>OX336375.1:43690852-44103352 GCA_946902895.1 Fragum fragum
TTGCTAAAAAGTACGATCACAACTTTGACTGACAAATTACGTCTGTCAATCAAGGAATATATTGACCAATCAAAATTATTCATTCCACCCGGAATTGAGATTTAAACTCCGACAATGGCAGCGATTTGTGTGAAACATTTTTGTTGTTTGGCGACTTAAACGTCGTGACTACAGCATTTTCAATCTGTTGTTGCGACGTGTAGGTCGCAAACCAACGATTCTATTTTTTGTTACATGCTACTGACCGTACTTTTTACACAATAACGCCATATAATTTAATTGTTAGTTTCGTCTATCAAAATCGAGCGTTCTGATTGGTCGAAAAATTTAATTCATACCTCCATGAACGAAATTTTGAGCACGCAGCCATTTTGTATGCTTCCGCATTAAATAGTTCCATACAAAAAGGTATCAAAATTTGTACAGCTTTTGGTTTTTTCGCTCAATGCTATTTAATTATAAGAAATAAAGAGAATGTTTTTTGTTTTCATGGAGGTATGAACCGAAAAAACTTATCACACAATGTATGAATCCGCTTCGCGTATTCATACAGTGTGATTAGTTTTTTCGGTTCATACCTCCATGAAAACAAAAAAATATTCTCTTCATCTCTTTAATAAAATCGAAGCGGGTGTTCCTGTCCGCGTCAATGGGCGTGGCCAAAGTAGCAAGAAGGCGGGACCGGCTATTGGCCAATTACCTATGTTTTAGAAACTCTATTTGGAAAACTGATCGGATCAAGCAGGGATCTAGAAATGAAGAAAATATTTTTGTTTACAATGAGTTATGAAATTAAAAACTTAATCGCTCAAATATATAATTCCGCTTACCCCAATGAAAACAAAAACATTCTCTTCATTTCTGAAATGAACTTAAGATAGTTAAATGACAAAATTTAAGACTGGTCCAAATTGAACGAGTCTGCAGACGACCAATTTTAATTTGATGGAATTTTAACTTTGCGTCTTTTTGGATAGAAAACAGTGTGGATGGTTGCGAAATTGCTTGACACAAGCAATTTCTACATTGTCCACTATGTTTCCAAAGCTTTTTTTCTTAAGGAGTGTGGAAGGGGGGGATTGTGTGGGAATGTGTTGATGCTGTATTGCATATGCAAATAGGATTGAAATTCTAATAATAGAAACATGCTAGCTAAAACACTGCACATTATCGATTTTCACCAGAAGCCGACGAAAATTGAAAAAAAAAAAAAATAGAAAGTATTATTAATAAGACAAAATACAATAATAGCCATTTTAAGATCGATAATAAGTATTATAATCCTAGTAGCATTAAAGCATTTCGGTTTCACAAATTTCTTTAATGCTCTCCGGCGGATAATCGAGATTATTCGGGAGATGATCACTCGGGCCGAACAAACAGTGAAATCATCAAAAAGACAAACTCACTTTTTTAGTCGATGACACGCTTTTAGCCAACCCTCCCTCCATCCGTCATATCTTGTTTATTTTTGTAATAAAGAAGTAGAAAAATTGTTTGGGGTTTCTTTTTGGTGTAAGATAGATTTACCTTTCATTTCGTGAAGAACTAAAGCATATTTTCACTCGTGGCTCCGCTACTCGTGAAAATATAGCTTTCGTTGTTCACTCAATGAAAGATAAATCGATCTTTTACTGAAACGAACAATTATTCTCTATATCTTTCATACATCAAAAAAATCTTTTGGCACGTATCTTTTTAAAATCTCAACTATAATATAAGAATCAGCAGTTATGACGATATGATGAGTAAAAATAAATAATTAAAATAAATAAAGAAAGAAAAATAGATAAATACAGATAAACAAAACAAAACAAAACAAAACAAAAAAAAAAAACGAAAAAAAATAAAATAAATCAAAATAGATAAATATTAAAATGAAAAGATAAATGTAAAAAAAAGATTCAGATAGAGAAATATGTACTAATACTGACTTTATATTTTTCCAGAGTCCAGAGAGACAATTCGGAAGCCGTTCAGTTCTAACAAAACCCAACAGAGTGTCGCAATATTGCCCATTCAGCCTTTTTATACTATTTCGTTCATTCATTCACATGTTAGATTTGTGATTAGCACCTAACAAAATAGATACCCCATTTTCGTATTTGACGCCGAATTAATAATTGTAATTCATGGAAATAATAGAAGTGAGAAAGTCGATATATATGTGTGGTTAAACCTATATTCGTTGTCTTTTTGTGTAACGTATAAATACATTTACGCAGAATATGACTTATGACGGAATATGAAATTGAAATGACGAAAACATTTTTTAAAAGTTACGTTTTGCAAGTTAATAATGTTTTTATTATTATTATCACTTTGGTTCGAATAGTATTTAACTTTTTTTTCAAAACAATATCGCGGGCACCAAACTGCATTGCCTGATACATATAACGAAAGCCGCAATGGCTTTTGCGAAACGTCAGGAAGAACTTTTTGAAGCAGGTATCTAATCTTGTGACCGAGGCTTGACTCCTAGCGCCTGGCGAAGGTTGGCTGCAACAGAATTGGTTGATCGCTAGCCATGGCTTCAGATCTCCAACAGCGGGCTTAACTTAGATATTATCCCTTTCCTGTTCAAACCTGGGATTTTACGTTGAGAAAACATTGTGGAAAAAGAAGAAATTGCTTGAAACAAGCAAATTTTTCTTTTTCCACAATATCTTCTACTACATAGGATGGTTTCATTTTAAATCGCATCCAATTTTCATTGTCGACTGCAGGCTCCAGCCTAACATTTCTAAAAACGGTAAAGGATTACTTGTAAACTTTATAGCAAGTCACATGTAGCGAAAACTGCAATGGTTGGCAGGCGACCTAGACGTCGCAACTACAGCTAGACGCAGTTAATATGTTATTTTGGTAATCAAAATGGAATGACTTAAAGACGTCACCCAAAGTAATCCGACGTCGTGACGATTCCAAAAAACCGCATTATGGGTATTCTATCTTGAGAAAGACTATCTTCCGGTTTTCTTGCAGATACGCTACATCAAACGTTGGATTTTTTGCACATGAGATTTATTTTTTTTTTACTTTCGACTTTCAGTTTTCATAATATTCCATTTATAATAGACCCAAAGCTTTATCAAATAATATGGGAAAAATAATACAAAAAAATCTACATTTAGTCTCTGAGTACGTTTTTCGCAATATGACGTCATCTACTGAAAGAAAATGACGTCATCTTAGACTTCCTTACATGGAACCGTATTTGACACTCTCAGATACGGATTTTTTTCCGGCGCGTTTGATTTTGTCAGTGTGGAATGTATATATTTTATTAGAAATACTAATAGGTATATAATGAAATAAGAAGTACAAACTTCGCGTTTGGCCTCTAGGTTGAGAAGTAGAAAAGAGGGAGTTTTGACTGGAATATTGTTAAAAATATTCAACTTTTCGATAAAAAAAAAGGGGTGGGGGGCGAAAAAACTTGCAATTAGGCCATCAACAATTTCATTTTTTCTAGTCTGAAAATCTTTCAGTTAGTCTTTTTGTTAGCGGGGTGATACTCCTCCTTTTTACAAAACAAAACAAAAAAAAACCTGTTTTCAAATACAGAGTCTGCAGTGGCCACAGTGCTCCCGTTTGTCCGAAACTTTGCATGCCATAGAATTTCGTTCATTCTCCCTTACCTAACAGGCTTTAACGCTGTATACTCAACGGACCATGGAAGGGAAACATAGTGTAAAGCTAGCATTAACCCATTCCCACACGGTACGCATTTTGGTGCTTCTGAAGTAAAATAAATGATGAAAACATTGTTTGAAATGAAGAAATCGATTGTAACAAGCAGTTTCTGCATTTTACACAATGCTTTCTATCAAAATAGTTGAAAATTCCAAAATTTCATCAACTTTAAATTGTCGTCTGCAAGTCCTTACAATTTGGACTTGTCTAAAAAATGTGTTGGAAGGGGTAAAGTACTATTAATCAAAGACCCCGATTTCACATGACGTCCACATTAGACTTGAACAACATTTTATAGACGAGTTAACGTGAGTGTAACATGGATACCCCATTCCGATAAGTAGAAATATTATACTTAATTGTGGAAATATACCATGATGTAATGTAACGTTATTCAGTAGCTGTTATTGATGAGGGCATTACATCAAAGATAAGGTGAAAATTTACGACATATCTAATTTAATGCTTGTTCTTGAACTGGGTATATTTAACCCATTCCCACACAGTGACGCATTTTGATGCCTCAAAAGAGAATTAATGATGGAATCATTGTCTGAAATGAAGAAATCGATTGTAGCAAGCAATTTCTTCATTTACACAATAATTTCTATCAATTCTACAAGTTGGACCGGTTTAAAAAAAACCTTCGTGTGGAAATTAGTTATTTATAATAAGTACTATCAAAATCAAAGACCTCGATTTCACATGACGCCCACGTTAGACTGGAACAACATTTTATAGACGAGTTAACGTGACTGTAACCGGGATACCCCATTCCGATAAGTAGAAATATTATACTTAATTGTGAAAATTTTACACAATGTTTCCCAAAGCTTTCATATTGAACGGCGTTTAAGAGCGTTTTTGTGTGGGAATTGTTACATAAATGAAGTGAAAAGGTGTTGTTTTCAAAGAGGTATTAAACGAAGAACCAAAATCGGGGGTTTTGTTTCACACCTCCATGAAATAAAAATATTCTCTTAATTTTTTTATGATTTAATGACATTGAGCCAAAAAGCGGTTATTTCACAATTATTTCATAGAATGTTCAGGATTTTTTTATGCGCGGGCATACAAAATACCTGCGTGCGCAAAATTTTGTTAAAGGAGGAATGAATACATTTTTTCGACCAATCCAAAGGTTCCGACAGGAGATATTAGACGGCGTTATTTGCAAAATTTATGGTTGGCGATCAAAGCATTGGAACAACAGCTTGAAGAGTCCGTAGTCACAACGCTTAAGTCACCGATCAAACAAAAACATTCCCCACAGAGCTTCCCTGTTTTTTGTGGTAATGCATGATGAAAGTGTCATATTCCAAGTTCAGTGCCTTGTAAAGCAATCGTTAAAGTTGAAAACGTTTCGGTTGGTTTCTGATCTTAACCGGTCAAATTATCAGTTGTGTAAAAAGTGTCAGACGCCTGTGTATGCAGGCGAAACCGAGCGGTAGGTACACGTCAGAATTACTGAGTATACACGGGATGTAGGATTAAGAAAGGATAGGCATATTAACCCATTCCCACACAGTGGAATTTAAGACTGGTCCAAATTCAATGAAATTGCTGACGAAAATTTCCCTTGAAGGCCAAACAGAGTTCTTACAGAACCTTTATGAGATGCATATTATCACAATTGCTTTCCATAACGGATAAGGTAATTTCGGAAGTTTGTCACGTGAGTCTTAATGGCCCCAGGATGTTCACCCTATATTGATTCGTAGAATTGAACGAGGAGTTCTGATTGCCAACAGCATGCAATGACGAATTGGCGCAAATTATTGACATTGCACCTAACAACGTCTTTTCGACAGATGACATTACGCTGTTAACGCCATAAATGACGTCATGTTTCTATCAGCGACGTTCATTGCACCTTTTCAATATAGCTGGACAGTAGTTAAGGAAGTGGTGTAGTTGGAACATTTCCGTGTATTTTTCCTGGACGATCGTGGTTCGTTCGAGATATTGATTGGTAATGCGGACTCAATGTGCACACACATTGTTATCCACCAGAATGAAATTTTTACCAACAAAATTGGGCAAACGTAAACATCAAAGATCTCGTTTACGTGCCTGAGAGCGGTCAACGTGCCGTTGTCAATGACGGGGAGGTCCTTTTTCCTTTGAGCACTTACTTCCCCCCCCCCCCCAAAAAAAATGACTGAAAACCTGCCAAACCGACTATGTTCTGCCAAACAAACTGGATTTAAAAAAAGGCTCATTTGACATTCTCCATTCCCTAGCACGTCTATCGGTGAAGTCCACATAACGCCTGGACTTGGATCCAGTCATTTTGGGTCCAAGTGACATTATCCCGTGTTCATACTAAATGCATTTGAACGTGATACCAGGTCAACAGAAACCGGATTTCATGTAGTCTTGACCCAAGACCAGCATCATGCAACCAGGTTTTGATGGTTTGAGTACTTATGCACACACTGGTAGCGTTCTGAAGGTCCCTACGCAGCGAATGGTCAGTTATCAAGTGAAATAAACAACCGTTTACAACTATTCCAAATGTACACGGCCAGTACGATATTTACGACTATGGATAGGTTTCTGTTCGTTTCTACTTAACTTCATTCACCACGGATAAATTGATAGATCGTTAGCGACAACCACTTCACGGCAACAGTTTCCACGATTTCGGACAATAAAATGTAGCTTTAAGGTAAAGTTTGTATGAGATCATGTAGTACCATGTAGTCGGAGATATTTCAGTGTAAAAGTGAATGCAAAGCTAATGGTTAAAAGTAGAAGAATGTCGGAGATAAAGATAACAGCTGCGGACTGAATGAATCATTTGATTGGTGAATGTCGATCGGCAAGTGATTCATGACGTTGAGATCTCACTACGTCACATGTAAGAGCAAGACTTACCAGTGCAACCATCATGTGATGTAATGAAAGGTATTAAATGCAATAAATCGGGCGTAAATGCTGCAGACCCTTGAAACTATAGCAGTCCGAAACGTCTGTTTTATGAATGTGTTTAATATAACTAACTGACCGGTGAATGGGGACACTGTTTTACGTGGCTTATAATGATAGATAAATGGTTGATAATGTACTTTAACGTTTCTCATTAAATGAGACCTTATCGAAAAGCTATTTCTGGTATGGCATTTAGAAACTTTTGAATGCAAGAGCGCCGATATTTTTTAGATAGGAAATTCTTTTTAGTCATTTATAAACCATTCATATTTTTGCGTCTATCAAAAATTTAATATTCTGGTTATTTATCTATCTATTTTTGTAAGAAAATAAGCCTCATATCGAAGAAAAGAATAAACGTATGAAACTATATGTATTCTGGCGCAAAAAGTAGTTCCTCGATTTTTGTATATTATTTTTTTTACAATATGCCTTGGCTATATTAAAATGAGAATATATTTTTGTTTACACCTAATCACATTATTGTATGCAGTTTTCTGCTGGTTTCGTACATTGTGAATAGAGTTTTATTGTCAAACACCGATGGAAATGAAAAGGACACTCCGCGTCCGGAAATTTTGTGAAATGTCAAGTGTGTTGGGAAAAAAAGTACGCATTTCAATCGATGTTAAATATATAGTATCTACGAGCAATCATGGGAGGACAAATGCGGTCCGATTAGGCACCGGAAGTGAAATGACAACGACCTCTATTGCCCATACTTCCTCTTATTTCACGATCGGAAGAGTTATTCCGCAGACACTTAAATCTAACAAATAAAAAACATGGCCGCGGGATGGTATTCTTAGGATTACAGACCCAAGCCTCGTGCTATAACTGATCACTCTGACGTCCCTGCGAGGAAGACAGGAAGTCGTATTAAGTCTTTTAGACGATAATCGCCTTAGAGCATTACGTTTGTATTAATAAATAAATTGCCTTCGACTGTCTCCCAATAAACAATGTTAGATGAATAAAGCCACTAGATAGACCCTTTGCGTCGGAGGAGCACTTTGGTTTTTGACAAAAAAGTTCTCCTATTTCTCAAATCATCAAAGTGTTTCAGAGAAAATAGACAAAATTAGAAGAAAGGTATTGGAATGAATAGACATTTCCTATAAAAGCAAAAAAAGGTTAAAGAGGGCTTGAAAGAGGTGTTGTATTGATACCCCATTGCCTATTTTTGAGCCTTTAAAGGGTATTTGGTTTCACTTAACCCTTTCCTGTTTTTCCAAATTTAAGACCTGTCCAAATTCAAAGGATTTGCAGACGACAATATAAAATTGATTTTATTTCGAAAATAACTATTCAATAGAGTAGAATACATTGTGGAAAATGAAGAAATTGATTGTTTCAAGCAATTTCTTCTGTTTCCACAATGTTTTCTCAAGTATTAAATCACAGGGACGTAAAAAACAGGGATTGAACGGGAAAGGGTTTAAATATCATTTTGGTAGAATAGAACATGTTTACTTTGCATCAAATACCTTATTACCCTCACCTAGCGTGTTTACCAAAGAAAGGCCAACTTTCGAAAAAATCGCTCGAGGACTCTATGTAAGACGGCCACGAACACCCCACATTCCTGGTAAACCTGTTATAAATTTAGACTTGTTTCTCAGATCTGCATTTTCGGATTGGTTAATTGCAAACGCAATTTCATACAATACTACTCGTCGTTGGGCAACCAAAATGTGTAAAATTTGCTCGCCAATCAACGTACTGTTTCTGTTTTTTGTTTGTTTGTTTGTTTGTTTGTTTGTCTTTTCTTTTAAAACTTGGAAAATGATTGATATCAAGATGTTGAAACTACAGACTTTTTAAGCTGTAGTTGGAACGTTTTACTTGCCCATCGACGCTATTTGTTTTCATCGTCATTTTCGTTTGTATTGGAGAAATGCATTCGTTGGGAAGGATATGGAGTGAGAGAAGTAAACGAAGAAAGAAAGAAAGGACGAAAAATAGATAAGAAGAAAGAAAGATAAATAAATAGATAGATAGATAGATAGATAGATAGATAGATAGATAGATAGATAGATAGATAGATAGATAGATAGATAGATAGATAGATAGATAGATAGATAGATGGATAGATAGATAGATAGATACATAGATGGAGAGATAGATAGATAGATAGATAGATAGATAGATAGATAGATAGATAGATAGATAGATAGATAGATAGATAGATAGATAGATAGATAGATAGATAGATAGATAGATAGATAGATTGGGAGAGAGAAAGAAAGAGAGAGAGAGAGATAGGAGTGATCGAGAGAGAGAGAGAGAGGGCGATACACACACACAGACAAAGACAGATAGATAGATAGACAGATAGAGACAGAGGGAGAGAAACAGACAGATATACAGACAGACAAAAACAGATGGAAAGACCTGAACACATATATGTAACACATGAGTTCATGACTATTCACCATTGACCACTGAAAGATTGCTAATTCCCGCCCACTGACCTCCAAAGGGTCAGTTCGACTGTATATGTTTATAATTTAATTTTCAGTTTCGTCTATCAAAAACGAGCGTTCTGAAATTATTCATAAATCCGTGAACAAAATTTTGAGGACGCAGCGATTTTGTGTGCTTCCGCACAAAATAGTCCCATACAAAAAGGCATAAAGGCACATGAACCGAAAAACCTAATAACACAATGTATGAATCCGCTGCGCATATTCATACTGTGTGATTAGGTTTTTCGGTTTATACCTCCATGAAAACAAAAAATATTCTCTGCATCTCGTAAGTATAATTATTAGTCAGATACACAAAACAATTAGGGAATCGTTGGTTAGCGACTTAAACGTAGTAACTACAGATTGAATAAGCTGTCGCGTTTGAATCAACAACCGACAAAACATAAATGTCGAAGGTCTGATCTTAAGGAATGATTTGATAGGTCAATCGATTTTTTTTTGAGGGGGGGGCAGCTGCGATCCGAAAATATCAGTACCTGGCATATTGCAAATTAAACGCATATTTTTTTTTTGTTTTATTATTAACCTATAATCTAAAAAAATCTGGCTATCTGATACAACTCGTCAGAAAAAAATCCGCGTTTTGCGTGTACCCAAAACCGTAATCGTCGTGTACCTTTACACACGGACTCCTTTTTAATGTACTGACGTTCGGGGTTTTCCATAAAAGTGCCGATGACGTTGGTATTTTTTTTTTTTTTTTTTTTTTATTCTTTAATTATTTTCAGCCGGTTTTCTCAATATTCAGTCTAAAAAGGTCCACCGTTTGTGGATATTTTTAAATTTTCAAAAATGCCTACACACGGTTCTCAGACCCGATAAAAACGACTAGAAAATCAAACTAATTGTTATAGTCCCAATTTGTGATCTTGAATGATGAATTTTCTTTGGTATTTTGAACTCAAGCGACTCGTCAAGCAAAAATAGTCAAACAACGATTTGCTGTTTTCGTCTGTCATAAAATAACATTTTGTTTGCTGACAATACAGAGCGAAACAATTAGCGAATCAAAATTAAGTACATTTATTCATTAATGCAAGCAATCACATGTAAATGCCTAAATTGACAAAGTAAATAGTAGCAGATTTAACAAAAAGATGAAAATTACCGCTAGGACCAAATCAATTCTCCGTTTTATTGAATATAAAAGGCATTTCAGCGGCCAGTTGACAGATTTGATTGTTTCGTTTAATCGCGAACTCTTTTTTTCCCTCTTCCGATCGTTTCCGAACGCTTCCCAATTATGTTAGATTCTCTACGATTTACACGATTTTTCAAAACTCAAAGAGAGGATTGTTCGAATTTTTAAATGAGTCCCCCCCCCCTCAAACTCCAGCTCACCCGGGCAGGATTTATGAGCTCGTTTGATTTATTATTTTATTTACTCCCGGCTAGGTGCTATAGACGCCATGATATGATTTAAAGTGGCGTTAAACCCCATTCAAACTAAACTATCCTAGGCGAATAATCATTGTTATGGTAGTGTAGACAACACTTAACTCATTCCCACAGAATCCCCCTTATTACGCCACCATGAAAAGAAAACACCATAAAAACATTGCGGACAATGAAGAAATTGTTTGTATCAATCATTTCATATACAAGACAAAAAACATTAAAATTCCACCAACTTGAAATTGTCATCTGCTGCTTCTTTCGATTTGGACCGGTCTAAAATTTTCTTGCGTGGGAATGGGTTAAACTTCAGAACAAAACTATGCAGTAAAGTCTGCATAAATTGAAAGCACTTAAGTCTAGTATGCAACCCCCCCCCCCCCATTTTCCGTACAAAACAAATGGCGGAAATGAAGAAAATGCTAGCTATAGGCAATTCTTTTTTTTAATCTTCCACAATTTTTATAGACTCTTTTCTTGCAAGTTTAAAAAGCGGTATTTTGCGAATTTTTGTATAAGAACAAAATATGTCACATCTTCTTATGTGCGTTATTTTTAACCTATAACCAGGTACCAAAAATTTTAGACCGGTCCAAATTCATATTTCTCGGATGACATATTTAAGTAAATGAAATTTTGGATTTCTTTTGCCGTTTCGGGCAGAAAACTCTGTAGATAATGAAGAAATTGCTTGTAACAAGCAATTTCTTCATTTTCCACAATGTTGTCCAAAGCCTTTTTTCTTTGGGCGGTAAAAAGCGTTATTGTGTCAGACAAAAGACTGAACAAATAAATATTCGATAATCTAACGCAAAACAAGTAATTTCTGTAATTGCTTACACGAACTAACCGATGTAGGTACCTGTACAACAAGTTCACTTTGAAAATGAGACAACAGTTAACAAATAATTTTACTATTTTTGATGGACTATTGTGTTAAACAGAAGAACGAATAAACATGTTAAAGTTCAGGGCATCATACAGTGTCCCCTACCCGACTCACTTGAACCCATTCAAAGACAAAAAAAAAAAAAAAAAAAAAAAAAATATTCTGGTCGAAGTTGAAAGAAGTTGCAGACGACAATTTCAAGGTGGTGAATATTTCTCTCGTCTTTTTGGATAGAAAACAATGTGAATAATGAAGAATTGCTTGATACAATTGATTTCTTCATTTTACACCATTTTTTCCAAAGTGTTTTCTAGTGTGGCGTAAAAAGGGAGGGCTTGTGTGGAAATGGGTTAATTCAAAACCGCTCTTTTACCGTTCTATTCTTAGCATTCAATTCACATCGCTCAAAGCATTCGGCGATTTCATTGGCTGATTTGGACTTTAACGTATCCCCGTTAACAGACAAATTTATTAAAATGTACTTTAAGGGTGGCTATTGACGGATTGGGTCTTTCAAAAAATTCAATAAACGATTCTTTTAACCCAATTTAATTTGTGCGAGTCCAAAATTTGAAAAAAAAAAAAAAAAAAAACACAACTACTTGTGCGTTGAAAAGACTAAAAACAGAAGAGGATCAAAGTACCGAAATAACGCCATCTTCCCCCTACATCTAAAGACAGGGAAATAAACTTAATAGTGTACTAAAGTTAGATTGATTGATTCAATTGTGTTTAACGCCACTTTTAACAGTATATCAGTCAGATGGAGCAACTAACAATGGATTCCTGGTATTTCTCAAACCAGTACTACCAATACATCCTTTCCTAGCCTCAAGCTTCTCTTCCACTTAGATTTACGATTATCCACCCATTGGCGAAAGACAAATGTCGGAAGGGATATGTGCCGCCGCCGGGAATCGAACCAAAGACCTCACTATTGAAGATTGGGAGTCCGATGCGCTATCGACTGCAAATGGCGGCGGCTGTACTGATGTTAGAACAACTAGACTGTTCTAGGAATAAGGTATATATACTTAACGTTTTAATCGCACTTCAATTAACCCTTTTCTGTTAAATCCCCTTTTTCTTTGTGATTTAATAATGGAGAAAAAATTGTGGAAAAAAAGTAATTGCTTGTAACAAACAATTTCTTCTTTTTCTACTATATTTTCTACCCTACTAAATGGATATTTTTCAAATTAAAACCTCTTTTAATTTGCGTCAGCAAAACCCTTGAATTATGACATGTCTTAACTTTTGCAAGGGTTAAGTATATTGAATGTTGTAATTATTGCTTTTTACGTAAAATTAAAGTATTTTTGATAATTTGTATATCTTAAAGAGTCTGGATTGCAACTTCAGGGGTTTCGTACAATCGAAGTATTTCAAAACGGGTTTTTTAACGAAATGTATCAAGTATTTTTATAATGACCAAAGCATTTTTATCATGACGTAGTGCGTACGCCGTGCCGTTCACAGTTGTAACGTCAAACTGGAGTAGTGTACGAACGTGCTATAAAAACGCTTCGTTATAGCGTGTATCTATTAGACATGTATACGAGTATTCATACGGTGTATTTCAGTTTTTAAGTTCATTCATCTAAGAAACAACTAAAAACTAAACAAAACAATAACAACAACAAAAGATAAACAAAGTTTCTTAATTTTCTAGAATCTAATGCCATAAAGCAAAACATAGCAATCATTTTACTAGTTTTTAGTATCTTTTTATGGCTGTACTACTTATAGAATATTGAATACTCTCAACTACGGCAGTGCCTGATATCAAATTTGACTCTACGGGATTCGAACCTATGCGGATACGGCAAAGCCGCCTGGCGCTGTAATGTCCGACGTCATTAACTTCTGCGCTACCGAGATATCCCCAATTATAGATATTATTTGTGCGTAAAATAGTTGCTTCAAAATTAAAAATTAATAAAGCCAAACCAAAAACGCTTCAAATCTAAAATTTGATTTTTCACAAATGAATTCAGATTGGTACCTAAAGTCAAAATGTTCAAATGATCTTAATTCCATTGACGTGATGTAAAAAAGGTTTGTACCATATCACCAAGGGTAGTGGAAGTAGCATGTTCCCACAAATCATTGAGGGGCTAGGGTAATTGACCAATCGCGGATATCAATCAAATAATCTGTCGACCAATGAAATCGTTCATTTAGACGAGAAATGAGTTTTGAACTCTGACATTGGCTGCCAGTTTTGTTAACCCTTTTATTGGTTTGGCGACTCAAATGTCGTAACTACAGCTTATTCAAACTGCAGTTACGAGGTTTAGGTCGCCAACCCGTTTTTCTAATAGCCATAACTTTTGCAAAATAACGCCTTTAAAAATTGAAGCGTGATTTCCTGTCGGAGACAGAGGACGAGGCCAATGTTTTTAGTGGGCGGGGCCAGAAATTGGCCAATTAAAATGAAACATCTCAAACTATTCTCTCAACTTTGAGAGAGACAATGTACCATTCATATGACGGATTACTGGCCACGCCCACCGAGCTCAGACAGGAAGTTCAACTTCGATATTAATCGGCTTTATTTTTGCTAAAAATATGAAAAGTAACATGTAATAAAAAAATAAATAAACAAAATGGTTGGTTTGCAACTTAAACGTCCTAAATCCAGCTTTCAGAAGCTTTAGTTACGACCTTTAGGTTGTCAAAACAAAACAGAACAAAAAATAGCAATAAAAATGCTTCACGTAAATGTCGGAATTCGAAGTCTACTTAAGGTCTAAAGGAAAGATTTGACATACTCAGCGATACGCAATTTTTGAATAATTGAATTCGGTTTTTATCAGAGCCAAAGCCTGCTCTTTCAAACAAATATCGAGAAAAAACAATAAAAGTTTATTACTCTGAAATGACGACCTTTACCTTCAATTTATCATTAATTGGCATTTTTTTTAAATTACAACGTTTTTATATTGTTTAACCCTTTCCCGTTTTTTTTAAAAATATAGGCTGGTCGATAATGAAAGAGGTTGCAGATTGGATGCAATTTGAAATGAAACCATCCTATGTGGTAAAAAATATTGCGGTAAAAAGAGATGTTGCATGTTAAAAGCGATTTCTTCTTTTTCCATTGTTTTTCTCAAGTATTTAAAATCCCGGGTTTGTAAAGGAAATGGTTAATCTAAGCCAACAAAGTTACAGCTTCAATAAGACATTGTCTATCTAGTTTTGTTATCCGCATGAAGGATTCCACGCTGCAAGATCCGCAATAATGATAACTTATCACTTCAAAATAGTCCAATGCGGAGTAATTCCTTGGAAATTATGGCGTAAAATGAATCAAATGAATAGCACGCTTGAAAAATTAGTTTTCTTGACAATAGCCCGATCTTATCAAGATTGTTGTTTTTATTTCTTAGAAGAGAGCAGAGCCTTTGACAGACTATTGTAAACAGTTAAAGGAAAGGGATGCTGGAACATAAAGATAGTTATCGCTAAGTTTTTGTTGTTGTTGTTTTATTGCATTTAAAGCCACTTTTAACAGTATATTACTCATATCGCGGCCATCTAACTATAGATTCTTGGTATTTTGCACAACAATAATACCATTACATCCTCTTTCGGCCACCGGCTGCTCATCCCACGTGATTCATCCCTTGACGGGAGACAATTGTAAGAAAGGATTATCGCCGCCACCAGGGATCGAACCCTACACTTATGATTTAGAGTCCGACGGGCTACCTAATGCGGCCCCAAAAATATCGCCTGACATATCAATTTTAATCCAACATGGCAGGCGGTCTGAGTTTCAAAAAACACATTTACAAAATATATCGTTGGGACATAAACCCAACAGCAAATCTTTGTTGGGCGACCTAAACGTCAAAACTACATTTTATTCACACAGATACGAAAGTGTTCGACGAAAGTTACTTCTTCGGCTATAAACCAGGTAGCTTTGGCTCTTCTTCGAGGGCGCTAATCCATGTAGACTAGGAAATCAAGACCTTATAGTTTTCACCGCGTAGTGTCGCTAGCAATTGACCAATCCGACTTTCAATTAACGAATCAACCGACCTTTCATATAATTCATTTAGATCGGGCGTGGGATTTGAACTCTGACATAGGCCGACATTTATGTGAAGCATTTTTGTTGGTTGATTGATTGATTGAACGCCACTTTTAACAGTATTTCAGTCATATTGCGGCGGCTGGAGCATCTTACAATGGATCTCTGATATTTCTCACACCAGTGAGTCTGGCTTCAAACTGTTATCCCACTAAGGTTAAAGATGACCCACCCATTGGCGAGAGACAAATGTCGGAAAGGATATGTGACGCCACCGGGGATCGAACCCATGACAACCAATGATTGAAGATTGGGGGTCTTATGCGCTACCGACTGCGCTTTGACGACGGCTTGTTGGTTTGACGACATAAAAGTCATAACTACAGCTTATTCAAGCTGTAGTTACGACGTTTAGGTCGCTGACCAACCATTTTTCCCTTTTGTTCCATGTTACTGGTGATAAAATTCGCAAATAAACACCATTTAATATCGAAGCGGAGTTAGTAGGCGTGGCCAGCTGAATCAGTGGGCGTGGCCAGCGATCCGCCAATGTTTCAAAGCATCGATTTCAGTTAAAATAGGTAAATATAATTGAAGGAATCTGACAGAAATAAGCTAGGAAGGGTTTTTATTCCTGGATCAAAAGACATTGACAGTTACCAGAAACATGGAAGCTGCCTACTTGTTTGTATCATGCGCTTTATCTACAAGTCAGTAGAAGTCGTAAAACTGCATACGAATTCCTTTTTAACACAATTAACGCGATCTAATGGTATTATACTCTCACGTAAAAGCGCTTTATCAATGAACAAGAATACATTGTAACATTACAAGGTCTTTACCCTTAACCCTTTACCTGGCGGCAAAATTTTAGACTGGCCCAAATTGAAAGAAGTTGAAGACGACAATTTAAAGTTTATAAAATTTTGGATTTTTTCAACTTTCTGGGAAGAAAACATTGTGGTAAATGAAGAAATTGCTTGTGACAAGCAATTTCTTCATTTTCCACAATGATTTCCAAAGCTATTTCTCTTGGGGCGTCTAAAAGCGTCACTGAATTGGAATGGCTTAAAGTAGAATTTCTCATTAGATGAATTAATGAAAAGGGAACATTATGTGTATACGATATAGATACAACATCATGTATGTACTTTGAGCTGCGGAGGAAATTTTGATATTTCACGAGAACGAATGTCGAGTGGAATATCAAATTTTCCGAGAAGCAAATACAAGATGTTGTATCGATATCTTAACTAAATATTCAATTTATTGTGGATTTACCTTATCTAATTAAAATTAATTCGATGAAATAATAAAAAGAAAATGTATTTCTATGAATATTTCCCTTCTCTTTACCATTCTGATTACGTTTATTCGATTCATGACGTCATCTTTGACTACCATAAATGGAACCGTTATTTTCAATCCATGCCCCGAAAATCCTGTTTTCTGACGCCGCCCAAGAAAACAAAAAGGCTTTGGAAAAACTTGTCAATAATGAACAAATCGCTTGAAACAAGCAATTTCATCATTGTCCACAATGTATTCTGCCACCAAGACACCATAACGTTAAAGATTGTCCCTGCATGGGACTTCTTTGATTTTGGACCAGTCTAAAATTGTGTTTTCTGGCTATGTGTTAAACTTGCGATAAGGGAATACGCGTGTAACTGTCTATAGATGTCTTCTTTGAGAAAATATATAAATAAATAAATAAATAAATAAATAAGAAGAAGAAAGAGAAAAGAAAAACACAAATCGAAACATAAATTAATCAATTTTTAGAACGATATTGTTCTATGAAAACCAATAACGAAAATTTAAAAAAGAATTGAAAGTTAAAAAGGCCATTTGTATCTTCCGTAAAACAGAAAGGCTTGGCACTTTCATTGGTGTCAAAAATCGCGTTCCGCGAGTAGAATCTTGTGTTACCATGAAAATAGTTCCGGCTTGTTTCCACGTAATTTCCGGTTTTTACCACTATCACTTCCGATAAATCAACTGTTCATACAGGGTCTGCGTAATTAACACCTTCTTGTCATGAACATTTCAAATAAATAGTAAAAAGTTAACTGGGTTTATCTTATAAATAATAAAAAAACCAAAAAAAAAACCGCCTATTCAGCCGTTCTATGGCGTGTATTGTAACGCGAGACGGAAAAGTCCGTAAAAGACATTTACAGAATTTGAATGATCAATTATTCATTTTACAATTTTACTGATTTCATCAGGATCGATCTTGGCCCCTCGAACAAAAAGAGACCAGCCAAAATTCATTCCGCTACAGAAATATTTGAAAACATTATTTGGTTCAGCATTCACCAAACGACCAATCACGATTGTCAAACAAAGAATCAGTCGACCAATAATTTAATTTTTAGTTTCGTCTATCAAAAACCAGCTTTCTGATTGGTCGAAAAAAATAATTCATCAAATAATCCATGAACAAAATTTTGAGCACACAGCGATTTTGTATGCTTCCGCACAAAATAGTCCCATACAAAGAGGTACCAGAATTTGTAAAATATTTGCTTTTTTTTTCGCTCGATGATCTTAAATTATAAGAAATGAAGAGAATAGTTTTTGTTTTCATGAACCGAAAAACCTAATCACACAATGTATGAAATCATTCATTTAGACTGGAAGTTAACTTTGAACTCTGACATTGGCCGCCATATATGTGAAGCATTTTTGTTGGTTTAAAACCAATTCAAATTTCGCTACATCATTTGTAAAGAAATCAAAGCATATTAGAATAAAGCCATTGCGAATTCCTTTAAACACAGGCGAAACTACATAATATAATCATACCAAAAACTTAATTCATATCCTTTGTTTATTTTTAAAGCATAAAATCGTCCAAGGATAGTGTATTCCAAATGCAAAGGCCTTAGTCTATTGCAAAATTGACGGTTCGCTTGTCCCATCCGTCTACCGACCTCCAAAAGGAAGCTCGACATAAGTAGCAAAGAGCGTTATTTTGAAAAAAAAAAAATAAAAAAAAAAATAAGTAGAATGTAACAAAAACAACAGCAAAGTGAAAAAATAAATAATATAAAGGGTTGGGTTGAGTTCTAGACGTCCCTACTACATCTTGAATAAGCTGTAGTTACGGCGTTTAGCTTGCAAAACCAACACGCTAAACCCTTCCCTGTTTTGCAAAAAATGAACACATGTCCTTATTCAATTGTTTTGTGGACGAAAGTTTAAAGTTTATTCTAATTTGAAAAATAACCATTTCGTAAGTTAGAAAATATTGTGGAAAAAAGTAGAAATTGCTTGTTACAAGCAATTTCTGCTTTTTCTACAATAGTTTCTCCACTATAACATCACAGGGGTGTAAAAACCAGAAATTGAACAGGAAGGGTTATTGCTTAAAATAAATGTAAGAGTTCAAAGTTCACTTATGATCTGAATGAATAATTTGATTGGTCGATTTTTTGGTGTCATTGGCGATCAGATAATCTAGTATTAATCCATTACCACACAACAAAATGTTAGACTAGTCCGAATCGAAAGAAATTGTATACAACAATCTTCAGTTGATTGAATTACAAATCATTGTCTTTTGAGGTAAAAATATTGTGGATAATGAACAAATTGCATGTAACAACGATTTCTTCATTTTCCAAAATCGTTTCAAAAACCTTTTCCTCGAGGGCGTCAAAAATTGTTATTGTGTTGGAGTGGTTAAATTTGTATATAAACAAAAGAGAACAAAACCCAATGTTCAATAGTCTAACCCATTCCCACAAAATCCCTCCTTTTTACGCCCCTGAAAAAAGGCTTTGGGTAACATCATTGAAAATGAAGAAATCGCTTGTATCAAGCAATTTCGTCATAATCCACAACGTTTTCTACGCAAAAAGACGACAAAATTTCATATTCCATCAACTTTAAATTGTCATCTGCAGCATCTTTCAACTAGGAACAGTCTAAAATTTGATTGTGTGGGAATTTGTTAATAAAGGAAATAGCTTTGTGCAATGTATGAACAAACGTCAAAATAATAGATAGAAAAAAAAAAAAATACTGGAAATGCTGTCAGACGAGACTGCATTGGCTAAATAAGAATCCAATTTGTACCTTTTATCAGTTTATGTGGCATAAAAATGTCTTTATTTTCCTTACGTTGATGTATTTATTACATATAGCCCCCTGACAAAAAGGCCTTCCTTATTGTATATAATGTCAGCTTTACCCGTTAGAATTACAATAAAAATGGGAAAAACAGATGTCAGATGTGAACAAGAGCACCGTTGGCTGGTGTCATTCCAAGAGGGTTTAACCCATTCCAACGCAACAACCCTTTTGATCCCATTCCCAAAGAAGTCAAAGTACTGAAAGTACCGGAAGCTAGCAAAGCATAGTTTTGTTAGGTAATCTTCTTTGCCAAAGGTTATCACGATAAATAAACTATGTTAAAATAACCCAGGAGTTAACCCATTACAACATGACAAAATCTAAGACTGGTTCAAATTGAAGGAAGTTGCAGACGACAATTTTAAGTTAGTTGAATTTAGAAAAATTTTCACTTGCGTGGTAGAAAACATTGTGGACAATGAAGAAATTGCTTGTTACAAGCAAAGATTTCTCTACAATTTGAATAGAGTTTGCAATATTCCTGAATACATAAAAACTACTTTTTGTGGCGTAGACATTCAATGGATTTAGTGGTTAAGCCTCCAGTGGCAGTTTGCACTGGTTGAACTTTGAGAAGACCTCAAAATTTTGTCTGTTAACTTAAGCTATCAAAGCTGACGCTTTGCTAGCTAAAACCTAACATTTGGGAATTAATTGTGAGTAAAAAAATGCTTGAAAATAGCAATTTGTCCATCATTGCATATAGTGTTAGCTATACCCGTTATAATTACAATAAAAATATCAGATGTGAAACAAGAGCGTCGAGGGCTGGTGCTATTCCAAGAAGGTTTAACTCATTCCAATGCAGCTTCGCTTTTGATCTCACCCCCGCAGAAAAAAGCAAACACACAAAAAAACAATCAAAACAAAACATTTGGGAATACATTGTGAGTAAAATGAAATGTGCTTGAAAAAAGCAATTTATTCATTATCCATTATATCTATTACCAAGAAAGTTAAAAAAATCTCAAATTTCATAATATTAATATTATCGTTTGAAACGCCTTGATTAGTCGGAAAGTTTGCAGTCTGGTATTGGGTTAACTTTAGACTGATCAAAACTGAAAGGAGTTGTTGAAAGCATTTTTAGTTTATCAGAGTCTCTAAAAATATTGCCATTTTGGTTAGAAAATAATGTGGATAAAACCAACCCTTCCTCAACATTTAATTTCTTCATTGTTCACAATATTTTCTACCCCCCTCCCCATTGAAAAAAAAAAAATAAATAAAAAATAAAAAAAATAAAATAAAATAAGATAAAAAAAATAAATTAATGAATAATAATAAAAAAAAAAAAAAAATGCCGCACTCCCTCAGAATGAAGCGAGTACACAGGATGAGTGTTTTATCGCCTTGCAACTCATTCGAGTGAGAGACTGTCATTCAAAATATTGATTAACCGATCAAATCGATCGTTTATAACGGACGTGCATTGTAGACCTTGGGCATTTGTTAAAAACATTTTCTGTGTAGGATGACTTAAACGGCGTAACTACGGCTCATCTAAGCTGTAGGTACGACATTTTTATCGCCCACCAACGATTTCTTGCTTATATTATTTTATTTAAACTTTAATAATGGGATGTCATGGGTTCGATCCTTTTCCGACATGTGTCTCTCAACAATGGGTGGATAATCGTAAATCTTAGTGAGATAGCAGCTGGAGGCTAGGAATGAATGTAGTGGTAGTTCTGGTGTGAGACAAAACCAGGAATCCATTGTAAGTTGCTCCAGCCGCCGCGATATGACTGAAATACTGTTAAAAAGCGACGTTAAACCCCATTCAATCAAGCTAAAGCAGATTAGAGGAAACACCTCAACATGACAGAGTCGGTAACGGTTGTTTTTTGGAAAGTTTAAATAACGGATCGTTGGCCCCGCCCACTTACCTCAGATATTAGTTAAAAAACATGTGATCAGGGACAGACGTCGTTACTACGGCTTTAAGAACGTCTTGACCGCCATAGACGATCTAACAGCCGTAGTTACGACAGATAATTTGCCAAACACAACAAACAAAAAAGTTTGATGAAAATGTCAACTAATATCAGTTATAAAAGTTCCATTCCGGTCTAAATAGATGATTTGATTGGTTAATCGGGGTTTTTATTGACAGAGGCGATTTGTCAATTATGATATTTGTTAGGTAACCTCCGCGTGACAAACATTATTAACTTTTCCAGCAATATTTCTCTGAAAAGATAGCTAAGGGTCTAAAAATAGCCATGTTTGTAAGACTAAGGGCTTAACCCTTTCCTGTTTAATCCCTGATCTTCATGCTCCTGTGTTTTTATGCTTGAGAAAACATTGTTGAAAAAGTACAATTTGCATGTTATAAGCAATTCCTACATTTTAACAATATTTTCTACCCTACTGAATGTATATTTTTCAAATACAACCGATTTTAATTTATCATCTTCAAAACATTTGAATTTAGACCAGTCCAACATTTTGTAAAACAGTAAAGGGTTAATAAGTAGGGAAGAAATACCGAAAAATCGTCTCATGATACCAAAACGAGCCGTTCTAAAACACGATTATTTGAGACGACAACGCCAAAAAGCCCTCGACGTATTCATTATTATTCAAACGAGTCCCGGGACAATTTCCGGAGCGCCGTTTAATGTGGAATTATTGAATGAAACCAGACAAATAAGATTATGTTTATTTACAGCAATCATGCTGTGTTAATTTGTGAATTCTAGAGAGTATCTTGACGAACTATGATCCGTGGAAAAGAGGTTTAGAGGTGATTTACCAAACACTTTCATTTAATAAATATCAAAGTTTTCAAGTAGTCTGTCCTCTCAACACACACACTTACAAACACACACACACACACACTAACACACACACACTAACACACACACACTAACACACACACACACACACACACACACACACACACACACACACACACACACACACATTTCATTAAATGAAATCTTTTCTTTATTGAGACTATAAAAAAAGGTAATGATTAATTTTCTACTTTTTACGATCAATTTAGCCTAGAGAAAAAAAATCCCAATTAAAACAAGTGCTTTCTTCTTTATTTAAGTTATACATGTATAAGGTAAAAAAATAGAACAGAAAAAATACATTTCAGAATCGAAGACAACTTTAGGGTTCCGTAGAAACCCGTTATTCTTGGCGTGACGTCATTTCCGGGTACGCCATTTTACCCGGAAAATAACGTCATGTAACAATATCGTACCTATAATACCGCATCTTCGCTAGCCAAGGGTTCTAACTCCACCTTGTTCCTTACGATCCGCGTGCAATGTTTCTAAATGGAAATTCGGTAGGTATTGAACAGAAAAAAATGCTAATCAAATCATTTAGAATGGAATTGAATTGTAATATCTGACATTCATGTCGTAGTATTGTTGTTGGTTTGACGACTTCAACGCCGTAACTACAGCTTATCCTAGCTGCAGTTACGGCGTTTACGTCAGCAACCATTTTTTATATGTCTCCGACCATATATCTTGCAGATATGTATCTCCGACATCGTTTGGTATCTCAATAGAACTTCCCTGTCGGAGATCATTGATTGAATGGGGTTTAACGCCACTTTTAACAGTATTTCAGTCATATCACGGCGACTCGGGCACCTAACAACCAATTGTTGTGGTAGGCGGTCCCTCGATTCTTGTGGCCATATTCTTTGCGTACACTGTTGAACCTCAGGACTACACCTTTTTTACTAATTCTACAGCAACATGTATCCATAAATGCAATAAACTTAAATCTTTTAATTCTAGCTATTCTTTAAAGGGGAATTATTTCGATTATCCAAGAGAAATTGATTTCTTCAGGGTTAGACCGGATTTTACAAAAGAACAGTTTAAGCATCCAATAAAGCGGTTTTCTTAGCCCTTTCCTTTTCAATCCCCTGTGTTATAATTGAGGAAAATTGTAGAAAAAGAAGAAATTGCTTGTCATAAGCAATTTCTTCTTTTTTCACATTTTTTTCTACCCTACTGAATTGTTATTTTTCGAATTAATCCACTTTATTTTTTTTTCTACAAAAACCTTTAAATTTGACAGGTCTAAATGCTTGCAAAACAGGAGAGGGTTGAAGAACTCCGTAAATAGAAATTAAGCCAATTAGCCCTCTTCATCTTATTTTTAGGGTTGAGAAAATTAGGCCCAATTCAAACCTCTTCAGAGGTAATTGGTCCCCAAGAAGTGCACTCGTTCATGAAACATAACAGAATAAAATTGTTCCAATAAAACTTTTCTTACGACTTTTTTTAGCTGTTTTCTTTCCCTATGCTTTAAGCCGAGCTTCAACTCGTACTATTCAACCAAATCCCACACAATTCCTTCTTTTTTAACGCCCCTCAAGCTTTGGAAAATATTGAGGCAAATGAAGAAATTGCTAGTATCAAGTAATTTCTTTATTATCCACAATGTTTTCTACAAATAAATAAATAAAATTACATCAACTGTTGTCTGCAACATCACTCAAATTGGACGAGTCCAAATTTTTGTTGTGTAGGAATGGGTTGATAAGGCTATCGTCTTTATTTTAAGCTAGTTTTAAAACAATATCACTTCCCATTTCAATTCTGATTCTTTTTCAGATTCCAACTGTTCACATTGTCTGGTTGGAAGAATTGTCCGAATTCTAAATTCCCGTGTCGTTGAAACAAATTTGAACCCCCTCCCCCCCCCCCCAAAAAAAAAAGAAAAAAAAAACCAAGATGGAAGATATTTATAGAGTTTTGCGTCCCACTAGAAAATCGAGGACAAACGGGGACGGGGTCTTGGTTAAACTAATACCGGTACAATTCCGCTTTTTGGACGCCCCCGCTCCTCACCTGAAGAAAATAACTTCGGAAAACAATATGAAAAATGAAAAAATTACTTGTGAAAAGCCATTTCATCATTTTAAGCTCTACTTGCTGAAAGTCAGCGAGCTATTGTCATGGCGTTGTGTTCTTCGTCCGTACGTCCGTCCGTCCGTCTGCCCGTCCATGCACTTTTACTTTGAAAACCTTCTCCTAAGAAAGTACTGAAAAGAATTCAACCACATTCCATATAAGTGACCCTTTATTAGATTCCTTTAAAGAATTTTGATCGGATGAAAAACATGGCTTTAATGGGCGGGGCTAATTATCATATATGCCGAAACATTTAAAAACATTTTTCTTCGAAACCAGGGGATGGATTTCAACCAAATTTTACGGGGATGATCATTTGGTGACCCTTTACCAAATTCCTAAAAGTAATTTTAATCGGATGATAAACGTTGCTTTATTGGGCGGGGCTAATATCCACATATTTTAAACCTTTCACAATCTTCTTCTTAGAAACCAGTTAATGCATTTCAACAAAATTTTACAGGAATATACCCTTGGTTACCCTATATCAGGTCCCTTCACAGAATTTTGATCGGATGATAAACATGGCTTTAATTGACGGGGCTAATTTTCATATATGGTGAAACTTTAATAAAAAGTCTTCTTAGAAACCAGTGGATAGATTTTAATATTTAAGCTTTGATAATCTTCTTCTCATAAACCAGGCAATAGATTTCAACCAAATTTAACTGGAATTATCCCAAGATGACCCTTTATTAGATTCCTTCAAAGAATTTTGATTGGATGAAAAAAAATCTTTAATACCTTTTCATCTGACTCTCTAAATGAATGGACCTTAGTTTGTAAAACAATGAGAATTTTGAAACAAAAAAAGATTTCATTGACAAGCTTTATTTGCCACATATGTTGAATATGATTTTGTTTATATTGAAGTCCTGAAAACACAATTTGCTTTACCAGTACAATCAAGCCTGTGGAGCGATAAAGGCCCTCAAGCGCCTCTAGTTCACAAGGTTTTCTACCCCAGACAGGTTTTCGGAAGTTCATGAGCTAAAATTGTCGCCTGCAACTTCTTTGAATTTGAACCAGTGTAAAATTTTGTCGTCTGGTAAAGGGTTGAAGTTTTATTCCAAGGTCGGGAGAAGCGGGGGGTCAAACCAGTTACCCCTGACAGTGTCTAGCAAGGTAACACTTAACTTAGTCCGCTGCCTAGGATAGGAAGGAAGAAGGCGGTTTGGAGAAAGAAAAAGTGAAAAAAAGAGACGAAGAAGAAGAGGTTGACTAAAAGAAATAGAAAGAGAATAATGGGGAAAAACAATAAAAAACAGCACGTTTTTTCAATTGACAAACATACATTTAACGTTCAGTAAGGTTTATACAAAATTTATGGTGGCATAGAACTGCAGTCACTTACCAGATAAATTAACACGAAAAGAATTGGGGGATATCGCGTTATTTTTCATGAAAAACTTAAATTTATCAAGATATCATAAAATTAAGATGGCCCGACAAAATTCACGTGAACGTAATATACGGTATCTTATCAGACAGTAAAAAATATCATGATGTTATTCAATAAAACGAAAACTTTTCACGAAAAGTACAAATTACAAATATCGGCCACTTTTCGTGATAATTATCCGGTAAGTGGTGACAGTTCTATGTCACCATACATATTCTTTCCGACATTTGTCTTCCACCAATGAGTGGATAATCGTTAAGCGGAATAGCAGCTGGGGGCTAGGAAAGGATGTAATGGTAGTACCGGTGTGAGAAATACCAGGAATCCATTGTTAGGTGCTTCAGCCTCCGCGATATCACTGAATTACTGTTAAATGTGGTGTTAAACCCCATTCAATCAACCAATCAACAAAATAAAAGTATGTATAGGGATATATGGGAATTTCTTCATGACCGAGTGGAACTTTGAACGACAAGCAGAACTGAATGGCTATGACGTCACCAGTTTGCGTAAACAAACTGTAAATTGGGGCGGTTTACAATTTAAAATAACTGGGTCTACGCTATTCACACTAACACGGTTTTAGCAATTTAAAAAAAGTCTACCTTTTTAGGTCGGATGTATGGTTTTAAAGGAATCGGTAGGGAATGACGAGAGCCTCTATACGGATAATAACAAATTTTTAAGGAAAAGAGAAGAATCGAATTCCATCATATTATTAAGCGTACAAAGATTAAACTCATAAAGTAGGTCCCCTGGCTACGTAATCGTTTTTCCACCACATTTAAATTGCTTTTAATAACAGCTAAATAAATATGAGCTCGAAATGAGAAAATCAAAACTTTGTTGATTCGCAATAATCTTCTTTTCTCTTGAATCTACCGGGTCGTATTACATTCTGTCGTGGTTTTGACCTTATCTTGGTATATTCCTTGTCACAAAAAGTTAGAGGTCAGCATCTTTTTTCGAACAGTAATTGTAAATTACAACAGATACGTGTATTGTGTTCACATTTTTATGCGTTGGCTAAAATAACCCAGATAACCCTTTTTAACTCTTTCCTGTTATTAAGAACTGTAGACTGATCCAAATTCAAAGAAGTTTAAGACGACAATGGAAATTTGATGCAATTTGAAGTGAAACCATCCAATGTGGTGGAAAATATTGTGCGAAAAGGAGAAATTGCTTGTTACAAGCAATTTCTCCTATTTTTTCCGTAATGTTTTCTCAAGTATTAAATCACAGAGACGTAAAACCCCGGGTTTGTACAGTAAAGGGTTAAATTTTATACAAGTTTAATTGGAGGTTGCAGACGACAATGAGAATTGGACGCAATTTGGAATGAAACCATCCTATGTGTTACAAAATATTGTGGGGAAAAGGACAAATTACTTAAAATGTTAAAAGCAATTTCTTCTTTTTTCACAATGTTTTCTCAAGTAAAAAATCACAGGGACATAAAATCCCCGGTTTGAACAAGTGCATGAGGGTTAAAATCTCGGCATTAGTTTGCTTGAAAACTTAACCCGTTACCAGACGGATATTTATTAGAAAAACCCAAATGGAAATAAGTTGCAGATGGCATCTAAAATTCCGCTAAAATTGGGGGAAAAAAAGTGCCAAAATCGGGTTGAAAATATTGTGGAAAAAAATAAAAATAAAAAAATTGCTTGCTACAAGCAACTTCTCCTTATCTCAGAACGTTTTCCATTATCACATTACATGCTTCGAGGCGTCAGAGAGCGTCATTTTGGGGTAATGAGTTAATTGATTACCACGAGTAACATCCGAACAGAGGGCGGATCGCTGGCCCCGCCCACTAGGTTCCGACAGGAAGTTCCAATTACTCATCCCCAAACAACCCCTCCTTTTACCGTCCCCCAAGAAGAAAAAAAGGGCTCTGGAAAACATTGTGGACATAGAAGAAATTGCTTGTGTCAAGCAATTTCTTCAATGACCACAATATTTTCTATCCTAAAAGACAAAGGATCTTAAAAAATTTCATCAATCTAGAATTGTCATACCCATCTGCTTTCAATTTGGGCCACTCTAAAATTTGGTCATATGGGTTGAATAAGAAATACCGTTGTTTTGCACAACTTATTGCCATGTAATATGTAACACAAGGATAAAATGGTTGGTTGGCGACCTTAACGTCGTAATATATATAGCCTGAATAAGCTATAGCTACGACGTTTATGTCGCCAAACCAACAAAAATACTTCACATGAGTGTCGGACAATGTTCTAGTTCTAAGTTCTCTTTCAGTCTAAATGAATGCTTTCATTGTTGAAAGAATTGCAATCCGTACACTCAAGTTCCAATCTTCGCGAACAACGAATGAATTCTTCACTCTTAACTCTGCGTGAGTAAAGGAAAAGATATGGACTGTACCGTAGCTTTTGAGGCTCAGTAATCCAATTTTTCTCACTTTTCTCCCTTTTCGTTGTCTTTTTGGGTTATTTTTCGGATGTTCAATGGCGTTTCGAAAAGGACTGCAGCCGTTGTCTTTTACTTGTAATGCGATAAAATGGGTTTGAGGAAATATATTTCATTATGACTCGAGTACAGTGTATCGGACGAATTCCTCGAATGTAGCCGAAGAAATAAAATATCAAGTCAAAATCGCAAGCGGACTACTACCTGAGAAAATATCTACCCTGATCAAAAGTCAAGTTTAATCCAATATCACTTGATCACGCATTTTACGCGCTGAAAAAATAAAGATTTGTAAAACATTGTGGCAAAGGGAGAAATTGCTTGTAACAAATAATTTCCCATTATCTTACTTATTTTCAACCCGATATGACAGCTTTTCACCTTTTTTGTCAATTTAATTGCACTGCACTTTTTCTGAATTTTGACAATTCTAAACTTTTGTTGTGTGGGAATGGGTTAAAGTTTAAACACGATATTGTTATAAAGCCAGTTTAATTATTCTTTATTCCGATATCGTGTTGCTCCATCCTCCTCCCCTCCCCTTTGGCTTTAACTCTGACTTACCAAAAATCTCTATCATGCATTTTGATTATACCATTTTATGTCGCGGTTAGTGCATTGTGATCGGCTGAAAAAAATGATTGATTAATCCTTTAAAAAATTAGTTCATAACTAGCTGGTTTGCGTAGGAATGAAATTCATATACACCATCAGTTTGTCCACTTGAAGCTAGAATTGTTTAAAAAACCGACTGTCGAAAAAAATATTGACCCACAATTTGAGTCTAATAGCGATCTAAGTCCTTTGAATCTGATGTAATTTCCAAAAAAGATTTTATTCGGCATTACAAGGGTTAGGCCAATCCCACACAATTCCGTTTTTCTCGCCCGTAGAAAAAGCGTAGATAAACATTGTGGTAGATAAAGAAATTGCTGGTAACAAAAATGTTCTTCATTATCAACGATGTGTTTCGTTTTAAACAAAAGACAAGGATTTTTAAAATTCATGATCTAATCGTCTTCATCGTATGTTAAGTTTGACCAGGCTTAATTTTGTCGTCTTAGTATGCGTTAACCCATTCCCAGACGATAATATTTCAGACCAGTCCAAATTCAAAGAAGTTGCAGACGTCAATACGTTGATACAATTAAAAGAAAATGTCTATTGGGGAAGAAAATAATTTGGATAATGAAGAAAATGCTTGTAAAAAAAGCAATTTCTTCCTTTTCATGATGTTTTCCAAAGCGTTTTTCTTGAAGGGCGTAAAAAAGCGGGATTGTGTGGCAATGGGTCAATGCAAAGTTTAGACAGATACATGAATCGGTGCATCATACCGAATATCATGGCTACAGGAATATTGAAATACAGGAATTTTTTTTAATGATTTACTTCAAATAGCATATTTATTGCAATGGATTGAATGCTGTGGTTGTATTGATGGGAAAAACAGCATAAAAGTCATGATAAGGAGCACCAGTCACCGCGATATAACTGAAATAATTTTTAAAATGACGTTTAACGCGATACTTCTTTGGGCTTTCTAAAACGAGACCATCTAAGGGAACCGTCTTGTGAAATTTGGTTGTTATTCACAGAACGATTCTTGAGGAGACTTCGTTTGAAGAAATTGTTGAGGAACGCGGAACAAAGCACAAATGTCGGTCATGGCACGATCACAAAGGGAATGTGCCGCTTAAAGAATGTTTTAACGAACGCAGGACAAAGCACAGATGTTGGGACGTTGACCAGACGACGGACATAGGGTGATCTCAATAGCACTATTGGGCCCGTTGCACTGTTAAAAAAAAATCATTATCATTTCATAGTTGGACAACGTATAAAAAATTCTTTCATTTTCACACTTAAATGAAAATGAAATATTCTTTTCTGCGTTTCACTAATGTTTTTTCAAGGCTGACAAAAGCGTAATATCGTCCGCTGGAATATTAGTCTGAATGACGCTAATTTGGCACAAGGTTAATGGTAAAGACGGAATGACTTTGTCTAAACGGTAATAATAACCTGGTGGTAAATTACTTTTGGTGTAATTACGCAGAATATTAGTTTTCAATCTTCACGCCAATATTTGGGAGACAAAAATCGAAAGAAACCTTTTCTGATGCTATTGTGCTGTTGTTACATTTTTGATGAGTATGGTGGCATATTTCTGCCATTAGATACGAGATATCTATCATGACTTATGCGAATGAGACTCGTGAAGGAAACAGGAAAATACTTGGAAGTGCGTGATTAGTCGATTGAATATTTAATTGGGTAACTGACGGATCGCCGCTGTCAACCAGTAAAGATAATAAATGACCCCAAATCAAATCATGCGTTTAGATAGAAAGTGAATAGTGAACTTCGTTATTTATGAATTGAGCATTTTCACTTTTGGTTTGTCAACTTACATCTCGTAATTGCTATTTATTCAAGCTGTAGTACAACATTATGTCACCAACAAACGATTTTTTTTTGTGCAAACTATCGTCGTTTGTTAACTCAGTCGAACTGCGTTATCGGAGGTCAGTGGGCGTGGCCAGAGATCCATTATCCCTTGCCATGCTGTATAAACTACCTTAATGAATTGCTGTATAATCAAAGCGCTGAAAGCACTGATAGAACTTGTTGTTCAGAATTCAATATTTATCAAACAACTCTGGCATGAAAAGTAAAAGCAGAAGGTGCAGACCAAGAACAGACTGCACTTATGTGTAAGCTGATATTGATCTACAAATCCTGCCAAAACCGGAATATTCCTGGTTTAGCATGACAAGGGTCAATTATCAAATGGAGGATGCCCGATAAAACGAAAGGATAATCCCCATTGTTAAAAGATATGGTGATAAATAAATAGATAAATGGATAAAATATTTGGAAAAAAGAGACAGGGATATGCTAGTGTTTGGAAACTAAACCTATACTCGCATGAAATGGCCATTTAAGATTACGATAATTTGCTGATAGCAGATAATTATAATCCCTCTCAGCCTGCACAGTGCGAATAATCAGCCTAATAAAGAGAACTGACCGATCGCGGACTGTCAATCAAAGATTTAATAAGCCAGTTAAATCATTTATTTAGTCAGGAAGAGAACTTTCAATTCCCTATATTGGCCGACATTCATGTGAAGAATTCATGGGGTTTTAGCTTACGAAGCGTAATGGCTACAGCTTCTTTGAGCCGTAGATACGACTTTAAGTCGCCAACAAACTATTTTACTTCTTTCGTTTAAAGTTACTGGCCATATATTTTGCGAAATAACGCCGTTTAACATCGAAGTGGAAATTCTAGTCAAAGTCGGTGGGCGTGACCAGCGGAGTCAATGGGCGGGGATAGCGGAGTCAATGAACGGGGTAGGCGATCTGCCAATCATCGCATTTCCCTTGTGGTCCTTCTATTTTGCTTAATCGGTCTTAGATTTTTTCATCACAGGAACAAGATAGATGACAGCGAAACACGACATTACTTGACTTCTACCAAATTTGTTTCGAGTGTAATTTAAATCGGCCCCAAATATCAAAGAATTCTCATTTAACGGGTAACAACTATTTCTGAAGAATCATCTTAAGTGACTAGCTAACGCATTCATGACAAATAACGGGAGAAAATTAGGATCATCGCACATTTGCGTGGTTTGGATTTTGAAAAATAGAAAACGGTTGGATCTTTAAGTGTTTTTGTTTTTAGTTTTTTTTTTTTTTTGAAAAACCTTCAATGATAAAGAAGCAAAACTAGAGTGTCACTGAATGTGAATAATAAAAAAAAAAAAAAAAAAAACAACACACACACACACAAAAAAAAAAACCCCAAAAAACAACAACAACAACAAAAAAAAAACCCGGCTCCATGTCACACACACACACACACACACACACACACACACACACACACACACACACACCGAAATACTTTGTTACTAGAAAAGACAGGGTCCGGACGGAGCATGGGCGATGAGCTAACGATCTCTACGATACCCAATAGATCGTCCGGTCAGAGATCAATTGGCCAATCGCGTATGTCGATCCAAAAACCAGTCGACCAATGATATCTTTCATTGGGACTAGAAATGAGTTTTGATCTCCGACATTAGCAGCCATTTTATTAGCTTTTTGTGTGTGTTGGTTTGGCGACTTAAACATCGTAACGACATCGTATTCAAGTTGTAGTTACGACGTTTATGTCGCCAACCAACTATTCTACCCTTTGTAACATGCTACTTGCCATACATTGTGCAAAATAACGCTGTTTAAAATCAAGGAGGGACTTCCTGTTTGAGTCAATTAGCGAGGCAAACGGGCTGAGTGGGCGGGGCCAGTGATTGGTCAAGTACAACTTTTTCAAAGCCTCGAATGGACGCCGGACGAGACCTTAAATTTGGCCTGTCACCGGACGATGGCCATGCAGTCGCAAGACGATTGGTTGATTGAACGGGGTTTAACAGTATTTCAGTCATATCGCGGCGGCTGGAGCACCTAACAATGGATTCCAGGTGTTTTACACACCAGTACTACAACTACATCCTTTCCCAACCTCCAGCTGCTATTCAACTTAGGTTTACGATTATCGATCCATTGATGAGAGACAAATGTCGGAAAGGATATGTGCCGCCGCCGGGGATCGAACCCATGCCAACCAAAGATTGAAGATTGAGAGTCTGACGCGCTACCGACTGCGCTATGAAGGCGACCCTGTCGCCAGACGATTGCGTCAAAATTTCCACAAAAGTTCGCCATCCGGCTGTACATTGTTACTGGTGATTGAGGTCTACAACTATGGAAAACAAAAGTACGAGATTGAAGACACAACATGGACGTAGTGTGTGTATTTCCGTTTATTTATCGTCGCTACCGTAGCACATGCCCATATGAGCGACGCTCCCAGAAGACGGTTAGTTGCTACGGGGGATAGGGCAAGGATATAGGAAGAAACTACTCAGAGCTCCGCCTGGTTCTTTAACGTGCTCGTCACACGGGGTTCGGTTTAAACGTCTCATCCGAAAGACAATTGGTTTGTTAGTATATAAGGTCAGCCCTGGTCAGCGCTAACCCGTGATCTTGAGGTTTGAAGTCAAGTGCTCTACCAACTGAGCTAATCTGGCTGACCATGGACGTATAATAATTTATGTTTTTCCGTTGAACATTATTTTGACCCTATACCAGATGGCAAAGATTTACACTAGTCTAAATTGAAAGGAGTTGCAGGCTACATTTTACAGTTAATGTAAACTTGTTTTTTGTATCTTTTAGGGTTGAAAACATTGTGGATAATGAAGAAATTGCTTGTAACAAGCAATTTCTTCATCGTCTACAGTGCTTCAAAAAACTTTTTTCTTTGGGGTGGGGGGGGGGGCGTCAAAAAGCGTTATTGTGTGGGAATAGCTTAAGATATACTTTTTTACAACAGTCAAAACTGTCATGATCCCAAAAATACAAGTTGAAAATATCGTCTGGAATCACAATTAGCACCATCATTAACTATGGAATTTGCTGCAAATCGGATCAAAATGACATTTGATAACAAAAGGGGCACCTTCATGTGGGCGACACAATCCCATTCTTTGTCAGATGGGGCATCTCGTCGTTCAGACTTTTTTAACGTCCTAAAACCAACAGACTCCATTCCCACACAATCCCTCCTTCTCCGCATCCATTAAGAAAAAGCTTTTGGAAAACATTGTGGAAAATGAATAAATTGCTTGTATCAAGTAATTTCTTCATTATCGACAATGTTTTCTATCCAAAAAGACGAAAAAAAAAAATGTCGCAAAAATTGTCCTCTTCTTTGCCTTCTTTCATTTCGGACCAGTCTAAAAAATTGTTGTCCGGGGAGGGGTCAAATGCCATTGTAAAAAGAAATCCTCTAATCGAAATTGACAGATTGCTGGCTACACCTACCGACCTCCGTCATGGCAGCTTGAGAGGGATATCAAACGACTTTAGTTTGCATAGTAGATGCCAAGGAACAGAGAACAAAAAGCAAAGCGTCTGTTTGCGACCTAAACGTCGCCACCACCACAGCTTAAATGAATACAATGAATACAATGTAGAGCTGTCTGTTTTTGTTTTGCTTTTTTTGTTAGAATAACGAAAATGTGAGGAACATGTCCAGAAGTTAATAATGATAATAATAACTTTATTTTAAGACGGTAAAACATTAAGACAGCAATTTCAATTTATAACGAATTAAACATGTCTTTTTTACAATGTTGCCTTCCCCCCCCCTCTCTCTCTCTCTCTCTCTCTCCTTCTCTCTCTCTCTCTTCTCTCTCACATCCTTTCTCTTGTTTTCTCTCCCCTCTCTCTCCCTTTCTTTCTATTCTCTCTCTCTCCCCCTCTCTCTCTCTCTCTCTCACACACACACACACATTCTATCTCTCCCCCCCCCTCTCTCTCTCTCTCTCTCGATCCCTCTCTCTCGATCCATTAACAAACGAACATGAACGAAATAAGAATTGATCAGTTATAAGTTCAGTTTTACATGTACCAGTTTCACCATTGTAATTATAACCGAGTCTCGGTTAAATGCACTGATTAAATATTGTATAATCACGCAGTTTCGCAACAGCTAAAATTTGTTTGTTTTTGTTTGTTTGAATGGGGTTTAACGCCGCTTTCAACAATCTTTCAGTTATATCGCGGCGGCTGGAGCACCTAACAATGGATTCCTGGTATTTCTCGCACCAGTACTACCACTACACCCTTTCCTAGCCTCCAGCTGCTATCCCACATAAGCTTACGATTATCTGCCCATTGGTGGTAGACAAATGTCGGAAAGAGTTTTGCCGCCGTCGGGGATCGAACCCGGGACCCTTTGAATGATAGTCCGACGCGCTACCAACTGCGCTATGACGGCGGCTCACAGCTAAAATTGTCTTGACTCCAAAATTGACGTAAAAATAACTGTTGATAATAATAATTTTAACATCTTTATGGTCTATGATATGACCCGTAATTACTGAAAAGGGGAGAGGGGATGGTGTGTCAAATGCTCCAATAAGCAATTCTGAGCACGTAATGCATGCGGATTTTATTAGACCCATTACATTATACACAAAAGTTGTAAATAATTTAGTTTATTTTGCTTCTTATAGACACGGAGAAAATATTTTCCCCTTTTCATTGTGGTACCAACATAAAAACTTAATCACATTAATAAATGAATACGCAATCAACGAAACGTTGGCCCCGACCACTGACTGCTTTTGCCACGCCCAGTGACTCCGACAGGAAGTCCCACTTCGATTTTAAACGGCGTTATTTTGCCAGTAGAATGTAACCAAAAAGTAGAGTGGTTGGTTGCTTGAATAATCTGTTGTTTCATCGTTTAAGTCGCGAAACCAACCAAAAGCTTCACAAAAATGGCGGCAAATGTTGGAGTTCAAATCTCAATTCCGTGCCGAATGAATGATTTGCTCGGCAATTATATCCCTTGATTGACAGGCGCGATTTGTCAATTACATTACATCCGGTTACGTTTATTTGAACCATACTGGTGATAATGATAATAACAATTCACGAATCCCATTATCAATAGGTAGAATGAAACAGTCGAATTCGGAGGCAAGGACTTGAAAATAATTTATTTGAAATTAGTTACAGGAATGCACTAAAATGTCGATGAAGGGCATTCATCGGAATAAATTGCAGATAAAATAGGTTTCATGAACAGAAATAGCCGATCCATCCGCTTTGAATACAAATTAGGATTAAAGTTCATGATCAGGTCAAATTGTTTCCATGTGGAAGGATGAACGCCAAACCGAACTAAGTATGTACATCAATATTGACATATGATAGTTTTGTACTCATATTATAATATTCTGTCCGTAAGATACTGAAAATACAGTTAATTTTGTTGTAAGCGACCACTGAATGGACAATCAAAAGGTGGTCGCTTAAAATAATGGTCGTTTAGTACACTTTATTGTGAAAAAGATGAAGGATTGATTCGATTGTATAAAGAAAATATTACAGAATTTTCGCTTAATCCTATGCTGTTGGGGCTCATTAGAATCGTCTCGTTGAGTCCCAACAGCATAGGATTTTGTAACGATTTTTTTCCAAGAAAAAAATGCTGTCACTTCCTAAGAGATTTTGCTTTCTAAATGAGAATTTCGATTTTGGTCGCTTAATGGAAATGGTCGCTTAAAAGACATGGTCACTCAAACAAGATCGACAGTAAATTTTGAATCACAGATGACATACTTCTGAAAAAAACAATGGTGTATCACATAGCTTCACAAAGAAAGCCTCGAGGATTCAAACAGTATGACTATTTTTCTTTGTTTCATACCTCAGTGAAAACATCATTCATGATTGACAGATCGAGTATGTCAATCAAGTAATCTATCTACCAATTATTCATTTATTCAGACCGGAAGTGAACTTTGAACTACGACTATGAATTTTGAAAAATAACGCCGTGTTGTGAATATCCAAGTCGAACTCCCTGTCGGAGTTCAGTAGGCGTTCAGCGATCCGTCAATGGTAAAATGAACTGCATCCCGTCTCAAGATATCTATAGCTCTATATTAATGTCCAGAGTTCTTTGATCCGCGCCAAATGGATCACACACTTGAGCACGTTCCGGGAAAATCAATTCTCTTAGCAATCGCCAAATAAGGAAACACACCAACCTTTAGTTAACCCATTTCAACACAGAAAAATTTCAGACTGGTCCAAATTGAAAGAAGCAGCAGACGACAATTTCAAAATGATGGAATTTCGATTTATTTTTTGTCCCTTTGGATAGAAAACATTGTGGATAATGAAGAAATCGATTGATACAAGCAATTTCTTCATTTTCCACAATTTTTTCCAGCGCTTTTTTCTCGAGGGGCGTAAAAAGGAGGGATTGAGTTGGAATGGGTTAAGTGTTCACAGATGACAAAATTTTACACTGGTTCAAATTCTTGACGACATTTCAAAGTGTGTTAAAATTGACAGAGGAGTGCGAAATGAAATAGGAAACATTGTAAGAAAAGGAGAAGTTGCTTGTTACAAACATTTTTTTCTTTTCCCACAAACTTTTTCCTTAAACCCCTAGTAGGGGCGCCAAAAAAAGCAGCATTGTGTGTGGTTTAAGTACGAGTTCACATTCGCAATGTCTGAGAACAAGAAGAAAGTGCTGCGACAGACGAAACTCTATGGAAATGGCTAGAATTGTGATGAACATGTAATCTGTCAAGAGAAAATGGACCATCCGGTTCTTGACGGATCGCTGGCCACGCCCACTGACCTACGACAAGGTAGTCTGACTTAGATTTCAAACGAACTAAGTTTGCATGATTTAAAAGACAAAACGAAAGCCTGAAATATTAGTTGTTTTTTACGGACCCTCTATCAATAATTTCAGAAAAGGTCACAAGCTCGATATGAAAATCTTTGCCGATCAAAAAACGAAAAATAAATTTCAAAATTATTTTATGTTAGCAACTTGAATGAATTGCATAGCTTTGCCGAACAGAAAAAGAAAACAAATCTAGAAATTATTTTATGTTGGCAACTTAAATGAACCGGCTAGCTTTGCCAAACAGAAAACGATTGATTGATTGATTGAATGGGGTTTAACGCCACTTACAGTATTTCATTTATATCGCGGCTGGAGCACCGAAAATAAATTTAAAAATTATTTGTATGTCGCCAACATAGAATAATTTTGAAATTCATTTTCGTTTTCTTTTCGACAAAGCTTTCCATGATAGCCTTGTAACCTATTCTGAAATTTAATTTAATAATCGGGCGATCTGATTGGTCGAAAAAAATATTCATAACTCCATGAACAAAATTTTGAGCACACAGTGATTTGAATGTTCCATCCAAAAAGGTATCAAAAATTGTAAAGTTTTTGCCTTTTTTCGCTCGATACTATTAAATTATAAGAGATGAAGAAACTATTTTGAACCATAAAACCAAATCACACAAAGTATGAATCCGCTTCGCGTATTCATACAGTGGGATAAGTTTTTTCTGATCATACCTCCATGAAAACAAAAAATATTCTCTTCATCTCTTCAAAAAATATTTTAGGTTTCCTTTTCTTGGGAAATTTTGTCTCTATGAGAGCCATAAAACCTTTAAAACACGTACCCACACAATGAACCTTTTTTGTCGCCCTAAAGAAAAAAATATGAATGAACCTTTTTTGTCGCCCTAAAGAAAAAGCAATATGAAAAACATTTGTGAAAAATGAAGAATTATCTTGTAACAAGCAATTTCTGAATTATCCACAATGTTTTCCAATCCAAACACAAAGATTTTTTTAAATTCCATCAACAATAATGTGTCATCCGCAACTTCTTTCATTTTGGACCAGGGTAAAATTCTGTCGTCTTGTAATGGGTTAAAGAGAAACACAAAAAAGACAGTCAATCATTTGTGACGACCTAAAGGTTGTAACCAATTTTGTGACCGTTTTGTTTGTTTGTTTGAATGGGGTTTTACGCCGTTTTCAACAATCTTTCAGTTATATCGCGGCGACTGGAGCACCTAACAATGGATTCCTGTTATTTCTCACACCAGTACCGCCATCTCATCCCTTCCTAGCATCCAACTGCTATCCCTCATGGATCTACGATTATCGACCCATTGGTGGGAGACAAATAGTCGTAAAGGATGAGTGCCGGCGTGTTGTGACCGTAGCTTGAACGAAAATGCTACACATAAATGTCGAAGTTTAATACTCATTTCCAGGTTACCTCGGCGGCGGCACATATTCTTTCCGACATTTGTTGGGTGGATAATCGTAAACCTAAGCGGGATAGCAGCTGGAGGCTAGGAAAAATGTAGTGGTAGTACTGGTGTTAGAATTAACAGGAATCCATTGTTACGTGCTCCAGCCGCCGCGATACGACTGAAATACCGTTAAAAGCGGCGTTACACCCCATACAATCAATCAATCAATCATTTCCAGTTTAACCTATGATTTGATTAATAAAATCATTGTTTTGAATTTGCAACGACGTTATAAGTAACATTTTTTAAAGACAAGATCTGATTCTCTATGCTACGGTTAGTAGCAAAAAAATATAGGATTCGTTTTACTGTGTCAACCAAGATACCTCTATTCTTATTGTTTGAACAATTGACGGATCGTGGTGTCAATCGATGAACCAAACGACCAATCAAATCATTCATTTAAAATGGAAGATAATTTCTATCCCGGTGGCTATAAGTCACAGTTCTTTCCATATTAGAACAAAGTAATAGAAAACGATAAAATCTAGTTTGATGTTTGCAACATATTAATCGCAGTATTGTACAATCATACGGGCATACACTTCGTTTGCCCACGGTGAAATATCGTTGGTGGTGGATCTGAGCGTCGTAACTACAGCTTATACAAGCTGTAGTTACGACGTTCTGGTCACCCACCGACGTTTAACGTGTAATCTTCATTGAGTGTGAAGCAATATGTGTTGTAAAAACCGCTACTTGAGCACGCTCTGATACAGAGATCTTTGAAAACATCAATATGCCGTCGACTTCACAGAAAATAAGTTGAGGCATATTGAAAGTATGTAGTTTTATCTGACCCATTCCCATACAATAACGCTTTTTGATCCCTCCAGAAAAACATTGTGGACGATGAAGAAATTTGAATAAATTGCTTGATTATTCTTATTCTTATAAAATTGCAGAGAAAATTCTTTTGTAGATGAGGTAGGCCTATTTGAGAAAAAGGGTCCTTCGGGAGTGCATAACATTAGAACAGAAGGGAACTTTTATTTTACATCAAGGTACATAACAGTACAACATGGACAAAACAAATAAACAAGACCTATTTGAGAAAAAGGGTCCTTCGGGAGTGCAAAAGATTAGAACAGAACAGAACTTTTAGTTTACATCAAGGTACATAACAGTACAACATGGACAAAACAAATAAACAAGAATTAATAATATTTAACACTGTTTATTGCAAATTGATTTATAATGATAGAAGTGTATTCCCCTTTTTCTCGCAGACTTTGTCCGAAACGAAAAAACAAGCCTGGGATGTAGGGAAGTTTAAGAAATGTAAATACTAAATACCACTTATTATGAAAGATGAAGGCAATTATTCCATACGTGTGGGTATGAGTTCGGCAGACGTTTGCACCCGGCACTAGATCGACCTAGGTCCGACTGCGCTGTTTGTGCAGTTTGACTAGGATTAGAACTAGTCACCCTTATAAGTTTGTTTTATTTTTTAGAATTAAGAGATGAAAAGAATATTTTTGTTTTCAGGGAGGTATGAACCGAAAAACCTAATCACACTTTTGTATGAATCGCGAAGCGGATTCATACATAAGTGTGATTAGGTTTTTCGGTTCATACCTCCATGAAAACAAAAAATATTCTCTTCATTTCTAATAATTTAATAGTATCGAGCGAAAAAAGCAAAAACCCTACATCTTTTGATACCATTTTGTATTTGACTATTTTGTGCGGAAGCAAGCAAAATAGCTGCGTGCTCAAAATTATGTTTTACGGAGTTATGAATTCTTTTTTCGACCAATCAGAACGCCCGAATTTGATAGACGAAACTAAATATTAAATTAATCTAGAATGGCCATTTTACCATTTTTGGGTTATTTTTGAAATACTACCTCTGAATGACCTCTGATTGGTCTGGTCTTGTTTTCAAGTTATTTCTTATGAATTACCCAATAGGACTTTTTATCACCTGTTGGTTCGCATTCGCTTGATCCTTTAATTTTTTTCAAAACCTTAGACTTGTTCAATTTCAAAGGGATTATGGTCTAACTTGTAAAGTAAGAACAATTGAAAAAAAATAACTATTCTAATATAACAGAAAGGATTATGGAAAAAGAAGAAATTGCTTGTTACAAGCAATTTCTTCTTTTTCCAAAAGGTTTTTAAAGTATAATATCACAGGCACGTAAAAATCAGGGATAGTAGGGGAAAGGATTAAGCTAAAACATAGAGACTAATAGACGAATTCTAATTAGCTAATGTTGTACACAGTTGTGTCCTCGCCTTTCTGATGGATAACATCACAACATGTCGGCATTTTGTGGACCCCAGACCGACAAATTGTGCACATTATCTGTCTTCCCTTGAAGGCCATGATATATGGCGTTGAAATTTGATGTGGTTCACCCACAGCTGCGTGTAAACGGGCAAAAGTACATGTGAAAATTCAAATCATTTTAGAGATGAAGAGAATATTTATTTGTTTAAATTTAGGTTTAGTTTAAACCTACATCGATTGGGAAATAAAATCTTCCAACTTAAAATAATTTTGCTTCCTGGAGATTACACCAGTTCTAGCGCGAATTATATGGGCCAATGTCAGAAACGAGATCGATAGCTGCTCCCGGGAATCGAACTCGGGGCCTCTTGATCGAGAAACCGACGCTCTTATTGGGGTATGATTAATTGAATAATGTTTAACAGTATATCAATCTGCTGGAGCACCTAACCATAGATTCCTGTTATTTCTTCCACCAGTACTACCACAACATCCTTTCCGAGTCTCTAGTTGATTTTACGATTATTCACCCATTGGTAGGCGACAAATGTCGGAAAGGATATTCGCCGACTGCGGGGATCGAACCCGAGACCCCTTGATTAGAAGTCCTACGCACTACCACTGCAATATGGCAGCGGTCTTAATTTAGGTATGGACCTGAAACCTTAATCACACTGTATGAATACGCGAAGCACTGAGCCTTCCTCTCTAAATATATACTACCATTGGGATGCTTAAAGAAAGGTTATAAGCTCTTTAAACAGAGAGACAACGGGCGATGAAATGAGAAACCTATGTCATTTGATGCGTTTTTCAGCTTTAAAGATCGTTTCAATTTTCAATCGGAGGATCGCGGCTGTCAGTTAAGGAATCAATCGACCAATCAAACCATTCATTTAAACCGGAAGTGAACTTAGTAGATACCATTGGTCGAAAATTTGGAAAGTTTTTTTTTTGTTCGTTTGGGGACCTAAACGTCGTTACTACAGCTTATTCAAGCTGTAGTTACGACGTTTAGGTCGCCAACCAACAATGTTTCTCTTTTGTTACATGTTACTGATCATAAATATTCAATTTGAATTTTCTATTGGAGCTCAGTGGGAGGTGCCAGCGGATTCAGTGGGCGGGGTCAGCGGAGTCAGTGGGCGGGGCCAGCGGAGTCAGTGGGCGGGGTCAGCGGAGTCAGTGGGCGGTGCCAGCGGAGTCAGTGGGCAGGGTCAGCGGAGTCAGTGGGCGGTGCCAGTTGAGTCAGTGGGCGGGGTCAGCGATCTTATTCATTTGGAATCAAAGTGATTCTGTCCCAAGCTGTTAGATTGGTCAACTTTGACAACAAAAAGAAACACACACTCTGTGTGACTTTTTAGCGCGTAGGCCTCTCAGTCATGGGGTTCAAGGTTCCGGGTTCGCGTCTAAGATCCTTTCAGACATCTGTCTACCAACCAATGGGTAGTTAACCGTAAAAAGCAGCTGGGGCTCGGGAAGGATGTAGTGGTAATACTGGTGTCGTTAGTGATCGGAAAAATACCAGAAACCCGTGGTTTGGTACTCCAGCCGCCGCGATATGACTGAAATACTGTTAAAAGTGTTGTTAAACCCCATTCAATCAAACAAAATGTATCTAATTTTATGTACAAGGTTTCTCAGCTGCCATATTTTACGAGATAGGCGTTTTTACAAGCATACTGTTTTCTATCATAGGGGCTATCTAAACCATTCCCACACAGTGACGCTTTTTGATGCTCCTCATTAAATAACAATAGTGAAGCAATGTGTAAAATGAAGAAATTGCTTGCAACAAGCAATTTTTTCATTTTACACAATGTTTTCAACCCAGAAAGTTGAAAACAAAACAAAACATTTCATCAACTTTAAATTGTCGTCTGCAACTCCTTTCAATTTGGACAAGTCTAAAATTTTACCGTCTAGTAATAGGTTTACTAGATAGACCGAATACATAACCAACGTCCTTGTTAATACCACCCGTTCCCCTTAAACATTGAAGCTACACAACAATGTTGTGGGATTTCAAAATTACTTTTTTTAGAACTCAGCGAGTCAGCTGTTTTAACGCAAAGTTGATTATCCAGACTACACTACATAGAAATGTTTAGACAAGAAGACACAGTTTTAGTAAGCTGTACGTATGAGGTTCAGTGGATGGCCTTAATTATTTTGAATTAGCATTTTTTATTCTTAGACCTGTCCAAATTCAAAGGTTGTGCAGAAGAAAATTTGAAGTGGATTTGATTTGAAAAATAACCATTCAGTATGGTAGAAAATAACCATTCAGAATATACTGTGAAAAAAGAAGAAATTGCTTGTGACAAGCAATTTCTTCTTTTTTCTGCAATGCTTTCTCAATTATAAAATCACAGGGACGTAAAAACTAGGGCTTGAACAGGAAAGGGCCAGGCTACTATTTGGTCTCAGAGTGTTTAAAAGATATATAGAATCATCAATTTTTTTCCGATAAGTAATAATTCTGATTGAATTGCCAACCCAGTTTTGTAAAAGTTTCTTAAATGATATCATTATCGATTGAGGACAATCATGAAAAAATCTTAATCTTGAAAAGGTTAAAAAGTATTGATCTTGAAAGCTAAATAGACTACGATTTAGCGAATTCGGTTTAACGTCACTTTCAGTAGTATTTCAGTCATACTGAGCGGTTGGTTGCTGCACCTTATCATATCTTCCCGTTGTTTTCTCATACTAGGATATGTACATGTACGTTTACAAACATTAAGATTAAGACATTACTTGCCTAGCAAACTTAATAGGAAAATCACTTATCATGTCTTCATGTTTCTGTCGGTTAAAGACAAATGGCACGTTCGGCAATGACACTTTTTGCCGAACTTGGGATCGTGCCATTCGCATCAGAATAGAAAATATCAGATATTGCCTATTAAACTAGCCGGGTTAGACGAGACGTTTTTTTTTAATCATATCATTTCTATCAAATATGCCATTTTCTACACAAAAATGGGTATATCCCTCTAATGCGTCAAAGGGACGTCCACCATCAGTACTTTCAGTGTTTTGATTCAATAAAGGGTATGTTCTTGTTGATTCGATAAAGACAGACAACTATACATAAACTATAGACCATGAATGGCGAATAGCCTCTATGGAATGTTTATCTCTTCAATTGGCTCGTGCCCAGCACGAGATCTCCTGGTAGTGACAGACACCGCATTACCGTAATTAACTTTTAGATATCATATTCACGACGTTTTGGCCGCAAAAATCATGTCTAGAATGTGAATATGTTAGACGTCGTTTGGACTGTACCGGAAGAGTCAGGGCAATGAAAAGAAAATAATTTTCTTTAATGCTTTCAGGTGGATTATCGAGAAATAACGGTAGATTATCATTTGATAAACTCACCGCCTATCCAGTGAAATTATCAAAAACTTATGCCCCGCTTTCGTTCATTTCACCCTATCTGACGTTATATAAGCAGAGCCAAATAAGTGGCGTCATCATAAGCGTTGCACAGCAGTCACGTGCGAAGCCACTCGTGAAAATAAAGCTTTTGTTGTACACGAAATGAAATATAAATCGATCTTACACTGAAACAAACGATTATCCTCTATTTATTTATAGGCTTAATTTTCTAAATGCAGTGTTAGAACGTGTATTTCAAATCCACTGATACCAGATAAGCCGACTTTTTCCGACAAAGTGTTCTTTTTTGCTAAAAAATTAAATAAGCAAAATCAACGTAGATTGAAAAAATGTTGTAATAGTAAAAACAAAATTGTAAAATTATAGAAATTACTTGTGACGGTCACTTTTACTTTAACTGTGATGTTTCATTTCGTTTTGTTCTTGGTTAAGCCGTCGAAAAACACACTTTATCTACGATTATCTTTGGTCTCTAACTAATCACAAACAACAGTAGGACAATGGGCCATGAGATATTTGAAAAAAACGATTTCAGATCGCCGCTGTCTATTACAACCGATTGGCCAATCAAATAATTCATTTAGAGTGGGGGATGATTGGTGGTCTCTGACATTTATGTAAATTATTTTTGTTGGTATTGCGAGGAAAACCTATTAATTACAGCTTATTTAAGGTGAAGTAACAACGTTTCGGTCGCTAACCAGCAATTTTTGCCTTTAATTTCAAATTCCTGACAACATATGTTACAACACAATGCCATACATTATCTCAGTCAAACTGCCACAGCGGAGGTCAGTGGGTATAGACCACGATACGTCTATTGCCATTGGTTCATGTTCGGTTCATGTTCGGTTATGTTTTAGCCTTAGCCTCTAACGAGTCACTCAATACAATAGGACCCAATCAGGCAATCCTAGCCATATATCATGAATAATATAATATATTGATATAAATAATTACAGGCTTTATCGTCTAATAGGTATGAAAATCTCAAGTTAGCACCCGCTTTGTAATGATTTGTGTGTCTACAAATACGAATATGCATATCAATGACCGAACTTGGTGCTTTGAACTTTACCCATTACCAAAATTTTAGACTGGTCCAAATTCTAAGAAGTTGCAGATGATACTTTTGAGCTAGTGAAATTTTAGAAATCTTTGTTCTAAGAGGTAATAAAATATGTAAATATCGAAGAAACTGCTTGTAACAAGTATTGACAAATAAAATGGATCCAGTAGAGGTCAGTTTGAATAAGTAATTCATGGTCAAATTCATGGAAAGATGGAATAAGCACTCTTTATGTAAATTTAAGAAAACTTCTAACATTTCGATCTTCGTCACCCGTCACATTCCGAACAGGCTGACCAAGGTTTATACTTAACGCAAACCAATCATGGCCGCTGAACGCTTGCATAGTCAAAGATTCATAATTTAATTTTTAGTTTTGTATATCCAAATTGGGCGTTCTAACTGGTAAAAAAAAAATATTCATAACTCCATGAACAAAATTTTGAGCACGCAGCGATTTAGTATGCTTCCGCAAAAAAATGGTCAACTACAAAAAGGTATCAAAATTTGTAAAATATTTGCAATTTTTTCGCTCGATGCTATTAAATTATAAGAAATGAAGAGAACGTTTTTTGTTTTCATGGAGGTATGAACAAAAAAATCTAATCACACTTATGTATGAATCCGCTTCGGTTCATATCTCCAAAAAAAAAAACTATTCCCTTCATCTCTTAAGTAAGTTAACAGTTTCTTGGAGGGACGAGAATGAAATCCACCATAAAATCAATTTAATACATAGTTTCGGACATGAAGATCTATCTATGGTACACTACTTTGTATATAAAGTGCTGATAATTCCACCCATTTAAAGCAATGCTCATTTGTAAACTAGCTCGTTCTTTTCTCTCACAAAACCTTTCCAAGTTCCTCTCTCTTGTAAATCCCCGGATGCGGCACATTTTCTTTCCGACATTTGTCTCTCACCAATAGGTGGATAATCGTAAATTTAAGTGGGATAGCAGCTGGAGGCTAGGGTAGGATGCAGTGGTAGTACAGGTGTGAGAAATACAAGGGATCCATTGTTAGGTGCTCAAGCCTCCACGAGCTGAATAACTGTTAAAAGCGGCGCTAAACCCCATTCAATCAACCAGTCCCTCTTGTAAATTTCGCAATGTTCTTGTATATAATCCTACGTCGATAATGCACCACCTAGCGAAGACCGACTTGCGTCTTCGGTCACATATTTCTGGTGAAAAATCAAAGTTTTATAGCTTATTAACCTAGAAACGCGTAAAAAGGACCAATAGTTGTTAAAATATTGGAACTATACTTCCCCGGAGATAAAACTAACTTGTATACAACCAAAAACCTTCAAAGTTACAACATTGACTCCTGTGTTGTTTTAACCCTTTCCCGTTCAATCCCCGGTTTTTACGTTCCTGCGATTTTATGATGGAGAAGACATTGTAGAAAAAGAAGAAATTGCTTGTAACAAGCAAATTCTTCTTTTTTACAATATTTTCCACCCTACTGGGTGGTTATTTTTAAAATTAAATCGACTTTAAATTTTAGTTTGCAAAACCTTTGAATTTGGACAGGTCTAAAATTTTACAGAACACGAAAGGGTAAACTAACTTACGTGTATCAGGTTTATGTTGTATTCCCGGTATATAACCTATAAAACATTAACTTTTGAATAGGCATTTTTGAGCGCAGACGCAAATCTGTCATTTTCAGCTAACACATTATCGCCACCGAAATATATGTTATTATTTGAAAGGTTTGTGTTTGTGAACATGTTATCCCCAGTTATTGATGTACAAGTTATAGTGAGTGATCAAGGGTTAATTTTGTCTATACCTGTATAGAAAAAATGGCCTTTGATCACTCACTATAACTTGTACATCGTTAAGTAAACGTGTATAAACCAACGACGATAATTTGTCACGAAGACTGACTTTTGTGGTCACGCCCTCATGATGCAGATTAAAAAGTCACAGTTTCATAGCTTATATACCTACAGCACCTTATTGGAAACTGTTAGACACTACTTGGTTAAACACAGTCGCTAATGTTGTGATTTTAAAAATTTTTATTGTTAAAAGTGATATTTTAGCCCCGTTGAAGTACACATGCACATCCTGCAATGTAAACCCATTCCCTCACAATGACGCTTTTAGACGCCCCTCAAGAAAAACATTTGGGAGAACATTGTACAAGCAATTTCTTCATTTTACACAATATTTTCTACCTAGAAAATTGAAAAAAAATATTATTTCATATACTTTAAATTGTTGTCTGCAACTCCTTTCAAATTGGACCAGTCTAAAATTTTGTCATCTGGCAACGGGTTAATCTAACAGTTTTTAGAACGACTCTAGGACATGAGTACGGTTAACGCTTCAACAATTCTCGAAATACTACATTTTTCAAATGAATCTCATTTTGATACAAGCTAGTCACCAATTTTTCTCAGTGACAGACCCATCTGTTTCTTAGAATGAACAGCATTAATTTTGCAAACAAGATTAATTCTTTCAAACGTGACTCGTTAGCCAACTGAACGTGACATGCTACGACGTGTTATTACGCAATCAGACGACATTGTTCATGGCAAAATACGGAATAATCATTTTAAAGGGCATGTCGGTTTAATTGCTTGATTGTGAGAAATGAAGAAAAGGCGCTGTTAGGAAATATCTCTGTCTGAATGCGTATCTGTTTTTGCTCGTTTATTTTGATTTACCTGTACTATAAGTGTAACAATTAAAGTGAGTCTGAAATGAAAAATATTTCAAGGCTGTCTTAACCCTTTCCTGTTTAAATCCGGGTTTTTACGTTGCTGTGATTTCATACTTGAGAAAACATTGTGGAAAAAGGAGAAATTGCTTGTAATAAGCAATTTCTCCTTTTCCCACAATATTTTCTACCACATAGGATGGTTTCATTTCAAATTGCATGTAGTTTTCACTGTCGTCTGCAACCTCCTTCAATTTGGACCAGTCTAAAATTTCAAGAAACGGGAAAGGGTTAAACGATTTTATGTTGGTTTTTCGATAATTGACCAATCAAATCATTCATTCAGACCGGACTTCAACATTGGCCTTCATTTATGTGAAGCATTTTTGTTGGTTCGGCGACTTAAACACAGCAACTACAGCTTATTCAAGCTGTAGTCACGACGTTCAGATCGCCAACTAACCATTCTATTTTTGTTACATGCTACTAGCCATAAATTTTACAAAATAATGCCGCTTAAAATAGAAACAGGGCTTCATGTTGGAGTCAACGGGCGGGGTCAACGACCCATCCTAATAACAACACATCTTTATTAAAGCTTCGTTAACACTTTTTTCTTGCAACCATTCTTTCAAAATATACGAGATAGGGTGCTCTGGGTTGTCTTATCTGTAGATGACATGTAATGGTCAGTTTTAGCTAAACCTGGAAACGTATTTTTTAAGATATCATGATCTAATCGTTCGTTACTTTGAATAATATATGGTGACACCCTGGCGTCCGATATAATATTAAAATTATAATTAAGATTATTTCACATGTACTTATACCATATTTATATTGTTTGTAAAATGTTAGAGATGAAGATATATACGGCCTCAGTACCGCCAGTACCTTCATCTTATTGACGAAGCCTATCGCTCGGGACAAGATCGTATCAACGTTCACACCATTACATTAATTAGTGTCGGCGAGCGGTCAGGAGAAAAAGATGTCCAATTTAATAAAATAGATGGAACTGTTGCCTAGTTTCATATTTTATACCGTACAAAAGTAACTGGGTTTGTTTGTTTGTTTTGGGGTGGGGGTCGGGGGGGGGGAGACATTTAAAGTAGACGACCCTGTATTACCCACTGAATTCCTAAAAAAATGGCCGTTATTACCTGCTGAATTCCGCAAAATATGGCCGTCAATAGCCGCCGAATTCCGCAAAAAATGGCCATTATTACCCGCTAAAACCCGCAAAAAATGACCGTCATTACCTACTGAATTCCGAAAATATGGCCGTCAATAGCCGCTGAATTCCGCAAAAAATGGCCATTATTACCCGCTGAATTCCGCAATAAATGGCCGTTTCTACCCGCTGAAACCCGCAAAAATTGCATTTTTTACGCGCTGAAACGCGCAAAAAGGGGACTTTTTTTGCAGAATTTTTAGCGGAATTAAGCAGGTAATTAAGTATCGCTAATTTGAATGCGCATATCCATTATAACATTTCGAAATTTGTTATAATAGGTCGATAGTTAGAAACTAATAAAGTCGCCATGTCTAAGTTAATATAAGTTGAAAAAATAGATTTGAATACTTATAACGATGTTTTCTTCAAAATAATGATACTAAATTTGTATAGATTTTAGTTATCCTAACCTATAAAAAGTCGACTAAATCTTAAACCGGTAAAAAAGATAAAATAAAATAAACAAATATGGATAAAAGAGGGGAATGGGGTGAGCATTTCAAGTTCATAAAGAGTTTTAAACACCCCTGTCTGTTCTGGTAGAAAACGATGTGAAAAAATGAAAAAAAAAATGCTGGCAACAAAGAAGTTATTCATTTTCCACGTTGTTTTTCCTTAATATTTTTTCACAAGGGCGTAAAAAAGGAACTGTGTGCGAGTAGGTTTCTCTCCCCACAATGACTTTCTTTCATATTTGTGTCAGCCCATTAGCACTGTCAGAAGACCGCTCGACATCAAACCTCGAGATCGAAGGTTCGATCCCTTGACTGGCAAACCAACAAACCAAATGTCTTCCAGATAAAACGATAAATCGAGGCCCAGGTAAACGAGCACGTTAAAGAACCAAGCAATTTCTTAATTTTACACAACGTTTTCCACCGAGAAAATGGAAAAATAATCTAAGTTTTCACAAACGATAAATCTGCAACTCAAAAATTTGGACCAGTCTGAAATTTTGCCGTCTGGTAATGGGTGAAAATAATAGGTAAAATCATTCGATTTATTTTATTCAATTGAAAACTCACCATGTAGATCTTACATTAGATATAAAGAACGTGAAAATTTCGTTTCTGCTGTTTATCTGAAACTCTGTCATACCAAGTAAATTACCGTAATTGCGTTTATTGACTTTTTTCCCCACATTGATTTGACTTAAGGTTGCGTTTCATTCCACGAACAGGACACGATATGTATAAATAGTTACTGTCTAATGTAATAAACTTCAAGGCAATAATGTTCCTATAAACATGGAATAGTTGCTGACCTTTGACAATGGCCAATTTATAGTCTGAATGATGGATAGATGGATATGTTGAAATTATCGTTAGAAAATGAACATGCCAGAAAGCAATGAATTCCGAAAGGCACATACATATATTTTGGTGGACTGTTTTGTATTATGAATCGTTTGGTATGGTTTCAAGAATTCTAGTTTAAATAATTCATCTGTATCATTTTTTTTAACTTTTCAAATCTTCGGAACGCCTTTCATAATTAATCTAACCTTATAACATTTCGAAATAAATAAACAGATGGATGAATAAATAACTAAATTGATGGATAAATAAATATATAAACAGATAAGTAGTATGAATCACTTTACGAGACACTGCCTACGATAACGTCGGTGGGCGATCAAACTGTCGTAACTACAGCTTGAATAAGCTATAGTTACGATCTTTTACTCGCCAAACGAGGATAAGTTAAATCTTTTTTTTTCTCATTTTATTAGTAAATTATTGAATAACAAAAAAGGGAAAAATAAATAAATAAAGAAAAAATAAATAAGATAAAGAAAAAAATAAATGATTAAATTAAAAAAAACATTAAAAACAACAACAACAAAAAACAAAAAACAAACCAACAATAACAAAAGGATTCTCCATGACTCGATCGTATCTTCATTTTTGTCGTCTCACAATGGTTTAGATTAGATTGGTGAAAACAAGAAATATATCCATTCAGGGTCGTTCGTAAATCTAGTAAGCGATAAGGAAGGTGTAGGGACCGGTCCTGGGTTAATTAAACACCGTAAATTATTGGGACGGTATTGAAACATTGCTGTCATTTCAGCCATGAGACAGTAGATAACGTCAATAGTATGTTGACAGTTCAATAGTTAGATCCATATTTCCCCCTCCCTATTATACAGGAAGCACGTATAATAGCACAATAGTACACCCTTGGAAATATTCAAGAGACCCTGTTGCAGAGACGGCCGAGTGGTTTAGGTGCTTGACTCGTGATCTGAAGGTCACGAGTTCGAGCCCCAACGTCACCGGGGTGTGTTCACGGACAAGACACTTAATAGCCAGCCCCAGTCTACCCAGCTGTAAAAGTGGGTTGCAGTGGGATTCAGCCACTGCCTTTCTTTCAGGGACGTTAAAACATCTGGAATCAGGATTGTGTCACCTGCCAGTAATACCCGAAAGGGGAGTTAGGCAGTATAAATAGATAGATTGATAAAGACGTTAAATCTAATTATTAACGCATTCCCACTAAATCCCGCTTTCTATACGCATTTCAGGGGAAAAAAGGCGTTGGAAAACATTGTGGACATTGTTGAAGTTGCTTGTAACAAGCTACTTCAACAATGCATGTCCACAATGTTTTCTACCCTACAAGACAAATATCTTCTAAATTCTACGTACTTGAAATTGTCGTCTGCAACTTCTTTCAGTTTGAACCAGTCTAAGATTTTGTTGTGTTGTAATGGGTTAAATAATACAAACGAAGGTTTTGAAAATTCATAGTTAAGAGGTTAAAAGAGTGACATTAGATTGTTTACGTTTTCTAAAATGGGTGCATTTGATAAAAACAAACAACAACAAACATTCGTTATCTAGTGACAACCCCGAACATAGTCACAGTTGATTTAGACTAGTTAAGCACTATTTTGAGTCATTGCATTTTCATTGTCTTTACTTTTAGGACATCTGAAAATACTTCAATTTAGTTTCTTATATCAACATTCAAGCATTTTGATTTGGCTGATTTATTTCATACTTACGTGAACAACGCAGTGTTTTTTGTATGCTTGCGCACAAATTAGAATTAAATCCATAGAATTTAACTCAAAACTAGTATATTGATTTTTTCTCGATGACATCAAATGATAAGAAATAAAGAAAATGTTTTTTTTTTTTTTTTATTATTATTTTCATTGAGGTATAAAACATAAAAACTTTGGAAAAAATTGTTTAAAATTATGAGTATTATCAGCCATTGCTTTATTTCTCACAATGATTTTCTAAACAAAATGACGAAAACTTTTTGAAATTTCATTAACTAGTAATTGCAATCTGCATTTTCTATGAAATTTTAGCAGTCTAAAATTTCTCACGTGGTAATGGATTAGGTGACCGATCGCGTCTGTCAATCAAATTATCTGTCGACCAATGAAATCATTCATTTAAACCAGAAATGAGTCTTGATCTCCAAAATTGGCCGCTTTTTTTTGGTTAACATTTTATGTTGGTTAGACGACTTAAACGTCGCAACCACGCTTATTCAAGCTGTAGTTACGACGTTTAGGTCATCCAATCAAAATTTCTACGTTTTATTGCATACTACTGGTCATGCTGGTCAATGGAACTGGTATTATCGTTTGAACAAACGATAATACTAGTGCCATTCACCATTTTGACTAGTAGTAAATAAACACTCTAATTTTCAATTATTTCGGCAATTCTTTTCTTAACAAAGGCAACTTTTGCTGAAATACTTAAAAATTAGAGTGTTTATGTAAAGCGTTTAAGCTATTACCAAACAACAGAATTTTAGATCCTTCCAAATTCAACAAGGAGGCAGTTGATCCTTTTTAGTTGAAAAAATAAAAAAAAAAAAACTTTTTTGGTAGCAAACATTGTGGATAATGACAAAAATGATTGTAACAAGCAGTTTCTTCATTTTCAACAATCTTTTTCAAAGCTTTTTTCTTTCGGGACGCCAAAAAGTGGCCTTTTGTGGAAATTGGTCAAATAGTTCCCTTAGGAACATTATTCTGATATTGTACTTTGGTCTGTATTTTCATTTTTATTGGTACTCTTACATTCTGGAAGACTGCTAACTAGGCTACCTTACTCAATTTCCTATTCTATAGACTCAATCAAGATCAGCTAAAATCAACTAAGGCCATGGACATAGCGTAGAATCATAGTGATGGGATTCAGGGTTCGATCCCTGGTCAAGGCGAATATCCTTTTATACATTTGTCTTCCACCAATGGGTTGACTATCGTAATGGGATGAGCAGCTGGGGGCTCGGAAAGGATGTAGCAATAATACTGGTGAGAAAAATACCGGGAATCCATTGTTAGGTGATCCAGCCGTTGCGATGTGGCTGAAATAATGGCTGAAATAATGGCTGTTAAAACTGGCGTTTAATTAATCAATCAATCGATCAATCAATTAATGTCTCAAATGAAGTCGTATCGTCCTTGGGTGACCAAAGTTTTCGCTGTATTTACGACATTGCAGTCACCCAACAACAATGTCCATACACGTTTATCTCTTTCGTTCTTGATCGTCGAATTTCTCCAAGACCGAATTTGCTTGTCCGATTTCTTACCATTTGAACAAGTTTGAAAATCTGTCTTTTCGGAACGGATTACGGCCATGAAAATTTGTACGTGGAAGATTCAAATATCAGATAAATAATGGGCTATAATCTATCGGTGATCGGTGGAAAATCAGACAGCACCGGGAATGATATTTCTTCACGCAAAATAACCATAATTGTACGTAGATGATGGATTCGATAGACGGTACAACATGTCACCCTTGTTTTTAGAATAGTGTTAATCCTGTTCCAAAAATACGGTAACTATATATTTGTCTTAAGTTTCATTTGTGGTAATTTTGAAGTTAATCGGCGATGTGCGGTATTCAAACTAAAAGGTGCTTTGATGTACTTTGATATGATGAAACGAAAAAGAGCTATTAAGAGGTATTAAACCTTTACTGCACAAACCCTGGTTTTTACGCCCAAGCCATTTTATACTTGAACAAACATCGTGTAACAAGCAATTTCTTTTTTCACACAATATTTTCTAACCTGTCAAAACCATCTTAGCTAAGAGAAGTGCTACCTCTCGGCTGTAAAGATACAGGGACCGCGAGCAAAAAGAAAAGACCATTGCCATTCAATCAGCGATATGCTCATTGTCATGCTGAAATGTACTTTGACATGATGTCAACAGAAGGGGATAATAAGCAAAATGTCAAAACCACAAAAACTCAGAGAAGTGCTACATCTAGCCTTTCAAAAAAATACAGGGACCACGAGATTACAGAAAAGGCCCTGGCCATTTAACCGGCGATATGCGGATTGTCATGCTGAAATGTACTTTGACATGATGTCAACAGAAGGAGCTAAAAAGCGAACAGTCAAAACCATCTTAGCTCAGAGAAGTGCTTCATCACATCTAGGCTTAACCCATCCCCCCCCAAAAAAAACACACACACACAAAAAAAAACCAAAATAAAACAGGGACCTCGGGAGTAAAGAAAGGACCGTGGCCATTTAACCGGCGATAGACGGATTGTCATGCTGAAATGTAGGCCTATTTTGAGATGGTGCCAAGGGAAAGAGATATTATGTGCGATGCCAAAATGCCCTAAACTTAGCGAAGTAAGATATCTTCGCTTTTAAACAATATACTGTGTGTCGAATCTTGACCATATGAGGTTGTCAGGCTAAAGAATAACAAGGATCGATACTTTAAAGGGAGGTATCGATGTTTCTGAAACCTAGGCAAGAAACATTTGCCAATCGCCTGAAATACGCTGAAACGGGTGCTTAATACTTTCATTTGAGTCGGATTGTCTTCGCTTAAAGTGGCTTTTTGGGGTTTTTGCGGGATTCCAAGTTATTTTTAGATATCACGGAATTCGGTTGTCGACACCGCATGACTTCATTTGCATATGACCCTAAGTCAACAAATTGACAAGCGAACCAACCAATGTCTTAACTACGGTAAGTGTCTATAATTGTATTAACGCTTACGGTTAATACGGTAGTTTTGGATTGATCCTCAAAGACTTGAAGACCGGCTAGCGAACATAACTCATGATGACGTATTGATGACGTTGCAACTGTCTCGGCTTAATCTAAAAATAGATTAACAGCCTACGTAGACTATTAGGGAAATACCCTTGTTTATTCATTTAAACAAGCTCTGATTTTAGCAAAACTACTTTTCAGAATATTGTTTTAAAATAGCAAATGAGAGGAAATAATAATAATCAAAATCTGTGACATGGAAAAAACAGCGATACCTACCCTTAAGCTCATTTCCAACAAAGACTAGTCATTCAATCTTACTATCAGTATATTTTCCCAATCACAACTCTAAATGGCCTCTACTGTGTTCTATCCTTTTTCAAATATTTGTTTTAAATGAGTTTCTTAAAGGTTCTTTCGGGTAACGGGTCACGTGTTATGCTTTTTCATGGAAAGTGTTACACAAACAGATTCATTTAGAAACTAAAAAAAGGATCGACAAAGATTAGACTCCTTGGAATGCCAAGGCCGACAAGAACGTAGATTTCTTCTGTTAGTGCTTTTTACGTATTTGAACCTGTCCGTGACTTTTCAAACACATTCTACGTGTGCGCTAAATTAAGACCCTGATCAGATTGATCTGAGTCTTCATTTTGCGCTCTGTAACTAGCTCCTCACCAAAAGTGATTTTTTTAAAAATATATACGACCATCGAAAATTCTAAATAAACTTTGTGCCTTTCCAGGCTGCCCGGTGTCAGTGGTTCATGCATCCGGAACATTGTAAGAAATGTCACCCACAAGACCGAAATATTTACGGATTCTCAATAATGAGGTCCTGGGTTCGATTCCCGGTCGCGGCAAAAAAAAAACCTTTCCGACATTTGTCTTCCACCAATGGGTGGATAATCGTAAACCTAAGTTGGATGAGCTGCCGGAGGCTCGGAAATGATGCAGTTGTAGAACTGGTGTGAGAAATACTAGAAGCCATTGTTAGGTGCTTCAGCCGCCGTTACATGATACTCTAAAAAAGTTGCTCAAAAACTCTATTGAAGCAAACAAATCAATATATAAATATGCCCATGAATAAAAAGTCTTTGGGAAAAAAATGTACAAAAAGGAGAAATTGCTTGTTACAAGTAATTTCTTTATTATTCACAAGGTTTTTACACCAGAATACGTTTTTTAATAATTATAAACTAAAACTTTTGTTGCGCTATGTGTTTAAATTCGAACCATTCTAACGTTTTTGTCGCCAAGTTATAGTTAATGTAGAAGTTTTGTCAGATTTAAGTAGTGTTTTTCTGTCTTTTTTTGTGTGCGCTTGTGTGTGCGTTTGTGTGAATCGGAAAGATATTTGATTTTGAATTGTGAAAAAAGAAAACAATCATTTTTGTCATTCGGACAGCTTTTATGTATGTATATTCGATCTTGGCCATGCAGCTTCAGACAGACTGATTAACTCATTCCCGAACAATTTCGCTTTTGAAATACCCCTCCAGAAAAAGCTTTAAAATATTGCGGAAAATGAAGTGATTGCTTCTTACAAGCAATTTCTTCAATTTCTACAATCAATGTTTTCGAATAAAATATTTTTTATAAACTCTATCAACTTCTTCCAATTTGAATGAGTCTAAATTTTTGTCGTCTAGTAGTGGGTTAATAGACACAAATGCCTTCATTTTCTGTCGTACATCTAATATTTTCTTGTTACAGATGTTGTCTTGTTTGTATGAGGGAAAAGAAGCTTGTAGATAAAACGAGATGATATCTTATTTTAGCTGTCATCTCGATCGAAAAATGATGTAATGGTGCTATCACAGATTTATGGTCTTTTCTCGTCCTCGAAATTCATTGAATGATGTAGGCATGCTATAATAGACATGTCTAGTTTTTTGTGCAGTTTGACGTATGAAATCATCTGCAGGAATTGACTTAAAGTAGATGGACTCTGATTTATTTCCTAGAAGATATTCATTCGGAGAAAATAAAATTTGTTTTATGCAAAAAATGAAATGCGAAATAATCCAGTCAAATGATATGCGAATACAAGTTGGTATATATAATTGAACAAATGTACTATCCAAATTTTTAACGCAATAAAAGATGATCGTTTTTGAACCGTCTGATAATGCGAGCAAATGTGCTCCCATTTTGTCATACTCGATAAATGGGATGCTTCTGGCTCATAACAAACTTTCCGGTTTAATTTTACAGAATTAATCCGCGGTACTACTTCTTTTTTTTAACATATGTTCAAAAAATCGTCTGATTTTACATTGTAATACATTTTTATATCATCACTAGTGATGACATCAACTTTCACACGAAAATCAGAAACTACTTTTTTTCCAAAAGGCAGGGTGGTCCCTATTAATATAAATAGCTAAGATTGTCATTTTTAAAAAAAATAAGAAAAGAAGCATCTCCAATGAGTTTTTAAACATAAGCTACAGAATTAAAAGCTTTTCTGTTGAAAAAAAGTGGTGATAGATTCAAGGGGTGAGCAAGACGTTCGATTAACAACATGTTTTAAACAACAACGACCCGGAATGTTTTTTTTTCCATGACTGACCTTAACAAATGTATAACTTTCCGTAACCTGAAAAGTATCGACAGCCTCGATGACCGAGTGGTATAAGTGGTTGACTCGTGACTCGAAGGTCACGGGTTCGAGCCCCAACGTCACATGGGTCTGTTCATTGGTAGAACACTTAATAGCCATCCCCACTCTACCCATCTGTATAATTGGGTAGCAGTGGGTTTAAATTACTGCCCCTCTTTCAGGGACGTGAAAACATCTTGGTTGTGAGTGTTCGAGAGCGACCCTATAAGCAAAAGGCTTTCGTCACATTCGAACAAAAATAAATTAGTATTAACTAACCTCAAAAGTATACCAGACCTCGATTACTGATAGAAGTGCGGTTTAGCTGACAAACACTCACACCTAACCTGTATGAGCCGGTTCTGTTCAATCAGGTCAGGACACATGCTTAGATTATTTCCATGTTGATGTTTTGAATGGCCAATCAATTAATGTACGAATCATGTCGGTGTCATTATGAATGTTCGAATTATGACGTTGTCATTAGATCGACAGTATATTTTTGTCAAAATTATGTCTTCTTTTCTTACACTAAAAACCTCTAAGTACCATAAATAAGAACTTTCCCAAAAAACTTCTTTGGCACCCTTGCCCACCTGAGAAATGGATTCCAAGATGGCGAGAAGAATATTAATGCGCACGGTTCCAAAGAGCAGAAGAAGACGAATAGTATTGAAATAAATAGGAAAAGACTGAAAATAAAGCGTTTTTATCAAAAGGTTATTCAACCGTCGATTTTATTTGGAAGCGAACTGTGGAACGACTTGAAAAAGGACGATTTAGATTGTATCAATCGTACACAGCATTGTATAGTTAAATCTGTCCAGAGATTTCCAAACCTGGCTCGTTCCGATATGTGCGAATCTATGCTTGGTCTTAATAGATTATCAAGCGAAGTCGAATTACGAAAATTGCGTTTTATTCAAAAGATAGCTTCTCTCCCATTCGATTGTGTTACTCGGCAAACATTTACGAGACGATTATTCTCCTATATTAGTAGCAATAGAACACGTATGAAAGGTTTTATCCCGGACATATGCGCTATCTTGTACAAATTCATTTTAACGGATATTCTGTCGACATTCACTCAAAATGAACCGACTCCGTCTAAATATAGCTGGAAAAAAGATATTAAGGGAAAAGTTTTTGATTTAGAGAAAAGTCTATGGTCTCAAAGATTAGAGATGAGTGCAGACTTCGAAATGTTTAAGAACATTCACGTTGATATTCAACCCGCTATCGTATGGCAGTTTTGTAAAGATCCGCGGGATAGGAAATTAGCAAGATTCATTGCTAGTATTTGGACAGAGAAGACGGCTCGGATCACAGGAAAGTGTCACCTGTGTAATTAATTCTACAAAAATGTGTACGTGCATAGAATTTAAGAATGCATTGAATTATCATTTTATGAAAACAGTTTAATGCAAAAAAAAGAGGTGCAATATTGACCACAGTTAGCTCTTCTTTTCACGAGTTTAACCAACAAACAATTTACATATGCCATTTTAGGTGCAAACCTTGCAGAGACAGCTGAATTTCAATGTGTTTAATTATATCGAAATACATTTTCGTTTGTACAGTCTGTCATCGAACTGAATCGTTAAGCTAGTGCATAGACCGGTGTCTGAGAAATCTCAATCGCAGTTTGTTGAACTTTGATTGTGATGCCGTAGGGACCGTTCTCTTTGACGTATTAATGTGCGTAGAAGAGTCACCTAATTCCTAATAAAGGCATTTCATATCCCCGAATTACAGTTTAAAAATATGTTGTAGCCTTCTTTGGTCTATATACCTTGTATCATTTTCAATCTTTTTTTCATAAGTTCTAAATCTTTTGTCTGTTTTCCTTTTGTCTCCCACGAGGAGGATAAATAAATAAATAAACAATTACTGGTCATTTTTGATATGAAAAACCTTCAACCTCTCTCACGAATGTGTTGTTTCGCGTAAAGAAATTTATTTCCTCCGGACTTTTACAACGCCCAACAAAACATTCTAATGAGAGATTATCTATATAGAAGCGATCGTTTAAGAGATGTGTTACTAATATTAGAAACAATCTTTACACATGGGACAAACAAAGAATGTCCTGCCACATGATTATTATAATTGATATGGAAACTCCAGTCAAAATTATATCTAAAACAGAATTGACAAGGGAATCAATTTGCTTATGTTCATGCTTTAGTTATTTCCAAGACAAGTTATGATGAATTGTTTGTCCTACCTTTTGAGATTTTTCTACTACGTTTTACGCAACGCTATATTGCGGAAGTCAAAGACGATCGCTGCCATAGAAAATAACCGGTAATTAACCTCTCTTCACCTTTATATGTCACACTCAACTAATATTTCAAAATAATCACATTCGAAAGATTATTACGTTGTTAAACTATACGAATGAAACGCAATTCCATTATCAAATTAAAATTAACTTATTCCTAATATGGAAACTTGGATTATGTAATCTTTATGTAATTAATTTGTATTTTGAGAAGTTGTGACAAACAAAAGAATTCAAGAAAAAAATGGGGTCATATAAGGCCACTGAGTGAATGTTTCATGAAGGGGGCATTAGGTGTAGATCAGTATTTAACACATAACCATACGACAAAATTTTAGACCGGTCTAAATTCAAATATGACGCAGCTGAGAAAGTTATAGTGGAATTTCGGATATATATATATATTTTTTAATTTTAGGGTAGAAAAAATTGTGGATAATGAAGAAATTGCTTGCATTTTGAAAGTAAAGTAAATCTTGTATAAAGCGACCACTCACGGGACGACCATAAAGTGGTCGCTTAAAAGATGGTCGCATAAAAGAGATTTCTGTAAAATATATCAAGTGTTGATTCAATTGCGTGCGTAGGTTATTACAGAATCCTAGTTAAATCCTTTGTTTTTAGGACTCAATAGAATCGTTTCACTGAGACGATTCTAATGGGTTCCAACAACATTGGATTATCAATGATATTTTTAGCAAATACGATCATTTTCTATGTCAGCTTTTGAATTTGGTTGTGGTCGTTTATTTCAAGTGGTCGCTTACTAGAGATTTTCGATCGAGAAAGTTTGACCTTATCATTTAAAAGAAAATCATGACTTTGCTTTCTATGACAGGATAAAAAAAATGTATTGGTTCATAAAGAAAAGTTATATACAACACTAAACAAATTGCTCCATTGTGACAAATTTGAATTATTGTTGATTTTAAGAAGTTGCAAGTGTATTTTTTTTTGGCAATTCTTTAAAATCTGTTATTTTGGGTAGAAAACATTATTGAAAATTGCAGAAATTGCTTGTGACAAGCAATTTCTCCCTTTTCTATAATGTTTCCAAAAGCTTTTTTAGAGCAGCAATAATTAGGCATTTGACTGTCGGCTGACCCCGCCCAATGACTCCCATGACCTCACCAACTGAGATAAGACAGGAAGGTTTACTTTATGACTAACGGCCTTATTTTGAACAAATCATGGCCAGTTACATATCAATAAGGTAAAGAGGTTGCTTTGCGACCTAAACGTAGTAACTATAACTTGAATTAGTCGTCGCTACAATAATATTGTATCAAAAAATGCCGGCCATTTTTTATTTCGAAGTTCACTTCCGGTCTATTTGAATGATTTGAGTATCGATCAATTATTTGATTGGCAGTCGCGATCTGTCAATTGCGACGTCAACAAAACATAAATATTTTTCCAACGTCATAATGTCACGTCATTTAGGGGGGAAAGGGCCCAAATACTTGAATTAAATACTTTTGTTTGTATTGTGAATATATATTGTGAATAGATACAGACTCAAGACTTCTTTAGATGATCAGCGAATATGCCCTGAGCCGCAGTCAAGACATCTCAATGTTTGAGCATTGTTGTGACTGACACACTTATGCTCATATATCTTATCATATGTTGGATATTGCCAACATTATATGAAGACTATGCGCGAAGATCAATAAAATCTTTAAGATCTAGAGATCTGGTAATAGTTGTAGGTCTTCGGTCAGGTGTTTTGTTAGAGAGAGAGTGAGAAAGTTAGAGGGGACAAAGAAAGGCAGAAAGGAAGGAAGGAAGAAAGAAAGACAGAGAGAGAGACAAAGGGAGAGAGGGAGAGAGTGGCTGAAACCCAATAATGGGGTCCATATGTTTATTAAAATATCATGTTTTGTGTGAGAGTAATTAGTATATTGAGAATGTGCCGAGATAAAAAAAAAAAAAAAAAAAAAACACCCACTGGTTGAAGTCAAATAAGGACATAAGGTTAATGTTTTTTAAGCAGGCTAGTATTTTGAATTCCTATAATTGTGTGAATGTCTTACAATTGTACAATGAAGACACTAAGGGTCACATGTATAAATTCCAATCAGTAAAGTATAAATGTAAATTTAATTACTATCAACTATTCCAAAAATACACCGTTTGAACAAGTATTTAAAAAGTAGTGACGCCGATTTACTTTGCGCTGTAAAAAGTAAACCCAAAAGAAGATATGGGCCGGAAATATCCAATTATCTTGTTACAATAACAATAAGAGCCTGAATGCATAGGCAATCAGGGAACTCAAGAACCGATAGTAGGAATGTAAACTTTGCTGTTCTAAATATTGTCTTAAAATATAACTCTTCTCAATTTTTCGCAATTTTTCAATTGTCGCACGGACAGAATGGATCATCAAGAGCAGCTATGCTTTTTTCTAATAGTTATATATTTCTTGAGTAGACCTCATAGTAAAGGAAAACGCTATCTATCTGAAAAAACGGAAACAGAACAAAAACAACAAACAAAAAATGACATATCAAACATCTTTGTGATATATACTCCATCGGTACTTACTGTCCTTTGATTTGATCTGTCGTAATCGTAATAAGGCAAAGTTTCGGGGGACACAATGTGTAAATTCAATAAAGGCATTTCATTATAAAGTTACTTTGGGTTAGTTCGACTCGCACGAGATGCTTAATCAAATCACGCCAAGTATCCTATGCTCTAGCCTTTGTTTTTATTCTGATGGGTTTTACGATTTAATTCTATAAATGAAGTTCCTCTGACCCGCGACGGTCTTATCACGGAATGTTTTGCATACTAGAAAACCAACAGAGATATATATGTATTCTAAGAGATACATTATTCGTACAATCCCTGATTTTAACGTTATATCAAACTTGAGAAAATATTGGGAGAAAGAAAAAAAATGCTTGTAACAGGTAATTTCTTCCTTTCCTATACAATGTTTTCTATCATATAGGAAGGTAATTTTTCGAATGATTCTTACTTTATAGTGTCGTTTATACTCCCTTTGAATTTGAACAAGTCTAAAGTTCTAAAAACAATGTGTGGTTAAACAATCTACTTGTCTTCCAGAGTTGTCAATGAAATACATAATACTATACACATACTCGCCGTTAAGCTTAAAAAATGTATATTTCGACCATTCAAACGTGGTATAACCCAGTCCCACACAGTGGCGCTTTTGGACGCCGCCCAAGAAAAACAATTAGGAAAACATCGTGTAAAATGAAGAAATTGCTTGTTATAAGCAATTTCTTCATTTTTCACAATGTTTTCCACCATGAAATATGAAATAATCTAAAATTTCATAGACTTTAAATTTACATCTGCAACTCCTTTCAATTTGGACCAGTCTAAAGTTTTGTCGTCTGGTAATGTGCTAAAATAGGTTGACTTTAAATAAAAAATACAGTCACCAGGAATATACGATCATCATAACAATCGTTGCTCACCCAACTCAATTGACCAATCGCTGGCCCCGCCAACTGACTCCTTAGGTCCCGCCCATTAACTCCAACAGGAAGTTCAGCTTCGATTCTGAACGGCGTTATTTCGCAAGAGTTTTCGCCAGTAGCATGTAAGAAAAAAATGAAATGGTTGGTTAGTCATCTAAACGTCGTAACTGCAGCTTGATTAAGCTGTAGTTACGACGATTAAGTAGCAAAACCACAACAAAAGAGGTAAACAAGAAAGGCAACAAATTTTGGAGATAAAAGCTCAGGTCAGGGATAAATAAATGATTCGATTGATTCCTTGTATTTGCAGCCGCGATTTGTCAATTTCTTTAAAAAAAAAATCGCTCAATTAATATTTCAATCATATCATTCAAATACTTCAAATCGTTTAAAACAATCCACAGTTTCATTCATATTGCTCAATTGACCAATAGCGGCTGTCAATCAAATAACCAGTCTTCAAGGCGGGGCCAACGGGTAAATGGGCGTGGTCAGCGATTGGTCAATTGACTTACCTGAACTTAGAAGTGTCTGATTGGTCCGAGTAGATAGACAAATCTATTTATAGAACGATATGCAAATTTGTTGAAAGTGACGTAATCATGTCGTTTATTTCATTGAAAACTCGCCAATTCTACTCATTCCATTCTATTCTAATCCATTCCAAGATTTTTCCGTAATCCATCATTTTGTCAACTCGTCGATGTCCTTAACTGTATCTGGTTACAATAGAGTGGTGTTTTGGTACATTTTGGTTCCACGCGTGAGTGAATGTGAGTGTTTAGTTAAATTCGGTAACGATAAATTCTATACTTACTCGGGAAAAGTAAAATAGTTGATTTGCGACATAAGCGTAGTGCTTGAATAAACGCTTAAGTCGAAAAAGGTGTAAAAATGCTACTAACATATGCCGACAAATACCAAAGTGATCACTTTCGGTCTATATATACGATTTGATTTCTGGTTGACCTGCAAATTTAAATGAAACGTACAAGTTTATTTAAAAGAATACAATAATAAAGATTGCAAGTGTTTTTCTTTTATCGAATATCTACTCAAATTGATTTTTTTTCTATCTGAGCCTTCCAACGCTTTTCGCTCTACTGGTATGGAGTAATTTCATTTAGGTCCGTGTTTCGTTAAAAGCTTTTACGTTATTGGACGGCGAAATGTTGTCTGGAATTTTATAATCTGACCTGGATACTGATTTTTGACCTAATTTGTAAAAAAAACCACTTGATCTAAAAACTTAATGTCGTGGGTGGGCGATCAAAGAGTCGAAACAACAGCTTGAATAACATGTAGTTACGAGGTTTTGATCGCCAATCGACAGCGTGATAAGTTAATGGTGAGAAGCTTTTAACCCACTCCCCATTTTTTTCCGTCCCCCAAGAAAAAAACATCATTGTGGATCTTCTACTTTATCGAAGAATAGCACCGTCACACGGGGCCCTGATCTAACGTCTCTTCCGAAAGACAACTCGTTTGTCAGTATGGTCAGTCCCGGAATCGAACGCCCGATCTCGAGGTTTGATGTCGACTACCCTACCATCTGAGTTAATGGGACTGACTGTTGATTGCGAGAAAAGAGGAAAGCATATATAAACTATAAATGAATGAAAATGATTTATAATATATTTCGATTTAAACCTCGCCAATATTCTTATCACTAAGCGCATTTCGAGTCATAATAGGACAGCAGTATACGCAATTTAAACACTTGTCATGCTGAATACAAAGACATTATTATTATTATCATTATTATTAATAAAATCCTCCTAAGAGTTAAAATGAAAGGGATGGCAGTACTAGATGTAATCATTGAGGGCTAATAATTCTTTTGAAAATGTATGATATTAACGATTCTGGCTTAAAAGGGATAAGAAGGAAGTGTAGATTAAGATCAGACTGCACATATTAACAGGCTGATCTTTGTCTATACATACTGCTAAATCAGGTAATTCCGGGTTCAGCATGACAAGGGTTAACATCATATATGTATCCATATACTGTTTGGCTTCAAGTTATCGTAAGTACAGTCTGGTTAATTATATGTTCATTAAAGGTTTTACAAAAGACGTGATCGGCAAAAGTATACATTTGGTATGATCACAGTTTATATCTATTCGTTTATGTGTGCTTCGAGGTTGTATGATTTAATTTTTAGTTTAGTCTATCAAAAACGGGCGTTCTGATTAGTCGAAAAAATATTCATAACTTGGTGAAGAAAAAAAAAATGAGCACAAAATAGCCCCAGACAAAAAGGTATCAAAATTTGTAAAGCTTTTGTTTTTTTTTCGCACGATGCTATTGTATTATAAGAAATGAAGAGATTTTTTCTCATGCAGGTATGAACCGAAAAATCTAATTACACTTATGTTTGAATCCGCTTTGCGTATTCAAACAGTGTGATTAGTTTTTGCGGTTCATACATCCATGAAAACAACAACAACAAAAAAAATATCCTCTTCGTCTCTTAAACGAACTGTAGCAGGTCTAGTCATTACAGAGAACTTCAAAATCTCTATAAAAAAGAGCTGTGAAAAAAACGGAAACTTTATCTGCAGTCCCATTTATATGAAATGGATTTCACACAAAATAGTGAAAATCTGCATTGTGCATTTAGATCAAATTTCCCATAAATATAGATTTTCGTGTTAACATGCTGTAAAATATAGCAAGAACGGAGCAGACAAGCAAATAAGCACTGAATTACTTTATGAAATTTCGTCTAGTAACAGACTTATGCCACATATAGAGTGCATCCACTCCCACTCATTGTGTGTGCGTTTTGGAGACATGAATGAAATACTTTTCTTTTTTTTTCATTACGGTTCGAAAATAGAAAAAAGTAATTAACTGCGAATCAGTTTAATTCAGTTGTTTGATCTTACTTTGTAGCTCGACTATTTGAAAAATAGGGGGCTATTCCGATCGGCGTAATGTTTTGGTTAAACCTTATGTGCAAGTGTCATATCTCAATTTTTACTACTGTTATTGCTTTGAAACTTTGCACGCGCTTTTGGAGCAATACTGTCAGCCACTAGACACAGATTCAATACTCAGACATTCATTTTAGTCCTTTTCGGACATCAAAATTCTTGGTTAAAACTTAAGTGCAATTGTCATAATATCTTACATAACTCTCTTTCTACTAATGCTATTGCTTTGAAACTTTTCACGTGCTTTTGTGACCATCATATCATCATCTAGGTAAAGACGCATTAAAATTACATTCATAATTGTGGACTTTTAACTCTTTTTGAACTAAGCATTTCTTGATTAAACCTTACGTGCAACTGTCATATGTCTTTAATAACCATCTTCCTACCAATGCTATTGCGTTGAAACTTCACAAATGTTTTTGTGACATCATTATCTAGCCAAAGATTCACTACTCTCACATTCATTCCATTGGAAGTACAATCCTTTTCGGACTTAGAAATTCTTGGTTAAACTTTGCATGCACCCGTCATGTATCTTTTATAACTCTCTTTCTACCAATGCTATTGCTCTGAAACTTTGCGCAGGAATTTATAACAACTTACAAAAACTATCTCTAATCTCTTCAATAAATACACACAAGCTAGTGCAGCTGCTTTTTCTTTGATTAACGGATATTTTTACAATCACCACTGGTACCGTATTCCTACATATTCAACCATTTTTCGCTACGAATAAGGGATGACTGTAAAAACAACCGTTGCCACCCAAAACAGGAGTTGCACTACATTGTGTATATTTATTATTTAAGAGATGAAGAGAATATATTTTGATTTCAAGGAGGTATGAACCGAAAAACTTATCACACTGCATGAATACGCAGAGTGATTAGGTTGCTCGGTTCATACCTCCATGAAACAAAAAATATTTTCTCCATTGCTTAAACTTCAATAGCATCGAGCGAAAAAAAGCAAAAAACTATGAAACAATTTTGTGCAGAAGCTGCGTGATCAAAGTTTTGTTCGTGGAGGTATGATTTTTTTCCCTTCGACCAATCATAACGCTCATTTTTGATAGATGAAACTAAAAATCAAATTATAGAGAGGTATCTTTAAAGTTGTAATAAATTCTTCAATCCAAATGCCTTAGCCCCGATTAAAGAAATAATATGGAGACTTACCTTCCCAAAATGCTTCCAAAGGTCAAAGACAAAAAATACTTGTTGGTGAATCGAGGGTGTGAGCAAATTCTATTTTCGTGTTTCTTAATGATGTTCGTATGACTTAAAAAACTATAAATGGCGATACAATGGTAAGGACCTAAACATGAAACGAGCATGGCAATTACTTTGCCCTCCTATCGTGACATTTATACGCAGTCTGTAGGGTTTAACCCACGCTAGCACCTTAAAATGAATAATATGCGTTTGATCGTAAAATAATTTAATCTTTAGTTTCGTCTATCAAAATAGGGCGTTCTGATTGGTCGAAAAATATTATTCATAACTTAACGAACAAAATTTTGAGCACGCAGCAATTTTGTATGCTTCCGCACAAAATAGTCACATGCAAAAAGATATAAAAAGTGTAAAGATTTTGCTTCATTCTCTCGATACTGTTAAATTATAAGGAATGAAGAGATTTTTTTTTTGTTTTCATGGAGGTATGAACCAAAAAACCTAAGCTCACTTATGTATGAATCCGATTCGCGTATTCATACAGTGTGATTAGTTTTTTCGGTTCATACCTCCATGAAAACAAAAATATTCCCTTCATCTCCTAATTATTTAAAACAACTTCAATCACTAGCAGAACACTGTTGGGCGTGCAAAATGTCGTAACTACAGCTTGAATAAAGCTGTAGTTACGAAATTTTGCTTGCCAAACGACGAGAAAATTTGTTTGGCGTTACAAAGTAACTGACACTGCTTGAGGAGCTGATCTACCCTTAGTGCCTTTTCAAGTTGTTTCTGTTCGTCGCCTTTTTATTACAGAAAAGGAAAGCATGCAAAGGGATTCTTGAATTTTGTGTAAATTCGATTTATGACATTCTTAATAACCCATTTTCCATCTTCTTCTTTACAAAATCTCAACGAATTCATGTTATATTGATAAGCAACGCGCGCCTAGTTCACAAAGATAGGTTCCTACATCTAGTTGACAAAGCTGAATTCCCCAAAACAAAATAATCAACTAAGGCTTTCTCTTTTAACTTTCAACGGATTGACGAAATACTAATTACTGGATAAAGTTGTGAAGATTACAGGGGGCAGTTTAAAATGTCGTAACGCATCTGTCAATATAATCCTACATTTAAACCGGAAGTGAACTTTGAACTCCGATATCGGTCGACATTTATGGGAAACCTTTGTTGATTTGACGACCTAAACGTCGTAACTTTAGCTGTAGTTATGACGTCCAGGGTGCCATTCAACCAATTTGAAAAGGTGATACACGTAAGTTACCATTCTGTTTTCGAAATAACACCGTCTAATACTAGTATCTAAGACGAACTTGGAGTCATTATACAATAATTTAATTTTTAGTTGCGTCTATCAAAAACGAGCGCTCTGATTGGTCGAAAAATATTATTCATAACTCCATGAACAAAAGTTTGAGCACGAAGCGATTTCGTGTGCTTCTGCACAAAATAGTCCCATACAAAAAGGTATCAAAATTTGTAAAGCTTTTGTTTTTTTCGCACGATGCTATCAAATTATAAGAAATGGAGAGAATATTTTTTGTTTTCATGGAGGTATGAACCGAAAAACCTAATCACACAATGTATGAATCCGCTTCGCGAATTCATACAGTGTGATTTGTTTTTTCGGTTCATACCTCCATGAAAACAAAAAATATTCCCTTCATTTCTTGAATAATACTCTTTATCATTTGACTTTAACGCTTGACGTTCATCGTCATTTCAAAACACTTACATAATATCTACAGCATACACGAACAAAAGGTAAAACGGAAAAAAACTTAATCTGTAAAACATTACAAATTGAAGGGAGGAACGCGGAAGACGGTATAATGTACTAAGAAAATGGTTTGTCACTATTTTTTTTATTATTCGTAATTAAAAGTATAAAGCCAGTTAATTTAATTATATGTGATTACAGAAGAACTATTCATTAGTCCAGTAAATTTGAATACATTTGGTTTCGGAAGAAAATATTATATACATTTATAGATCATTTTCACATGCATGCATACATAAACATACATACATACGTACATACATACATACATACATACATACATACATACATACATACATACATACATACATACATACATACATACATACATACATACATACATACATACATACATACACACATACACACATACATACATACATACATACATACATACATAAAATTGTTGGGGTTGTTTGCTATAGTTTCTTGTAATTGTATTGATATCGTTCAATGTTCTTTACTTTCTCTGGGTCGATAATCGTAGACCTATGTGGGATAGCAGCTGGAGGCTAGGAAAGGATGTAATGGTAGCACTGGTGTGAGAAATGCAAGGATTCCATTCTTAGGTGCTCCAGCTGCCGTGATATAACTGAAAGATTGTTAAAAGCGGCGTAAAACCCCATTCAAACAAACAAACAAATCTTTATTTTATCGCCTTCTTTGTTAACTCTCCAATTTTTTGAAACTTTAGACTAGTCCAATTTGAAAGACGTTGAAGACGACAATGAAACTCGAGAGCAATTTGAAATGAAACCATCATATATTGTAGAAAAAATGTGACAAAAGAAGAAATTGCTTGATTCAAGCAATTTCTTTTTATTTCACAATTTTGTCTAAAAGTATAACATATCTTTGAGGTATTAACAAGAAACTGTACGGAAAAGCGCTGGGTTAATAGATAAAGAATCGCATTGTTCAAACAAAAGTGACAAATAAGATCTCAACAATTTATACGAGAGAGAGAAAAATATATTTGTATAATGCAGTTATATAAGGAATATTGCATTACAGCTGTAATAGAGCACTTTCTATCGGATTTTATGAGGAAAATGTTGATATTTCGAGAGAGAAGATCGAGTCAAATATCATATTTTCTTACGCTACTAGAGTCCAATATTATATTTTGTATCTCTAAATTATCATAGCATTGCATTCCAATTTGTGAATAAGTTCTTTTCAAGGAGCAAGAAATATCGGCACCCCTTTAAATCCCTTCTATAACATTTAGGAGGGTAGAAAATATGGTACAAAAAGAAGAAATAGCTTTGCAAAAACTTCTTTTTCTACCATGTTTTCTCAATTATAAAATCACAGGGACGTAAAAACTAGGAATTGAACGGCAAAGGGTTAAGACCCAATAACACAAAAAGTATTTTCCAAATCAATCACGAGGTCTAGGGTTCGATACCTGGATGCGGCAAATATCCTTTCCGACATTTGTCTCCAACCAATGGGTGTGTAATCGTGAATTTGAGAGGTATTAGCTTCTGAAAGCTCAGAAAGGATGTAGAAGTAGTACTGGTGTGAGAAATACCAGGAATCCATGGTTAGGTACCCAAGGATATGATTGAAATACTGTTAACTGTTACGGCGTTAAACTCAATTCAAATAAACAAAAAAATAAACAAACATATAACGATTCCTTTCAGTGGCGTATCCCTTTCTGTTTCAATAACAAAATCAGCCTTTTTGATCAGGAGGTGATTGGCCCGTACTTTTAAAAGCTCTACGGCTATTGTTGGGACAAATTGTCTTACCAGAAGGAATCCTGAGATCTTAGTTGAAATTGGGTACAGACCCTCCATCAATAATTTCAAATTAGGTCTCAAGCCCGGTATTGGAAGCTTTGCCGAACTGTAAACGAAAATAATTTTCAAATTTATTTTCCGACATTTGTCTCTCACTAATGGGTGGATAATCGTAAACCTAAGTGGGATGGCAGCTGGAGACTAGGAAAGGATGTAGTGGTAGTACTGGTGTGAGAAATACCAGGAATTCATTTTAGGTGCTCTAGTCGCCAGGATATGACTGAAATACTGTTAAAAGTTGCGTTAAACCCCATTCATTCAATCAATCAATCAATCGTTTTTCTGCATGCACGACAAAGCTTTTCTTAGCAGATTTTTGATAGAGAGGTCTGTCAACAGTTTAAACGAAGATTTCAGGAGTCCTTTTCGTCAGAAACGTTATCTCTTTGTCCCCGTGTTTAGGTTAATTGACCAATCGTGGCTCTCAGTCTAATAACCGGTAGACCAATCAAATCATTCATTGAGACCAGGCATGAGTTTTGATTGGCCGCCATTTTCGTTTACTTTATCTGGTGGTTTGGCGACATAAACGTCGAACTACAGCTTATTCAAGCTGTAGTTACAACGTTTAGGTTGCAAACCAACTATTTTGTTATACACTACTGGCCATAAAATTTGCAAATTAACGCCGTTCAAAAAGACCTTGCAGAAGACAATGTTAAGTTTTAGACATGTAACAAAATAACAAAAATGTTTAGAAAACATTGTGAAACATGAAGAAATTACTTGCTAAAAGTATTTCTCTATTCTCCGCAATATTTTCGAAAGCTTTTTTTTCTTTCTTGATTGGAGTAAAAAGGCAGGATTTTATGGGATTGAACACTATTTCACGTCAACCCGAAGTGGTAAAAGGAGGCAATATATTTTTCATGATGCCACTCAAAGATGCACAACCGTTACTAATTGACCGAAACACAATGTCCACGCACGATAACACTACAAAGGGAAAAACAGAAGTTCAAAGAAATGTCAAGTCAACACGCTTATTGAACACAGAGTTCTTCAAGTCGCAAAGTCTGGGCACCTTTTTACCGTCTACAGTTCTAAGATTTTAACCCTTGTCATGCTGTATAAACTACCTTACTGAATTGGTGTAAGATCAAAGGACAGGAAGCACTGATAGAACTTGTTGTTAAAAATCAATATTTCTTTTAGAAATCAATTTCATAAACAACTCTGGCAGGAAAAGTACAAGCAGGAAGTGTAGACCAAGATCAGACTGCACTTATGTATCCCGGGCTCAGCATGACAAGGGTTAATTTATCTGAATAGGAAATAAAGAATGAACGGATATATTATTCATTTCAGTTTTGATTTTTTTCAAAGCAGGGATAGCAAGCCTCCTCGCAGTCTCAAAGTCTGTACATCTTGTACCTTGCATGGTTCTGAGATTTGACCAACCCAGGTAGAAAATAAAGAACGAAAGGAAATATTCAAATAAGATTTTACTTTTTCGAAGAGATAAAACGAACAACAACAATAAAAAGAATAAAATTGGGAAAGGATGGCGCTTTTAGACATTCGTAAAGATACGGACTACACCTATTCGTGTAAAGATCATTTATGAGATGAAGAGAATATTTTTTTTTGTTTTCATGGAGGTGTGAAACGAAAAAGTTAATCACACTGTATGAATACGCGAAGCTTACACACTTGTACAACATGTGGACGATGTTAAAAGCCCAGCATTAAGCTTTAGATCAAAGTCATGTTCACAAGCATTTAGAAGAAAGGAATCGATTTTCAAATTAGACAAAGATTTTACTCTTTCTCAGATGCTGTAATCTTAGTCTCGTTCAAGGTGAAGATTGATATGTTAATGTAAAACTGCCGTAAGTGCCTATCTTTATACACACATTCCCGACAGTTTTGCATTAACCACTAAACACTCGAAAAAATCATCCAGATAAGACCAAAGTTAGTGATGACATCATTAGATTGCCATGAAAAAAACTAGCAAAAAGGCGCGCTTTAGAGATTTTGTCAAAAAAAAAAAAATCATAATTTCTTGTTGTGTGTGTGTGGTGTGTGTGTGTGGTTTTTTTTTTTTTTTTTTTTTTTTTTTTTTGTTGTTGTTGTTGTTGTTGATGTTTTTTCATTAAAGAAATAGAACAATCGTTTGTTTTTCGTGTTAGATAGATATATCGTTCATTTCGTGAACAACAAAATATCGTTATCGTAAAAAATATCACTTTTGTTGCTCATTAACCCATTCCCACTCAACAAATTTTTAGACTGGTCCAAATTGAAAGAAGTTGCAGACGACAATTTCAAGTTGCTGGAATTTTAATTTTTTTCGCCTTTTTAGGTAGAAAACATTGTGGATAATGAAGAAATTGCTTGATACAAGCAATTTCTTCATTTTCCACAATGTTTTCCAAAGCTCTATAATTGAGGCGCGTGAAAAGGAGGGCTTGAGTGGGAATGGGTTAAACGAAGAAAATTCAATCTTGCAACGAAACAAATAACTGTCCTCTATATAATATATAAGACAAAGAAGTTTTTGATTTAACAATTATTACCAGTACTTTTGCAGTTTTTATGCATACATTTGAGTTTGCCATCAAAAAACTTGCCAACTATTTTTTTTTTCGGTTCTAACACAAGACCTGGGGTACCGGGTTAGATCTCAAGTCGCGGCGAATATTCTTTCCGATATTTGTCTCCTGTCAATGTGTGGATAATTGTAAAGCTAATTTGGATGAGCAGCTGGAGGTTTGGAAAGAATGTAGTGGTGGTACTGGAGTGGAAAATACCAGAAATCTATTGTTAGGTGCTCCAGCAACCACGAAATGACAGAAAGGATGTTAAAAGCTGCGTTAAACCCCATTCAATCCAACAATCAATCAATTTAATACAAGTCAATCAACCAATGGCCATCCCCAATGCTTGTTACGATTTGATTAATTTTTCGAACACGTGATATAACAACCTTAATGTTAAGTAATTTTGATTTGGCTTGTGCTAAAGTTCTAATACTGATAAATGAAGATACATGAGGATTTCTCTCATAATGGGTGTTAAATCTATTTTAACACAATGCTGAACCTAATTAATTACACCTGTCACACGGGTGAACTACCTTCAACCAATCCATATCCATGTTTTTTCTCGGCATATTTCAAATGTATTAAACCTGGAGTCCTATGGACTCTGTCGTTAATGCGACGTATAGTCGATCTTGCTCGAGAGACCTCCTCTATCATGGTACCATTTCAATACGGCGACCACAATCGAAAGACCCTTTTCAAAACTAAAAGTTCTTATAAAGAAATGAGTGTAATTGCTAAAAACAACACCAACAACAACAACAAAAAAAAAACGTACGTAAACCCACTGTTGTTGGGACTCATTTGAATGAGTCCCAATAACATAGGATTAAGCGAGAAACCTTTAGTAATTATGTGTGCTATCGAATCTCCCCTTCATATGTGTCACATAAAAAAGTGTTTTATAAGCGACCCCTTTTTTAAGCGACCACTTTCTTGTTGTCGGATAATGGGTTGCTTTATAGAAGATTTATTGTTCTATCAATTTTCGGGATAAGGGTTAAACCCGACAAAGCCTAAGTTTTTGCCGACAGTAGGCATAAGTCACGACGACATTAGTCTCTCTCCAATGGGTGATTGATTAGTAATGCCCCTCTGTAGAATGAACCACTGGTCACCACGGTTAGGTGCATCGACCTCTGCGGCTTAACCGAGCATCAAATCAAAAGCAACGAATCGATTTGTCGACGATCGAACCCGTATAAAAAGATAGATTTCGGGCTTTCTAAATCGTATCTTCGGTGTCATCAAGGTCTGTGAATTAGACATTTATTTTGTCTCCCTCTATATATTAACTGATCAGTCAGATAGACCGCCTTTGCGCGACCAAAACGTCGTAAATACAGCTTGAATCAAGCTGTATTTACGTCATTTTAGTCGCCTACAGACGAGATGAAACGTGATGGTATCAGTTAAGATTTCGGGCTTTCTAAATCGTATCTTCGGTGTCATCAAGGTCTGTGAATTAGACATTTATTTTGTCTCCCTCTATATATTAACTGATCAGTCAGATAGACCGCCTTTGCGCGACCAAAACGTCGTAAATACAGCTTGAATCAAGACGAGATGAAACGTGATGGTATCAGTTAAGAACATTAATTTGAAAAAATACAAATGGTTGTGTTATTGAGAATAGAATCTGACATAAACGTTTTCTGAAAAATTCATATATATGTGACTCGCGGTCGGAGGAGGGGTTGATATTCCTTTAACGCGCTCGCTTACCAAGTTCGAAACTTTTTGCCCTCTGACGATTTTCTGGAGAAAGCATGAGTCAACCTAAATACAGTGAATGACATTATGGAATTGGCGCTCATTCCCTTCAATTTCATTAGAGTCATTCGTTCAACATTTCATTTACTCCATTCACCTCAAATCTGTCGAATATACTTTCCATAACTTCACACATTACTTCCAAAACATCCCGCGGCTCAATTGGATGGCATAGATTTGGGTGTATTTTATTGTACCGAGTTTAATTTTTGTGGGAAAAGGCGATAGTTATTTAAAGGGAGATAATTGTACATCGTTTACTTCATTCAAAATTTCATTCTAAATTAGACGATTTCAATGAGTTCAAACATCAAAGAATCAAGTGGAAAATTGATATACGATAATTTATGTATCCAATAAATTCAGTTATTCTTACATACCACGAACAGTTGTTTAAGCGTATATAATTTCCTTTAAGGTCTCTTACCAGATTTTCATTAAAGTTTTATAAAATGAATTTTTTTTTAAAGCAGTGTCGTTTGCCAATGCAGTGTAAAGGCATGCGTTTTGTTGACTGCATTATCCGTTCACTGCCACCAAAGACTTAATGTATCATAAAAATAAGTCTGCAGATCAGTATAATTTGCGAGCCCCTTCTAAGACCCCTTTTTCGCCCAAAACATGGAGATTTTTCAACCTTTATCTTTGCCAATTTTCTATTTTTATTTGCCTTCGGTAGCATCGACAAAAGCTTTACAAATTGTATTGGACTATTATGTGCGGACGCATAAAAAATCGCTGCGTGCTCAAAATTCGAAACTTAAGAATTAAGGACCGAAAACTTTTGCTCAAAATCTGGTGTAAGATACCTTTAACCCATAAAACACAATTTAAGACTGGTCAAAATTCAAAGATGTTGCAAATGATAGTTTTAAATTTGTGAATTTTCAAAAATCGTTGTCATCTATGTTAAAAATCATTGTGGAGAATGAATAAATTGTTTGTGACAAGCAATTTCTTCATTACCCACATTATTTTCTTAATGTTATTTCTTTGGGTGCATAAAAAAGCGTTATAGTGAGAGTTTGGGTTAAGTGACCACGTTTTCGTGGTCGATTGAATTGTCGCTTTAATATTTAGTATTGTGATTTGCCGAAGCCTAGACTGGTGCCACCGTCGACTTTAACATTTTTAGCCCCTGTTAAAGTCTATGGCGGTACTAGTCTACGATAAAGCCCCGAAGTAACTCACTTTCTTAGGCGGGATTACTCTTGAAAGCCGGTTGGACTGTATATCTTATTTGAGGAGTGACCTCACTGGAAATTACTTCCTGAGGTCGTTGTATGTTAAAAGTAGATCTTAGAGAAAATGTAGTTCTTGAAAGGCAGGGATGATTTGAGTCTTAAACAGTGGTATATGCAATATTTTGATTGATTTTGTAGTAATTCTGCATCTGTTCTGCTGTTTTGAAGTGCATTTTACCCTATCTTTGCAGGTCTATTTGTTATAGATGGTCTACAAAAATTGGAGGTGTAAATTGGCGACATGTGATTTTCATGGTTGGAAAAAAGACGGTGCCTGTGGTTAGAGTCCATTATTTCAAAAATTTATCATTCATCATATATGATTTCTACGCTTAATGAGAAGTTCTATGAACAACTAAACAGCACCAGAAAGGCTATATTTCAACGAATGTTCTGACAAGTGCTATATCTTGGACCAAAACAGTGATTTCACATAGAGTAAAAAAGGCCAAAATCGGCTGGGGTCTGACCTTGAATTTGATCCATGTTATTTCTCTATATGTCTACCTAAACAGGGGTCGACATTAACAGTGTCCTGGGATCCCGAGCATCCCTGAAAATTGGAAGGGACCCCAGCAATCTCAACCTAGGGATTCCGCCAGGATCCTTCAATATTTCTCCTGTACAATAGAACTTAATGAATCAACTATTGCTCCTGATTTTTTTGTTTGCTTGTTTTTGGAGAAAACATTGTGGATAATGAAGAAATTGCTTGTAACAAGCAACTTCTTCATTTTTGCAATATTTTCCGCAGCTTTTTTTCCCAATTTGTGCTTAGAAGGGTAGGATTGCGTGTGAATGAGTTGATGTTTGTCAAGGAGGGATCCCTGACTATCCTGAGGAAACCATGACGTAATATGTAGGGTTTCCTGTGGGATCCCACTGACGCAAAGTTAGTGTCGACCCCTGCTGAACACGGTAATTCTCAGAAACCATTGGGAAAATTTACAAAACAGTTGAAACGACCACTGGAAGTCCCCCACAACACAAAACAGGTCTTTCTAGAGGAAAAAAAATAATTAAAGGTTAATTGAAGGTTAGATAATTATGTATTCCAGTCAGACGGAGCAATAATTATAAGAATTGTGGAAATGGGTTTAATTTAGCGAGAGAGCAGCGAATTTTCAGACGTTTCTTTACTTTTCCATTCCACTTTGATGAATCAACCAATTTACGTATCGCAGCACTCAATCAAAGATTCAATCGGCCAATTAAAGCATTCATATGGACTAGAGGTAAAATTTTGACTCCGACATTTATGTGAATTATTTTTGTTGGTGCGGCGACTTCAACGTCGTAACTACAACTTATTCAAGCTGTAGTTACGACATTTAAGTCGAAAAACAATCATTTTAATTTTTTGTTACATATAACTGTTCAAAATTTTTGCAAAATTGCAAAAATTACGGATCGCTGGTCACGTCCACTGACCCCCTGATGGAGGTTAGTGGACTTGACCGGCGATCCGTAAATCTTATGACGTTGAAAGAGAAATAGATCATAGTGAAAGTCTTGCTCTGGCGTTTTAACCAAAACTTTAAATGTTTGGGAATTCTCTATATCGTCTTTTGGCGAAAAATGTCGTAAATACGGCTTTTATTCGGACTGTATTTACAACCACTTGATCAGTCATTGGTGATGTCAAAAGATAGGACAAACACTGCATGAACAGGAGACTGTTCGCTACAAGAGGTTACAAGTTCATAGCTTGAGCCAATGCGCCCACATAATCTTTTCAAAGAATGTGTATAAAAAATTAAATAAGCTTAGGATTGAAACTGCAATGTAAGTGTAAATGAGCACTTTTCGTGTCGTCAGTCTGGTGGCTTACAGCTAAACTTTTTCCTTAAACGTGACGGATATTCGTCAACATTTTTCTCTTCATAATGATACTTGATCGTTTAAAGAAAAAAAAAAGCCAATATATACCGTTCATGAGAATGACGGTAAAACGTCACGGATAAGAAAACTAGGCAAAGGTTTACCATCACAAGAATAGGAATAAAAGACATTATTTAGTAACCGGGTGTAGCTTTTTTAAAAAGAATGGTGGATAAGCGCTTTAACCTATTCCCACACAGTGACGCTTTTGGACGTCCCACAAGAAAAACAATTGTAACAAGCAATTTCTTCATTTTACACTATGTTTTCTACCAAGTAAGTTGAAAAAATCTAGAATTTCATTAACTTTAAATTTTCGTCTTCAACTCCTTTCAATTTGGACCAGTCTAAAATTTTACCGTGTGGGAATGGGTCAAGTTAAACGTATACCGGTATTATGTTGTATGTCCATTTTGTCATTCATGAATTGAATATTGATCTTACGGAACAAAATATAAATTGAAATTTAAAACATTGTAACTGCATCGAAGGCGTTTGGACCATTGTTTAAGCAATTCAATCACGTCTAGCAATAAAATAATGCCCGACCTTGATGATAAAAATCTTCTCTTAGACAACAGAAATGCGTGATCGGTGAGTTCAATACAGGATTACTCGATCTCTATGGAGAGAAAAACATCGTGACGATATGTCGACACAAAAGGTAATGGCAGTTAGCCACCAGTTGCTGGACTGGTTATTCGAAACGCGCTCGAAATGAATAAGGTATCATACAGTAGAACGGCAATTATTAATCCTTTCCCGTACACACCCGGGATTTTACGTCGATGTGATTTTTTATACTTGAGAAAACATTGTTGAAAAGGAAAATTGCTTGTAACAGGTAATTTCTCCTTTTCAAACAATATTGCCTACCACATAGGATGGTTTCATTTCAAATTGCATCCCATTTTTTTTTTTTTTTTTTTTTTATTTTCGTCTACAACCTCTATTAATTTGGACCAGTAATAAAAAAATTTCAAAGAAGGGGTGTTAAATGTATTATAATTTTGGATGGAATTGTCAAAAGCGAAGGTTGACCAAGGTCGAGAGTAGCTGTTGAAACACTTTCCAGATGGTCACTTATCGCGTTACGGTCAGATTTGACTGAATGACTCCTGTTAGAATAACGTGGCGTATATATGAATGAATCTAAAATGTAATATTTACAATAGATAACGACGCTGGGTGACCAAAAACCACGTAACTACAGCTTAATCAAGCTGGAGTTAGGAGATTTCGGTCGCCCACCGAAAATAAGAAGAATATACGCGCTATTCAACCCATTATAATGTCATTAGAGTAGACGTCAAATTGAATTAACCCCGTTTTTCATTGAACATTCGACATATTTATTTAACCTTATCCTCTCAGAAATAGTATGACAAATAAGGAATTTGCCTTAAACTTTCTATAACCCATTCCCATTACAATGTTACCTTGTGATGCCCCCAGGAATGAAAACTTTGGAAAAAAATTGTCTAAAACGAAGAAATTATTTCTTACAAGTCGATGGCTTATAGCAAAAACATAGTATGGCTCTATACTTTGTATAGAGCCATACTATGTTTTTGCTCTAAGCCCTCAAAGTTACCTCTTCATTTTCCATAATGTTTCTACCCCAAATTACATAGTTCTCTTAATAATATTATCGACAAAAATTGATGTCTGCAACTTCTTTCAATTTAGACCAGTCTAAAAAAATGTCTGGTAATGGGAAACTGTCTTTTTGAAGCAGCCATTGTAATTCCGAGAAAGTTTAATTACATCGGAAGTCACTGTGATTTTATACTTGAGAAAACATTGTGGAAAAAGAAGAAATTGCTTGTGACAAGCAATTTTCCCTTTTCCAACAATATTTTCTATCACAAACGATGGTATCATTTAAAAAAAAAATCCATTTTCATTGTTGCCTGCAACCTCTTTGAAGTTGGACCAGTGTAAAATTTAAAAAGAAATGGAAAGGGTTTAATACTTTATACTAGTTTCTTTTCAGTTCGATTGCGAAGAAAGCTTTAAGCTTACGGAGTCACTCTGGTACAAACAATCTAGAGCCACCTTCTTGCCTAATATTAATTCGATGTATGACTAAAATAATCCGAAAATGAAATAAAGGAATTGCTGGTGGCTTTTTTTTCCTTTAAGATTTCTACCCGTTCTCAAAGATGTATCTTATCAGATACGCAAATATTGAATTAACCCTTTCCTGTTCAATCCCTGGTTTCTACGTCCCTGTAAATCTATAATTGAGAAAAAATTGTAGAAAAGAAGAAATTGCTTGTAACAAGCAATTTCTTTTTTTTCCACAACATTTTCTACACTACTAAATGGTTATTTTTCAAATTAAATCTACTTTAAATTTTCATCTGCAAAATCTTTCAATTTGGACAGGATTAAAATTATGCAAAACAGGAAAGTGTTAGGCAAACACCTTTAGAAAGACCCCATTAACTCCAAAGCACGCGATACGTCATTTTAACGCACTGAAGAAAAGCTTTAAAAATATTGTAACAAAAGGAGAAAGCGATTCCTCCATTGTCACATTTTTTCTATCCTGTACAGCGCCTATTTGTTCAATTTTCAGTCAGGTTGAGTGGCCGTTTGCCGCTTCTTTCAATTTGTATCAAACTAGCATATTTTTCGTCTGGTAATGGGTTATATAACGTCGTTTACAAATATCGTATATTATTCATTATTCTATATTATCTTTTAATTAGACTTGTCTGCTATTTTTTCCAAAAGACGGAGAAAATTCGACCCTAGCACGTGTCTGTTGTATAAGACAAAATTAATTTGAAAATTTTGAAAACAAAAAAAAAACTAGGCTTTCTACAAGCGGATGAAATTGAAATTGGAAAAAAAGTCACAGAAAATAGACAGCAGCTATAGAAGAATGGAAACCATCGTTGCATTTTGAAAGAAGTCTGTTGCGGGTTAAAAGCATAGAGCGTTCGTAATCTATTTAACACGCTGAACGTGGCCACGTGGTGGCTATGGACAGTTTTAACTTCGGTTAGAAAAAAATGTTCTGCCATTGTATGATTGTATGGGGCTTAACGCGACTTTGAACTGTATTTCATTAATATCGCGACGGCTGGAGCACCTCACCATGGATTGCTTGTATTTCTCACACCAACTAACACCTCATCATTCTAAGCCCCCAGATGCTCATCTGAGTTTATTATTACCCACCCATTGGTGGGAGACAATTGTCGGAAAGGATATAAGGGGTGGCCGTACAATGAACCCGTGACCTAAAGATTAGGGGTCCATCGCACTACCACGCGCTACTAAATGACCGATCGCTGGCCCCGCCAACTTACTCCTTTGGTTACGCTCATTGACCCCAACAGGAAGTCCCGCTTAGATTTTAGACGACGTAATTTTGCAAAATTTCTGGCCAGTATCATGTGACATAAAGGTAGAATGACTGGTTGGCGATATAAACGTCGTAACTACAGCTTGAATAAGCTGTAGTTACGAAGTTCAAGTCGCTAAACCAACGAAAAATTTTCACACAAATGGCGGCCAATATCGGAGTTCAAATCCCAATTCCAGGCTGAATGAATGATTTAATTGGTCGATATATTCCTTGATTGACAGCCGCGATTGGTCAACCGCGATACAGCCATGGACTATATAGTTTACAAAAAGTTTACAGTGACAGACTTTTCTTCAAACTTTAGCCCACGCAATTCCACATTTTAACCTATTAACAAAAAATAAGACTAGTCCAAAATCGAAAACCTTTTTTTTTTCTTGCGGGGCGTCCAAAAGCGGGACAATAGTAATAATGAGTAAATACTCTGGAGAAAAGTAGCTGTGTTAAACATTGTAGATAATAGAAGAGATTATTTAGTTTCAATCACAGAATATTCCCTGATCTGAAAAAAAAAGAAAAGAAAAAAATTGACTAAAAAGTGCACAGTGATGATTCTGATCAGACTGCTTGGATACGCAGGCTGATCCGAGATTTTAATCGGCGAATAAGTGTGAATAACGATTCGTCATTGTCAAAAAAAAAAAAAAAAAGTCAAATCAGAACGAAAGTGAATATTAACCTCAAATATTTATGTCTAGCACTTTTTTTGTTTTGTTTTATTTTGTTTGTTTGTTTGTTTATATAGGTTTTGGATGGGGGTCAAGTGTAGAAAATCGTCTAAAAGCCTTGTCCTTGCAGCCTGACCTTAATCGGCATTTCTTTCCGATTCACACAACCTCGATTGTCAACATTGAGGTGACGGACCACATATCGTCATTGGGCGCGCAAAATGTCGTAACTACAGCTTGAACAAAGCTGTAGTTACGATATTTTTGCGCGTCCAAGGACGATAGAATGTAGGACTTGTATAAAACAAGAAAATTACTGGAGTCAAGTTCGTGATTAGCCAATTTTCCGTTCAAGTTTTTTTTTTTTTTTACTACAGACGAACTAACATAGATTTTTGAACTCGTTTCTAAATTAAACTTGAAATATTCGCGAACTAGGTGTTTAATTTGTTTGTCTACTACGCTCTGACGATGTTAATATCGAGTAATGTTGGTGTTTTTTGTTTCTTGTTCGGAGAACTTCTTCTTGCAGTTTCTCTAAAAGTTGTTCATTATTGACGTCAATTCAACCCATTACAAGACGACACATTTTTAGTCTGGTCCAAAGATGTTTTTTCAAAGATGTTGCAGATGACAATTTTTAGTTGGATAGTTTTTCATTTTTCTCTATTTTATTTTTGTCTTTGTAGAAAACTTTGTTGATATGGGAGAAATAGCTTATAGCAAGCAATTTCTTCATTTTCCACAGTGTTTGCTAAAACTTTTTTCTTGAGGGTGTCAAAAGGCATTTTTGTGTCGGAATAGGTTGAGAGATACCAATTTCTTTTCTTGATCGTTGTAGTTTTTTAGATTAATGTAGTCTATTCTTTAAACGCTAAAATCCTAAAAACGAAAAGTCTTTTCTTAAGTAGGAATTGACAAAATTTGTTTTGAAAATAGCTGTATTTACGATATTAATATACTCTTTTCGTTGAGCACTAAATCCTAAAAACACAAAGTCGTTTCTAAAGTAGAAATTGACAAAATTTGTTTTGAAATTAGCTGTAGCTACGATAGTTTTGTCGCCCAATAACGATTTATTATGTGACGTCACCCGCTGCTACTTTAGCTGCTATTGTAGCGTTAATTTTAATCCACTATCCTGATTTTTTAGCCCCTCAAGGAAAGGGAACCAGGAAAACATTGTGGGAAAGGAATAAATTGCATGTTACAACCCGCTTTGTTACCTTCCCAAAAAGACGAAAATTTAGAAGATTACACTAACTTTAAATTGTCGTCTGCAACTTTCTGTCATTTTGGACCAGTCTAAAACTGTGTCGTCTGGTTCAAGTCACTTTTTTTAAACAAAATCCTGTCGATCTTAATCGAGTGACCACGTCTAATAAGCGACCTCTTCCATTAAGCGACCATATTCGAAATATCTTTTATAAAAGCAATATCTCTTACGAAGGGTAAGCATTTCGCAAAAAAGGGAAATCATGACTAAATTCTATGTTGTTGGAACTCATTAGAATCGTCTCAATGAGACGATTCTAATGAGTTCCAACAACATAGGTTTAAGCGAGAATTTTGTAAAAGCTTATGTATGTATTCGAACAAATCCTTGATACATTTCGTCAAAAAGTTTATTAAGTGACCATTCCTTTAAACGACCACTTTTTGCCCCCCCCCCTTCAGTGGTCGCTTAATACAAGATCGACTTTACGTGAACTTACAGCGATTTAAAAAAAAAATAATAATAATAATATCACTCAAGAAAAAATCACCTCTGTTTTACTCTCGTTTAAAATACCAGTAAGAAAAATAGAATACGTTTTAGCGTTGGTGGCCGACCAAAATGTCGTAAATACAGCTTTAATAAAGCTGTGTTTACGACATTTTGATCCCATATCGATGATATAATATTAGCAGTACTATTGTGTTTGGTTTAAAATTGGAAATAAACCATGAAACTAAAAACCGAATAACTACTTTACAGCCACCAGTAATTTACTCAAATAACTTTAAAACACAACGCTTTTTAAAAATTTCTTCGAATAAAAAGAATAGCATCTCCGCAAACCTTTTAACCATTTCAAAACGACAAAATCTTAGACTGGTTCATATTGAAAGAGGTTTCAGGAGACAAAACAAAGATGGTTTGATAGAAAAAAAAAATAAGAGCCATATGAGGTATAAAATATTGTGAGAAAAGGAGAAATTGCGTAGTACAAGCTACTACTCTTTTCATCACAATGCTTTCCTAACGTGTATTTCTTCAGCATGTAAAAACGGGGTTTTGTGGGAAATGGATTAATATCTCTATGCTAAGCATCTTTGCATAAAAAGAACGTTAGATATTTTAAGAAAGATTAGAAAGGGGCGTTTAATCCTAATGAGTTCTATTTTCATGTAATAGATATTTTTTACTCTAGCAAACAATGGCGAAAGTAAATTTACTTGGTTTTCAAAATCTTGTCATTTTTCCATACAATTTCACCAAGGGAAAATACTATAGATTTGTAAGCGAAAAGCGTTAGCAAAATTTTTACAGAGGAAAAAAAATAATTCAATCAAGCACCTAATGGGCATACAAAAATGCCTACTGAAGGCAGGCGCTTGCTTAACCCATTCCCACACAAAAACATTTTTGCACGCCCCTCACAAATATGGTAAAACATTGTGTAAAATGAAGAAATTGGTTGTAACAAGCAATTTCATCAGTTTGAACCTTGTTTTCTATCCAAATAGACTGAGATAGGCAAAATTCTCTCAACTTGATATTGTTGTCGTCAACTTCTTTGAATATGGCCCAGTCTAATTTTATAATGTGGTAATGTGTTAATACAGGTAAAATTTCTATCAATTAAATTGCTGTATCTTGGCACTTGCCTTATACAGGTGGCTGCTTAATACAGATGACTGCTAAGATAGGTTAGACTGTATATTGAATTTTTTGCACCAATAATGAATAAATTTGCCACTCTAGAAAAAGTCGCAAATTAGCTATTATTTATGACACTTTCCGTTCTTTTTCAGAAAATTTCGGATTTCAACTCAAAATTCGTCAAATATGTAACCTATTCCCAAACAATCTCGCTTTTTGAGCGTCTAAAGAAAGAAAAAGGATTTGGAAAACATTGTGGACAATGAAAAAATTGCTTGTTACAAGCAATTTCTTCTTTATCCACGATGCTTTCTACCCTCAAAGATAAGGACCTTTGGAAATTCCGTTAACCAAAAGACGTGTCTGCAAATTATTTTTATTTTGACCAGTCTTAATTTTTGATGTCTGGAAACAGGTTAAGGTTTATTTGCGATTTTAAACAAGTCGTATAGGGTGTGTACAAAATACACGTTAAGAAAAAAAAGACACCCCCAAACAAACAAACAAACAAACAAACAAAACCCCCATACCTCACAAATTTCTTTAACCCTTTCCTGTTCAAATACGGGATTTTACGTTGCTGTGATTTTATACTGGAAAAAACATTGTAACAAGCAATTTCTCCTTTTTCCACAATATTTTCTACCTTCATTTCAAATGGCATCCAGTTTTCATTGTCGTCTTCAAACTCTTTCAATTTGGACAAAGTCTAAAATTTCCAAAAACGGGAAAGGGTTAAAATCAATTTGTATAACTTATTGTAATGGCGTGTCATTAAGAACCCATCACAACACAAATGTTTCATCTTGCTTTCTATCGACTGTTCTTGTAAAGAAATAAAGCTCAAAAAGGACGTATCACAGAAATCAAACTCAGAGGGATGGCCACGGTTCTCAATTATTCTTAGACATTGTTTTAGAAAAAGAAGATAGAAAACTGAAATTACATATTAATCCATTCCCACAAATTGACCCTTTTGGCGCCCATCAAAAGAAAAAGAAACCGCGAAAACGTTTAGTAAATGAAGACATTGCTTGTGCAAAGCAATTTCTTCAGTTTCCAAAATGTTTTCTACCCAGAAAGTTGAAAATTATAAAATTTCATTAACTTTAAATTGTCGTCTGCAACTCCTTTCAATTTGGACCAGTCGAACTTTTTGCCGTCTGGTAATAGGTTAATGTTATTTGAGATTCTTTTACTCAAAATGTTTGATGATTGTTTCCACTTTGTCTGTATTGAGCAAAGTCCACTACATATTATGCTCAGTAACTCAAAGAATTAAATTTAGATGAAAATTAAAAAAAATATGATAATCTATATGTTCTTGATGAAACACTTAAGAAAACAATACTAAAATAAACAAAAATCTCTTTTACCGTTCATTTACTCAGACACAAATAACGTTTCCAAATGCCCCAAAACGGAATTTTCAATTATTTTTTCTCTAAGATCAAATAACCAAAATATAAAACTAATACATTGAAATTAAACGAAAAAAAGTCTTACCTTAAAGTAGGAATCCTTTATTAATAATCACTGACAAAAAAGCGGATTTTTTTTATTAATTATAAATATCAACAGGTTATCTTCTCGTTAAACACAGCTTCCTTCTCTCGTTCTGGCGTTCTGTAATAATAGTCTGTCACCGATGAAAGATAGTGTCCCGGCTGTTACTTTATTCTTCAAAACTCTCAGCGCAGTCATAGAATTACCATAACATTTCTTGAACAAATTATCTACGCCTTAGAGATGAACCGATCTACAACCAGGCGACTGCTTTAAATAAGGACTGATCTTTGCTACGAAGAGCGACATTAATATAATCGGATTCTTTCCAATCTTTCCGCCAACTCGACATTGACAATTGGAAATTTCGACCAATCAACGCGTCTCACTGGAATCACCATCGACCGATGACGTCACGCAAGGAATGGATGGGCTCGCGCTGAGTTAGTGTCCAAAGAGTGTTTCTCTTCTTTCTTTTTTTTTAAGATGAGATTATGAAGGTTTTAACAATCTCATTTTAAGTGTAATTTGCCGATTGCGGTTGTCAATAAACTAACCAATCGACCGATCGTTTTTTTCATTTAGACCGGACGTGATGTTTGAACACCACATAGGCCGCTATTTATGTAAAGGGTTATTGTTTGTTTGGCGACTTAAACGTCGTAACTACAGCTTATTTAAGTCGCCAAACAATCACATTCCTTTTTACGACGTTTAAGTCGCAACACAACCACAGTCCTTTTTTTTGCTGCATTTTACTGAACTTGAATTTCGCCAAAAAACAAACAAACAAACAAACAACAACAACAACAAAAAAAAAACACCTCCGATGATTATTGAAGTGGAACTTCCTGTCTGAGGTCAGTGGGCGTGGTCAACGACCCTTCAGTTATGTTCCGCCCACCATTCACATCAGCTTCACTCATATGAATAGGTCTAAGCATTTTATTTATTTTCTAGTAGTGTTTGCCTTAAAAGGAATTATTTGAAAATATGACCTGCCATTACAACGAGAATGATAGATTTATCGGTTTAGTTATTTTTGTTTAGACCGTTTAACCCATTACGGCGAAATTTTAGACGGGTCCAAACTGAAATGAGCTGCAGACGACAATTTAAAGTTTATGAAATTTCAATTTTTTCCAACTTTTTTTTGTAGAAAACATTATGGGAAATGAAGAAATTGTTTGGCTTATGCAATGTCTTCATATTTCACAAAGTTTACTTAGTTGTTTTTCTTTTGGGAGGGGGGGGGGGGGGGGGTAATGTGATAATGGTCTTATCTTATGCTATTTTAAACAATTGACCCGTTCCAATACAATCTCCTTTCCGACATTTGTCTTTCACGATTGGGTGGATAATCGTTAAACCTAAGTGGGATGAGCAGCTGGAGGCTCGGAAAGAATGTAGTGGTATAGTATCGGTGTGAGAAATAAGAGGAATCGATGGATAGGTGCTATAGCCTCCGCGATATGACTGAAATACTGTTTAAAGAGGCGTTAAACACAATAGCTACTTTTGAGTCGCATTTTTATATCCTCATTGGGTGCACGCATACAAAAATAGTTTCGTGATCAAAATTTTGTCCAGGGAAGGATAAAAAAAAAAAGAAAAAAACCCAAAAAGCTTGATTCTTGATAAAATAAACTAAAACGTAACGATTTAAGCTGGCCATTCTATCTTACTTAACAAATAAAAAGAAAGAAAAAATAAAAAGAAATAAGTGTTATTGGTACATCCTTGATCCTACACACATCTCTTTTCGAACACTAGTATTGTGTTCAGTGGAGTCAGGAGTTAGACCCCCGACACGACCGATAATCTTTAACGGCATTATACATAGCACTACGGCACTCGCAAGTGGGCGAAGTTTTGCCTTAGTTGAATGAGCAGCTGCAGGTATGAGAAATGCCAGGAACGCAAGCCCCAACCTCCAGCATATGACAAAAATAGAGTTCAAAATGACTTTAAACCTTATATAATCAATAAATACTTTTATATCGGATTTCCTCGGATTTTCCATTTTCGTGTGTCGATCCCTTGGGCTTAAAAACACTGATGTACCTTCGTGTAAAGTAATTCGCTCAGTTAGTAGAGCACTTGACTAGAAAACCGCAAGATCACGGGTTCGAGCCTAGACTGAACAAACTAACAAAGTAATTATCTTTCGGATGAGACGTTAAACTGATGTCCCGTATGACGTTTCTATCCATCGAGTACGTTAAATAACCAGGCGAAGCTCTCAGCAGTTTCGTCCTGTATCTTTGCACTGTCCCTCGCAGCAACTTACATTCTTTTTGGGGTGTCTCCCATATTGGCGCGTGCTACGGTAACGACGATGAATAAACGGAAATACACACACTCAAATATACCTGTCGACATATAGGTTATCACTAACTGCGTCAACGGACAGGTTGAACTAACTGGAATACTAATTAAACGGACACGCCTAAAGCGCGGAGATCTTGTGTCACGGTTAATTCATGATAGATATACTAATTGAGAACAGAATGATATGGTTACATTTTAACTGTGTGGCATCCGCAGTTGTTTTGTTCTTCGTCTCTTTGAGAAATGAATGAATGAATGAATGACCAAAAGAACTAGCGAACGAACGAGCGAGCGAGCGAGCGAGCGAAAAAACGAACGAACGAATGGGTGAATGATTAAATAAATGGTGCATTGGCAGTATGATAATTTGCTTCCAAATCATCGGCGAAAAAAATGACATAACATACAAATAATGTTCGTTTTATCGCCTTTTACGACTTACGTGTTGCCACGTGTGTTCCACCAGATGAGTGTCAGATGTTCTAAAGCACGCTTCCATTCCAACGCATCAAGATTTTAGACTGGTCCAAATTCAAAGAAGTTACAGACGACAATTTGAGGTGAGTATATCTGTGAAAAGCAATTTCTTCATTTTCAACCTTATTTTCCTTAAGTCTTTTCTCGAGGGACATAAAAGGGCGGGAATATATAGGAGAGAGGAAAAGGAATTATCTAGGACGTCAAAAATGTGAAAAGAGGAAGAAAGATCCTCAACCCATTTCACTTAAGATATATATTCGGGTTGTAGGGTAGTCAACACACCTCGCTTAACCTCTTCCCACACGACTAAATTGTAGACTGGTCCAAATTGACAGGAGTTGCAGACAGCAATTTAAAGTTGAGGAAATTTTAGAAATTTCAACTTTCTGGGTAGAAAACGTTATGATGATCTCATCCAAAAGACTGTTAGTCTGTTATTTATTATGGTCAGCCCAGAGCTCGAACCTATAATTTTGAGGTTTGAAGTCAAGTGTTCTACATACTGAGAAAGGGAATGGGTTAAATCATCTCATTTTACATTAAGCCCGGTTGAAAACTCTTTTGAACGTAACTCATCTATCCTCCAAGTTTGAACCATCGTATCCCTTATTACATCATGTACTAAAGGCGGCTGAAGTATTTGAGAAAAAGATTATCTCGATATCCCCAACCTCCAAGCAAAGTTGTCGTTCGATACTCTCCCCAAACACCTCTGCGACGGGCTAAATTCTAATAAAATATTTATTACTTTTATGTAGTTTGGCACGAAATAAAACGTAAAGGACATAATGATTAAGCTTATATTAGCGCTAAAACTTAATAATTCATCTTTAGACCACTGAACTACTGTTGTTATCAATCCGTTCGAAATACAATCCCTTGCTCATGCTCCAGTTTTAAATTGAAGTCTGTTGCGGTATATGACGCCATGTGACGAAATGATGCCGTACTGGAGGACTGTTTACTGAGCCCTTTACAAATGAACCGAAACGCGAGAAAGTGAGATATCCCTTTACTCGTGAGGATGCCCTTATTAATACTAGTTAAACATGTCAAATTACTGCTATTAAGCTAAAGTTATCGAGTATATTCTGACTAATTTTAACGATCAAAATCAAATAACGAAAGATTAATTAACAAATGTCCAAGAACAGGACAGTTTGACTGTATCGGGGTGTAAATTTATTTATAGAAATTTAATCCTATTTGGTGCACATAGATAGAATTCGTATCATATGTCAAAATTAGTTTGTAAATTAAATTCAATACACTTAGAATGGTCCAGATACTTTTTAGTTACATGTAACTTTACAACAGTTGGTTCAAATATATACTAGGCAACTAGTTTGTAACATTCCATAAGTACCTCAACAGCGAAGAAAGGTCAAGATCAGATGGAAAAGAAGAATTAGTCGTATCTAACCGTACAATATTTTGTCAAACACTCATCTTGTCACTTTATATATTATCTGATGACCAGAGGTCAAGATCAGATGGGAAAAGAAGATTCAGTCGTATCTCACCGTACAACATTTTCTCAAACACTAATTTAAGTACCTTAATATATTATCTGACGACCAGAGGTCATGATCAGATGGTAAAAGAAGATTCAAACGTATCTATCCGTACAATATTTTTTTCAAACACTTATCTTGTCACTTTATACATCATATAACGACCAGAGGAAATGATCAGATAATAAAATTCGGTAATTTCTAAACGTACAACATTTTCTCAAACACTCGTTTCAGTCGCTTAATACATTATCTGACGACCAGATGCCATGACCAGATGGTAAAAAAGATTCGGTCACATCTAACTGTACAAAACTTTCTCAAACACCAATATAAATCATTATCTGACGATTAAAGATCGTGATCAGATGATCAGATGGAAAAAGAAGATTCTGTGACATCTAACCGTAAAATATGTTCTGAACACGTGACCAGATGGAAAAAGAAGATTTGGTCATATCTAACCGTACAACACATTCTCAGCCAAACATATCGTCACTTAGCCCTCTCCTGTTTTTCGAAATCTTAGACTTGTCTATTTAGAAAGTAGTTGAAGACGACAATTAAAATTGGGTTTAATTTGAATATTACCCAAACTTCAAGGTAGAAAATATTGGGGGAAAAGAAGAAATTGCTTGTTACAATGGCCAGAGGTCATGACCAGAAAGAAAAAAACGGTATCATTTAACCGTACAACATACATGTATTCTCTAACACTCATTCTAGGTACTTGACCTACCCCATCCGACGAACAAATTTTTCGATCAATATGTTTGCGCTTCGGCGATGATTCGGAAATCGTTAGAAAAGAACCATAGCAGTACGAACTATCGCTCTTGATTTTTATGCGGTTTTTCTTTTTTTTTTTTTTTTTTTTTTCTTTTTTTGTTGTTGTTGTTGTTGTCGTTCTTGGTGTTTTTGTTTGTTTGTTTTGTTTTTGATTTTTTTTACCAAATTTTACCAAAAGAATCGGCAGTGCGACGGTAAAGATCGCGATAAATCGAGAGTACATGCGACGATGAAGATCGCGATATAACGAGAGTACAACAATTAGAACATGACAGTACGACAGCGAGAATACAGATGTATGGCAGCGAAAACAACAAGCTGCAACAACGATACTCGTAAACCTAAGCAGCTGGAGGATCGAAAAGGATGTTGCGGTAGTTGTCGTGTGAGAAATACCGGGAATATCAGAGATCGTTATACTAATATTAGGAACAAGCTTTGCGAGTGCGCGCCTCGCTTTCCAAAGGGTATGACAAATAAAGAATGTCCTAATATATGATTATTATCAGAGATATCGAAAATCACGTCAAAAATATATCTAAAACCAAATTGAAAATGGATCTTTTAATTATGTTATTTTCAAGACAAGATATGTTAAATTGTTTGTCCAGCCTTTTGAAATTTAGGTACTATGTTTCACGCAACGTATCTATTACATACGTCACAGACGATCGCTGCTATCCATCGAGATCCGGCAATCGACTCTAAATCCCGTTCAGTTTCTTTCAAAAGCGCTCGATCCCTTTCCCGTTCAAAGCATTCTAACAACTCGCTCAAATCGTTCTAGCCATTGCACAGCTACTCAAAACATTGGATTATTTCACTGCAATCTGCACTATAGATCTGATAGTATCGGATCAGTCGGCGGATTAACCCATTGTCACACAATTAAACTGATCCAAATTCAAAGAAATTGCAAATAATAATCTCGAGTAGATTGGATTTCAATATTTCTTGGATAGAAAACATGGTGGAAAATGAAGAAATTGCTTGGTATGTTATATTGCCATTGTATTTCGTTTAATTATAAACCTATAATTATTTTCAACAAAATATATAAATTTCACACAGACAAAATCGGACACGTCAGAAAATACGGTTCCATATGAGGTAGCCTACGATGACGTCATTTTTATTCTTTATGACGTCACAATGCAAATAAACATAATCAGATGAAATACAGAAATTCGGATTTAAAAAAAAATCGTCGATTTTTTTAAAGTAGGCATATACTAAATGAAATATCATATTGCGATTGCGATAAAACATCTCGTATTTATTTTTTTGCTTATCACTGCGGAAGCAAATTTGTTATTCCACTCGACCTTTGGTCTGCTGAAATATTGAAATTTCTCTCCGCAGCTGAAAGCAAATACGAGTTGCTGTATCTCCATCGTAACATACTATTCCCCATATATTCACGGTATGTCTTCATGACGGTATAAACTCACGTGGGAACTATTTTTTTAATATAAGCTCAAGTAGGAACTATTTTGTGTGTTTGTGCTTTTTGAATCAGTCTCGTTTACATCGTAAATAGTTCTTCGCTGATTTCAATTAATTTTATTACTTATTTTGGGTAATCTATATTTTTAAAATTTCAGCAATGATTATAGTAAATATGTTGAAATGTGTGTTGAAAAAACGATGAAAAAAATTTAAGGGTGTGAAAACGCGTTAAAAGAAACAGTCTACGCGTCTCTGATGTGTTATCAATAAAAGAGAATGCCGTTTATGATAGCCAAATGCGCACTTTCACGAAACGCTTCATTCAAAACGCCACTATAGGACAAAAATTGCTTATCTCGCTCGTACATTTACAAAAACATTCACTTTGTCGATTTTTCAATTTTTTTAACCCTTTCATGCTGAACCCGGAATATTCCAGCTTTTGCAGGAGGTAAAGACAAAGATCAGACTGCACATATGTGCAGTCTGATCTTAGTCTACACCTTCTGCTTGACGCCTTAAGCTAGAGTTGTTTATAGAATTGAGTAACAAATGAAATATTGACCAACAATTACGGCCTTCCAGTGGCTTCATTCCTTTGATCTTAATACCAATTTGTTGAGGATTTTAGTCAGCATAACAAGGGATGAAAGCATCTGCAGATCAACAAAAGCGCTTAAATTAACAGGACGGATAAATCCTACCCCCATCATCTTCGACGAAGCCGTGGCATCTGATTCCTATTCTTCGGAAAACATCCCATGCGCAGACAACAACATATATGCCCCGGATGTTGAGAGAACCAATATGGCGGTCGAATGGGGCGAAAGGATATCATTTCATGACCAATCAACAAAGATCAGCCATCAGCTACCTTGCTTCATTTATCATGCAAAGTTTCTTCCGGAATGGTGCCCCGGGGACTCCAGATTTATTCATTCCAGACAGAAATCTGGTTGCTACAATTAGTTAGAGAGAGATTTTAAGACCAGATAAACCAAGGGACACCTACTACTTATATTTTGACGCCGTAAAATACTTGAGAGCTGAAGAGATTTTTTTTGTTTTCATCTAGGTATAGAGCAGATTCATACATATGTGTGATTCGGTTTTTCTGTTCATATCTCCACGAAAACAAACAAAAATATTCTCTTCACTTCTTATAGTTTAATAGCATCGACCGAAAAAGCAAAGACTTGACAAATTTTGATACTTTCTTGTATACAAAAAAGCTAGGAATAATGCTTTTCGACCAATCAGAACGCCCGTTTTTGATAGACAAAACTAAAAATAAAATCAATAATGAGTGTTCGATGGTTAAACGAACTGAAAAAATAGAAATTAGGAGAAAAAAAGCAAAAAACTAAGGTCATTTTTGTTTATACACACATCTGACAGACCCCACTAAAATCGGTAGACTAATCACATTAACCTGTTACCACGCAGACTTGTCCCTATTCAAAGAAGTTGCAAATGGCGATTTTAAGTTGGTAGGATTTTAAAAACCTTTGCCTTTTGGGGTAGACAAAAATTTGGATAATGAAGATATTGCTTGTAACAAGCAATTTCTTCATTATCCACAATGTTTACAGACCTTTTTTCTTGAGGGGCGTAAAAAGCGGGATTGTGTTGGAATTGGTTAAACATTTATACCGGAAGTGAACTGTTGGGATCTATTCTATTTTTGTTAGATGTACCAGGCAATGTGTTTTGTAATATAACACCGTTTGCTATCTAATAGAAATTCCTGTCGCAGTTTAGTGGGCGGGGCCAGCGACCTGTCAGTTCACTTTTCTTGAGAAATGTGATGAGCTGTGCTAATAATAGAAGCTGTGATTTTGAAAGTGTGTTTGAACAGACCAATATCAAAAAAAGGTCTATTTCATCGCACATACAGATAAAAAAAAACAACCACAAGTCCATATCAAAATGTTTAACCCACGCAATTGACCGGCTGTAAATCAAGGAATGTATCGACCAATCAAATTATTAATTCAATCTGGAATTGAGATTTTAACTCCGACATTGGCCATTATTCAAGCTGTAGTTACGACGTTTATGTCGCCATTCAACGATTCTACTTTTTTGTTACATGCTACTGACCATAGTTTTTTATTATTTCCGTTTATTAATCGTCGCTACCGTAGCACATGCCCATATAAGCGACGCCCCAAGAAGACGGTTAGTTGTTACGGGGGGATAGTGCAAGGATACTTAGTCACACGGGGCCTCGGTTTAACATCTCATCCGAAAGACAATTAGTTTTGTTAGTTGATATGGTCAGCCCAAGTTTTGAACCCGTGATCTAGAGGTTTGAAGTCAAGTGCTCTACTAAACCATAGTTTTTGCAAAATAACGCCGTTTAAAATCGAAGTTGGAGTCAGTTTCCGTGGTCAAAGTAGCAAGAGGGCGGGGTCAGTAATTGGTCAATTCTGGACTTCTGGAGCAAAACATATAGCATTTAACCACATAAACACTGAATTTGTCGCCCCTAGAGAACAATATTAAAAATACTTTTGGAAAAGGAGAAATATTTTGCCAAAAACCACGTCTGCTTTTCTGTCATTTATTAATGCATTAGGCACGTATTGATCTAGATCAATTGCATTCCGAGTTGTAACGGCTAATAGAAATGATTTAAGACTTCCAAAAATTATGCCTATTAAAGTTAAAAGCAGTTATCAAATTTATTAACCCTTTCCCACACAATGACGCGTTTTGGTGTCCCTCAAGAAAAATAATTTGGAAAACATTATATGTAAAATGTACATATTGCTTGTAACAGACAATTTCTTCATTTTACAGAATGTTTTCTATCCAGAAAGTTGAATAAAATCTAAAAATTCATAACCTAAAAATTGTCGTCTACAAATCCTTTCAATTTGGAGCAGTCTAACATTTTGCCGCCTGGTAATGTGCTAAAAGAAATATATGTATCACTATGTATATTTACACCGATCACGCATTCAAGATTCTTGAAATTTCCATAGTCGTTTGCAGTTCCTCCGAAACTGGAGCAGTCTTGATTTAGGTGTCAACTTGTAGTTAGTTAACAGAGAATATGACACCTTTAGTTATGATATACTTCTCACCTTTCACCTTGTTTCGTTAATGAACGCACATTAACTTACAATATTATGTGGTAAAATAACCTTAAAAGGCCATTATTTCATTTCGTAATTATCACGGAGCTATTATACCATTTATTGTTCGCTAAATGGGAAGTTTCGTAGAAAAAACCAAACGTCTTTTAAATTACATGTTCCTACCGTCATAGCGCAGTTGGTAGCGCGTCGGACTGCCAATCTAGAGATCCCGGGTTCGATCCCCAACGGCGGCACTCATCCTTTCCACTATTTGTCTCCCATCCATGGGTTGATAATCGTACATCTATGTGGGATAGCAGCTGGAGGCTAGGAAAGGATGTGATGGCGGTACCGGTGTGAGAAATACCAGGAATCCATTGGTAGGTGCTCCAGCCGCCGCGATATAACTGAAAGATTGTTGAAAGTGGCGTAAAACCCTATTCAATCAATCAACCTACCATAGGGTACCTAGCATTTACCCCCAGAAAAACACTGTACCTCGGCTTCACGATATTGCCAGCTGTAGAAGGGACGAACGACTACTTTCCCGTACCTCGTCGGTTCAGACAGGTTGGTGTTTTTTTGTTGTTTTTTTTTTTTTTTTCATCTCGGGGTGTTTTTGGATGAAAAACTATGCTGTGTAAGACCCTGTGTTGTTCAACCATGAATAACTAACATCGTCATATTTGCCAATTCAACTTGCGGAACAAAGGTGACAACTGGCATGCTGTACGTGGCAACAAATCGGTATCTTTTTTTATATTTTAATTCAATGCCACATTTATTTTTTTTTAATGTGTTTTCTTTTAAGACACTAAAACTATGTGTTTTGTATTGGGGTAACTACCTAATTAACTTGCACTTTAAATGACAACCGCCGCCATTTCATCTGGCGTAACAAAGGTGACATCTGGCATGTCATAAGAGGCGACAACGGTCACTGAGTGCTTCTGCCTCGTTCCTCATTCATAATTGTAAATGATTTGTGTTTGACTACAAATGACTTTATAACTGTATTATATTTAAATGGCTTTAAATTTCTTTGCGCCCCAAATGGCAACAATTAATCACTGTAAATGTTTTGTGTTGTCTTCTGTGAATCTCTTCAAGATGTATATCTTTACAACTTTAACCCTTGTCATGCTGATCCCGGAAAATTCCTGTTTTGGCAGTAGGTATAGACTAAGATCAGCCTGCACATAAGTGCAGTCTGATCTTAGTCTACACCTCCTGTTATTATTTTATTCAGCATGACAAGGGTTAATTTGTCTTTCGCAGTAGATGACCATGCCATAAAAAAACTCGCTTCTTTATTTATTTATTTGTCTATTTATCTACCTATTTATTTTTATCTCTTTATTTATTGCATTCGAGTACATACCTTTAGAAGAACTGTTTATTTACAGCATCGCTCGAAAGCTTTTCGTACAAAATGAGCCTAGACGTTGCATTCCAAACAATGGCACCTAGTGAAAACTCACATCAGTCTGCACACAAAGACAGTTTGATCAAACTCTTCACAAGGCACTCCTATTAGTCCTGATATATAAAAATGCTGAAAATTTCAGGTTCAATTGAAAGATCGCAGGTCACACCCATGCACTGATAGCAAACTTGGGCGATCGATTGATGTAATAAACGGCGTTATTTTGTAGAGTGCGGGGTCGGGGACATGAAATAATCGGCAAAATATTGGGTAGTGCGCTGAAAATCGTAACTATAGCTTTAATAAATGAAAGACTGGATTGGTCAATTATTTCCTTGATTAACAGAGGCGATACGTCTATTCCGGGGTATAATTCATCTAAACTGGTTCTCTGAGTATTCAAATTTGGGCTAGTATTCACCAACCGGTCTAAATCAACGTGTTTTTTTTTGTATGTTGTTTTTTTTTTTTTTTTTTTCATTTTATTTTTATCTTTTTTTTTTTCCGTGTTGTTTTTTGTCTTTTTTTTTTTTAATTTTAAACGAACTTCATGTCTCTTCAATTGACGGATCGCTGGCCCGGCACACTGAGCTCCAACAGAAAGTTCAACTTCAGCTATAAAATGCCGTTATTTTGCAAAGTTTATGGATAACAATATGCAACCAAAATAAAACGACAGGTTTGCGACGTATACGTCATAAATGCATCTTACACAAGCTGTACTTACGTCGTTTAAGTTGCAAAACAAACAAAACTGTTTCACATAAATGGCGATCACTTTTTCCAAAGCTTTCTCAGTCTATAAAAATACGGTCTAAATTGATATAAATAATTGTATAATATTTGTCTAATATGATAAGTTGTTTTCAGAGAAACAACAAAAAGTATTTAGCCGATTACCAGAAAAAATAGACCGGACCAGATTGAAATAAACTATAAACAACACTACGCACTTGCTTAAACTGGGAAAATGCGTATCACATAGAATAGACAACATTGTGAGAAATGACGAAATTGCTTTTTCAGCACAACGTTTTCTTTAATATAAGACGACTGGAGAGTATATTATAATTTCTTATGGAGAATTATGATTATTATGGAGGTTTAACGCCACTTGAAAAAAAAAATCAGTTAATTGCGGCGCAGTTCGGTTATTCGTGTGCTCCCTGGGTACAATCGGTACTAGATTGTGGCCATGAAATGAGTTAGCCTAGGACATACCCACTTGACTAGCGGCGCGACCCGATTTCGAACCAGCAACCTACGACTTCTTTCAGATTACCGGTCTCCACCCTTACCCACTGAGACACATAGGATCCCACAATTTTTACAATTGGATTTCTAAATTAAACCTTCTCTGCACAACCACTTGTTTTTACATAATTTTATACTTAAGACAATATGGTGAAAAAAGAAGAAATTACTTGTAACAAGCAATTTCTACTTTTCCCTCAATATTTTCTACCCCATAGGTTGGTTACTTTTAAAATTACATTTATTTCTAATTGTCGTCTGCAATTTCTTTTCAAATTTTACTAGAATAATATTTGATAAACAGGGAAGGGTTAAAGTGGTAGGCGAAAAAATTAGAACCTCTACAACATTTTCAAAATCTAGTGTAGATAAAGATACCGTCTTTTGGGCGAGCAGAATGTCGTAACTACAGCTTATCAAAGCTGTAGTTACGACATTTTGCACGCCAAACGGCAATATAGATGTAGGTAATTTCACCTAAGCTTTTGCCACCGAAAAAAAGGGGGAATAGTTCAAGTTTCACAAAAAATGATAAAAATCATTTGTAAATGACGATATTTTTTTCAGAGCATAACATAGTGTACATAAACCTTCAAAGAGAGATTTTTTCAGAGACTTTATCTTTATTCGTTTATTTATTTGATGAACCAGGTTTTCTAATGGCGGATAATGAATTATCGCAATTCATTATATACATATAAAAATATATAGTAAGATATATACATCCCACACGAACAGAATCGGACACGTTAAAAAAACAACCATATGATAAGGTTCTATAAAAGGTAGTCTAAGATGTCGCCACTTTCATTGTATAGATGACGTCATAATAAGAATGAGCGGTAAAAGAGAAGGAAGATCTTGTAGAAATATAGACTGTTATTATAATCCTAGCTGTGAAATCTTTGGATTTCCAAGTGTAATTAATTTTTATATCATCACTGTTATCAACTTTCACTCCGAAAATCGGGTACTACTTTTATTTCCAAAGGGCCAGCTCGTTCCTGGTTAATATTCATAGCTAAGATTGCCATTTTTATACATATATGAATAAAGAAATCTTTAGACTAAATCAAAAAAAAAAAAAAAAAAAAAGAAATCAATTGTAATAAGATTTTAAAACATAAGCTAGACATATATTACAACTTTTATGTTGAAATAACGGCGACTGAGGTATGGGGAGAGTGAGAAATGCACGGTGACCTTACATTCAATTTCTTAGGCTAAAAATCCATTCAAAAACAGTAAAATAATAAGAAATCAACGGTCATAACTATATACAACACCAAAATAACCATTTTGTTAACAAGTGGTTTTAAAAATAAACAAACCTGATTGTTTGTGTTATCACTGATTGACTTAAACAAATGCATAATTTTCCGTAACTTATAAAATTATTCCAGACCTCGAATACTGATGATATTACAGTTAAAATGACATACTCTTAAACCTAATCCGCATTACCTTGTTTTGTACGCTCAAGTCAGGAGACTGAGTGATCACAGACTGCCAATCCTACGGTTCTGTCACAGTTCAAGTCTTGAATAGTCAATCGATGTTCGAAATATCCCCGGGCCATTAGATCGACGATAAGATTGTCACCCTTAGCTACAGAATATGTTTCGTCCAAATTATTTTCGCACCTGACACTGCAAATCTCTAAGCGTCTAAAAATACGGACTTTCCCACAAAATTCATTTTAACCCCTTGCCAACTTGGAAAGGCAATCCAAGATGGCGAACAGAAATTATTGAAAACAAAATTCGTTGACATTAATGCGCACGGTTCGCAGGGCCGACGATGACGAATATGATGGAAATAAATAGGTAACGATTGGAAAATAAAGTTGTTTCGAATATAATAATTAGAATAATCAACTAGTTATTTTTCATATGAAAAAATCTCTCACCTGTATACGTTGTTATCCTTCGAACTCGTTTATCAACGCCTAACAAGGCATTCTCGTAAGAGATTTTTTCATATCAAAAATAACTAGTGGATTTTCCTCTATTTGTTATAATTTGATCGAATTTATTGAATAAAAATACGTAAATAATAAATGGATTATTAAATTAATTATTGCGATACAATATATTGTATTTACTTCTCGCCGCGGAAGAAGATTTGAAATTCTACTAGACCTTCGGTCTCGTGAAATACCAAAATTTTCCTACGCAGATCAAAGCATTGTAACAATATTCCCTATGTAACTCGGTGAGGGTAAACGAGAACCTTAAACATGTTGGAATTCCCAGGAACAATATTGTCTCCAACACAATATTCAACAATAATCTTCGAAAGATACAAGTCTATATATAAACCTTCATTATTTTACGTCTTGCTGACAACTTTCCATCAAAATGCATCAAAATGTTTTAGTTCTAAATATAAAGATACGAGAACATCACGTGATCTTTTCAAGTGTGACAAATAGACATTTAAGTGGTCGGACCGAAAAGACCATTTTAAGATGTATAAAAAAGATTTTAAAAGAAAATCTAAAAGAGACATGTCACGGGCATAAATCGCCATTCCGAGACTATTTGTTTATTCCAAGAGCCTGAGAGTAACTGGGGCTTTAAAGAAAACTGTTATGAATGACAAATTTGTAATCAAATGGTGCAAGGTGAGTAAGAGATTGTTATTTTTGCGATTTTTGTAGAATAATTTCGCCTAACTTATCTAAGAAATGAAAAGAATGTAGTTTTTATTGACGTATGAACCAAAAAACATAATCACACTGTATGAATACGCGAAGGGGATTGAAACACAAGTTTTGATTGATTACATGGGATTACATGGGTTTAACGCCGCTTTTAACAGTATTTCAGTCATACCGCGCGGCTGAAGCACCTACCTATGGACTCCTGGTATTTCTCACACCTGTACTACCACTACATTCTTTCCGAACCCCAAGCTGCTATCCCACTTAGGTTTACGATTATTCATTGCATGGCGAGAGACAAATGTTGGAAAGGATATTCGCCGAGAGGGGCCGAACTCGGGACCCAATGATTGGGATCATACATTAGTTTGCTAAAGTTTTTAGTTCATACCTAATTGAAAGTAAAAATATTTTCTTCATATCATTTAATTTAACAATTTCCTGTTCAAACCCTGAATTTTACGTCGCCAAATTTTGTACTTGAGAAAACATTATGGAAAAAGAAGAGAATGCCCGTAAAAAGCAATTTCTACTTTTCCCACAATATGTTCTACCACATATAATGGTTTTATTGCAAATTGCATCCAATTTTTATTGTCTGCAACCTTTTTTCAAATTGGACCAGTCTAAAATTTCGAAAAGCGGGAAAGGGTTAATACCATCAACCAAAAAGTAAAAATAATTTTCTAGTTTTGGGTAAAATTTAACGGTTCTACATTATGCGCAAGCATGCTAAATAGTTGCGTGCTTAAGATTTTGTTCATTGGAGTATGAAAAGAAATTTTATGCCAGTCAGAAAGCTTGAATCTTGACAGATAAAACTTAACCCATTCCTACTCAATCCCTCCTTTTTACGCCCCTCAATTAAAGAGCTTTTGAAAACATTGTGGAAAATGAAGAAATTGCTTGTATCAAGCAATTTCTTCATTATCCACAATGTTTTCTATCCAAAAAGACGAAAAAATTCAAAAATCCATCAACTTGAAATTGTCGTCTGCAGCTTCTTTCAATTTGGACCAGTCTAAAATTTTCCTGTGTTGGAATGGGTTAAATTAAAGATTTATGTATGAAATAAAATTATTTTTCAACTGCGTTTCACCGGATTGAGAAAAAAACTTACAAAACGTGGATCAAGGCTTGCTAAATTACTTATTTTATTATACATTTGTATTTTTTCGGTCATTCTATATATCGTCTTTTGACACACAGAAATAATATATGAAGTCGAAAGTTAGTTTTCGAAACTGGATTCAAATAAATACGTCAAGAATAAGAATAAGAATAAGATTGGTATAACCGTATTAAGGGATTTTGTTACTCAACATTTTAGATAATTCCTGCCTAATTTTGATACCATAATATTTACTGAATTCCTGAAAAAGTTATGAACCGAAACTACCGCTACTAAAATGTGGGCCATACCTTTATAGGTTTGGTCGCAAAAATAGCTAAACTAATCAATTCATCGGTGCCCCAAATCATCTGGCGGATTTATAACTCGACTATAGGTGATATAGGTTACAGGTTTGATCGCCGAAAACGCCAAACCAGTTTAAGAGTCCTCAAATCAAAACTTCAGTATATTTGACAAGACACATCATTTCGCGATTAGAAAATCTTCCTTATTCCCCCCATCTATCTTGGAATGTTTCCAACTAAGCTACCTGAATCTTGATTTACTTCGCATACGCCTGTTATGTGTCGGCACATAAAAGTACTTTCAAAACATTCTAAAATCTTTATAACAGAGAAATACAAGAAAATAAAACAAACTACTACAACAACAAAGATATTACTAGTTAACCGCTATGGATCTTCTACTAATGGTCTATTGACCAATAGCTGGCTCCACCCACCTCCTGAGTTGATTCCACTCATTGACTCCAACAGGAAGATCCGCTTCGATTTAAAATAGCATTTTTTTTCAAATTTGGCCATTAGCATGTTACAAATAAGTAGAACGGTTGGTTGGCGACCTAAATGTCGAAACTACAGCAGCTTAAATAAGCTGTAGCTACGACGTTTAAGTCGGCAAACCAACAAAATATATCACAAAAATGGCGGCCTATGTTGGAGTTCAAAGTTCGATTCCGGGCTGAATGAATGATTTAATTGGTCGATTGATTCTTTGATTGACAATCGCGATTGGTCAATTGATGGATCGACACCCTTACTGTCTCCAACAGAAAGTAAAACCTAGATGTTAAACCTCGTTATTTAGAGTTTATGGTTAGTAACACGTGACAAGAAATAAGATGGTTTATTGGCGATCTTAACGTCATAACCATAGCTGGAAAAGCTGTAGTAACGATAATTAAGTCGCCAAATCCACTGGCTTATTTTCGTAGGAACCTCATGTTATTTCCATAAATATGAGATCGAAATTAAATAGCTGCCCCGCTTTCTTACTCCAACTGGAAATTCAACAAGATTTATGGTCAGTTTTTTGTAATAAATTGTAAGGGATGGTTGGCGACCTAAATTTCGTAACTACAGCTTGAAATATATAGTAGTTGTGACATTTAACTTCCCAAACGGAAAGAAAATGCTTAACCATTTCCTGTACAATCACTGGTTTTTACGTCCCTGTGATTTTATACTTGAGGAAACATTGTGGGAAAAGAAGAAATTGCATGTCACAAGCAATTTCTTCTTTTCTCACAATATTTTCTACCCTACAGATAGGTTATTTTTCAAATAAAATAGACTTTAAAATTTCGTCTGCAAAACCTTTGAATTTGGACAGGTCTAAAATTTTGTAAAGCAGGAAAGGGTTAACGTCAATGTCGGAGTTCAAAGTTCACTTCTTGGGTAAATAAATGATTTCATTGGTCTATTGATTCTGTGATTGAAATGGTAATCAGTTAATTTATTTGTTTACGCGTAAGGTTTTCGGGGTTTTTTTCTCTCCAGAATTTTCAAATTTTTGTCGTTATTTAATTCATTGGAGTGCTTTCTTAAGGAATCAATGGATAGTTGCACAAGCCTCCGCGATATGACTGAAATACTGTTAAAAGTATAGCGTTAACCCCATTCGAACTTATTTTGTTGCCCTTTAGCATGGAATTATTTGATTACCAGTTAAACCCATTCCCGCACAATTCCACCTTTTTACCCGCCTAAAAATAGACCAGGAAAACAATGTGGAAAATGAAGAAATTGCTTGTAACAAGCATTCCTCCATTTTCTACATTGTTTAATACCCATAATGACTGAGATATTTGAATTCCTATCTGTTTGGAATGGTCGTTTGCAAGTTCAACTGGGTTATTATTAAACTAAGACCGGGTATTTATTCAGTTAAAGACGCATTGTTTAAAATTAATTAGTGCAAATAAAGGATGGTATAACTGTTCGTGTTTACGAGTGCATAAGGTCAGACGTGCAATTAATTCTAATTCTACAGAAATAGAATATATTAGACCATGTTTTAAATAATGAGGGTCAAACGTTAAAAACAAAGAGAATAATTTCAATTAATTAACGGTTTAGTTTAAATTAAAACGCATTTATATGTAACCTATCTAGCGAAAACGGATCTGCCGGGAAGTGCGTAAAGTGTCACTCCTTGTCAGTCTGCGAGAATCACGCTGACTGACAAGGGTTGAAAATTTTCACTTTCTAGCGAATTTCTGAATCTATAAATCACCGTTATACTTGTCCGTGTCATTATTTTATGAATTCCACTTCCGGTTGACCTCTACTGGATCATATCTTTTCTTCTTATATTTGTTTTATTGATCATCCGCGTGGAGGGGGTTGCTATATATAGGAATATATTCAAGATATGATTTACACATATATATTTATGGAGCCATTTTACCCATTACCAGACGGAAGAATTTTACACTGCTCCAAATTGAAAGAAGTTTCAGACAACAATAAGTTTTTGAAATTTTAATTTTCTCCCCGACTTTCTGGGTAGAAAAGATTATGTTAAATTAAGAAATTGCTTGTATCAAGCAATTTCTTCGTTTTACACAATGTTTTCCGAAATTGTTTGTTTTGGGGGGCTTGAAAATCTTGATTGTGTGGGAAATGGTTAATTTAAGAAAAATGTATTTCTTTAATGTTATTACTTGAGAATCTTAATTGCTGAATCGCTGGACGTACCCCCTGCCTCCGACAGGAAGTTCCACTTAGATATTGAATGCCGTTATTTTGCAAAATTTATGGTCAGTAGCGTGTAACAAGAAAAAAACTTGTTGGTTGGTGACCTAACTGTCGTAATTACAGCTTGAATAAGCTGCTGTTATGGCGTTTAAGAAGCTGACAAAACAGCTTCACATTAATTTAGACCTCGGTCGACATTATTTGAAACTTTTTGTGGGATGGGTGACTTAAATGTCGTAATTACGACTTATTAAAGACGTAATCACGATCCATCCATCCACCCATCCATCCACCCACCCATCCATCGATCCATCCATCTATCTATCTATCCATCCATTCATCTGACCATCAATCCATTAATCAATCAATCAATCAATCAACAAATTAATCAAGCAATAAAGCAACCAATCAGCACATCAATCAATCAGCCAACCCAATCAATCAATAGATTATCATTAAGCTTTTTTAGTTATTAGAAATATCATCATTTTCCTTCGTTATTCTTTTTTCCACAACTCATATGCGTGCAAGTAGAGCATAATATACAATGCTCAGCAAACCATGTTTTAAAAACATAAGAACTGTTTCAGGTTTGATTGCTTATGCGGGGGCAATACTGATCATCCACTTCATAAATTATTTCAATTTACGGACATTCAGGGAATATCGACTCGTAAAATCACAACAATAAACATGCTTTATTTTCTAACAAGTGTCATTTACGAGTGTCGATATTTTTTTTTAAAAAAAATGAGAGAAAGGTTTTCTTACAGAAATGCAAACACGCAATTCTTGTACGAGTGACCGATCAAGCGAAAAGAATCGATCTGGGAACTCTGTGAAACAATTGACAAATTGCGATTGTCAATCAAGGAATAAACCGACCAATCAAATAATTTATTCAGCCCTTACCTTACCTTATCAACTCCGACATTCGCCGCAATTGGTAGCCTTTATTGTTGGTTTGGCAACTTAAACGTCGTAAGTACAGCTAATTCAAGCTGTAGTTACGACTTTTAGGTCACCAACCAACCATTTTATTTTTTTATTATATGCTACTGGCCATGAATTTTGCAAAATAACGCCGTTAAAAATCAAAACGGAACTTCCTGATAGAGTTAGTGGGCGTCGGGACCTAGGGAGTCATTAGGCGGGACCGGCGATTGGTCAATTTGCAGCTATAGCACGTTGGCTTATAACCCTAAATAAGTACCTGGTCGGAGAAAAGCAACGAATTTGAGTTGTGTCTTACGCTGAAGAAATTGTCCCTAACTTGCAGACCTCTTTCCAAAGAGTGCAAAATTGAAAGAAATACGATATATTGATATCCTGATATATATTTTTTTTCGAAAATGTTTTGACGTGGCTTTGCCTAAACTAGTTTTGAATAATTCTACTTATATGGAACAAAATGTTGAAACGTTGACATTGCCATTTACTAACCAAAACTTGACAATAAGGTGCCCAATATGGCAGTATTAGTGAAATAGAGGCACTCTTACACTTGTGAAAAAAAGAAATAAAGGAATTAACAGAAGGGTCTGATAGCTTCTATATCTTTAGAGATATCGTCGGTGAGCGAGAAAAATGTCGTGACTACAGCTTTATCAAAGCTGTAGTTACGACATTTTGCTTGTGCACCGACCCTTAGCTCCGGACAAAATTAATCTTGAAAAAATATCAAAGGGAAACAACTGAAAATTAGGCATGCCAAGATCACTGTTCTTGCAAACTACACTATTCAGCAATAAGAACTGTCGACCCATATGAATCCAAGTAGATAGCTACCACGCTTTCAGAGATGTACTCCGGACAAAATCTAATTATGAAAAATAGTTAAGGGAAATAACTCGAGCATTAGGTATGTCAGGGTTACCATTACTGTGTACTGCACTTCTCCTCAACAAGATCTAAAATCCTGCTGATCGTTTCTATTTCTACTACCTTCAATTATGTAATATTCTGTTTTATTTTCCACAAAGTTTAATTTCAGTTAATCGTGTCGTCATAATGATTTGACGATTTGGTGAAATAAAACAAACAAACAAAACAAAAACAGGATGAAATAACAACGAACTTTGATACGGACAGCAATCGACTGTATGAAATACAATATTACAAAAATAGATGACCTTTTTTCGAACACACGTAAAATTGTTGTTTGTGGTGTATTTTTAGGATCTTTTTACATTTGTTCACACAAAGAACACAAGGAAAATAAGAATGTTAAGATGCCGGCCACAGACAATTGACCAATTGCTTGCCCCACCCACTGACTCCTTTAGCCCCCCCCCCTTGACTCCGAGAGGAATTTCCGCTTTGATTTTTAACTGTGTTATTTTTTGCAAAATTTGTGGCCAGAAGCATGTTACAAATAAGTAGAATGCTTGGGTGGCGACCTATAAGTTGATTCACCAAAATAGCTGCTAATGTCGGAGTTCAAACTGAACTTCCAGTCTAAATGAATGATTTCATTGGTCGACTTATTACTTGATTGACAACTTCGTTCGGTCAATTCTCTATAAATCTATGAAGAAATCACAGAAAGAATACACACGTGTTATATGAAAAGAAAGTACTCATGCCCAAGGGAAATATCAACGAGATTCAATAAAAGCAGCCTTTATTCAACCCAGAGCTACGGATAGAGCACTTAATTCGAATTTTAGATTAAATTATTTCACCAATATTGCCAAAACCCTATGTTATGGGTACTCATATGAATCGTCTCGACGAGACGATTCAAATGAGTACCCGTAACATAGGGTTTCATTGAAAAATAACGATTTTAGAATGTTGTTACCCCCTCTTATCTAGACCTCTGGTTCAACCTCATGTAATGAGCATCCATCAACTAAACCATTTCATGAAACAAACAATATAAGGTTTGGCATGATTCTATTTTGAAAAGAATCGGGGTGAAACGGTCTTAAAGCTTGTTTATCTGATTTCTTTTGTGGCGTTAAATAGATTGCATTGTAATGGACCCAACGGTATGGCGGTAGGGTATCGGTATTTTTTTCTTAAAGCCAGAAATTCCCTGTGACGAACGATTGGACCTCTTAAAATCACCCATTGTTCGTTTGTTCACGAAATAGAGTATTTCATGATCTGTATCAAATTTTCTACGTTTTGACCTCGATCCGAATGTATACTATTCTTTATCGTAAAATTACGTCAATCGTCGGTAAGATTGGTCATGTGCAAAGACGACGATGACGTCACTTTACGGACTTAATCGATGTTTTACGTGACTAGCGGAACTATAAAATAGTTGTTTGAATGACTAGCGAAACTGACAAAGGTCACTATGACGTCATCAATTTATGTAAACGGGTGTTATTTTGTACTTGATTTAAAACATATCCAATATCCACTGGCGTTTCACAATCAAACGGGGCTGAAGGCAAACGAGCTTGTACCTTCATTCGTCTTATCTTTGGATACTTTAGAATAGTTTGGTAAAATTTAGATGAAAAAAAAAAAACAACACTTTTTAGTGAGAAAATTGAGATAAAACTAAATTAAACTCCATTTAAAAGAAGACGACTATTAGTTTTTCTTCTTAATTTAGCATTTAAAAAATCTAAATATTACCCTTCTAAAAACGATAGAAGGGCCGATGACATATCTTCGTTGGACGAAAAAAAATGTCGCAAAAAGCTGCATTTACGACATTCTGCTCGCCAAACAACGATGAACCTAAATTAACTTGCTTTTTTTCAGTGAATTAAGAATGAATCACCGTTTTTCTTCTCACTGATTATTATTTTTAAGTCTAAATCAACATACACGTATTGTTTGACCACACGAGTCTTTGCCTTCTGTAATCAAAGAAATATAATTCCTATTTATTGATATCAGAATATAGGTGGATTAAAGGTCGAAATTCAAAGAGAAATGTTTGACGTCATCGCTATACACAAGTACACCTTTCGATGGATTCTTAGGACAAGGTCTTTTATAATTATATTCATAATTTTAGTGTTAGCATTAATACTAAGCCTTCAATAACAATGAAATTACATATTGTTTATTAAATCAAAAGACAAAGTCATATCTTCCAAGCCTTAGAAAATAAATCTTTGAACCCGTACAATCGAAAGCTATCAAACGTTATGGAACTACTGGAATGAAACAAGAAAGCAAAAACAAACAAAAATAGAATAATTATACTGTTGAAGTTTCAGGAGGTATATAAGTTATTTATTTAACTTGTCCCTAAAGGGAATATTCAATGGCCTTCCTGTGACGGAGAACAGAAAGCTAATCGCGAGTCTGTTCTAAGTGTTATACACTGTATAGACACTTCGCACAGTATCGCGATTAACCTTTTGCAAATATATCAAGTAATTTAGAATTCCATTGGTGCTGGTGTATGCCTCTGCATAAAATCAATCTATGTTAAAAGCAGTGGTCGATTAAGAGATGCGTTACTAATATTTGAAACAACCTTTGCGCATGCGCGCCTCGCTTTCAAAACGATAGGACCAACAAAGAAATACCATGTGATTATTGTAATAGATATGGAAACTCAAGCCAAAAATCTATTCAAAACCGAATAGAGAAGGAAATCAATAAGCTTCTTTAAATTATGTTCAAGATAAAACTTATTTCCAGACAAGATATGCTGATATTTTTGTCCTACCTTTTTAATGTTGTGTAATACGTTTTACGCAACGCATACATTGCCTACGTAACAGACAATCGCGGCTTTTTTTATTATTATTTTACGATAACGTATGACCTTGAACTTGAGCTACTGCGTGTTTCTAATCTATCAGCGCTTATCCGACACTAAGTAAATGTTCTCTTTTTGTATATAAGCTATAAAACTTTAACTTTTTATCCTGCATAATATGATCTAGAACGAAAATCGGTCTTAGTCAGGTGACAAATTACCACCATTAGATTATACAACATACAAAATGTAGGTTAAACATATCTAAAGTCAGAGACTATGGGTGTGAGTGATCAAAGGTCAAATTTTGTCTATACCTGTACAGACAAAATTGACCTTTGATCAATCACTATTAACGTGTGTATCTATAAGTGGTCTGTTTTATGAAGTTGACAGCCAGTTCCGTTTTAGAGATGCGGCTCACATGTTTAAATAAAAAGATCCATTCGATACTTTTACATGCTGTGGGAAATTAATGACCTTTAAGGACTAATGAGGTACAGTTAATAACTTTTTGAACGGAATGAACTGGGTAAATTGGGCGTGATTAGAACAAAATAGAATGAGCGCTTTTAGTCAAATAAATGATGCTGTCGGTTGACTACAAAAATTTGAAAATAAGCTGTAGTTACAAGATGTTTGTGGCCAGCTGACCAATCGGTGGCCTCGTCCATTTGCTCATTGACTCCGACAGGAAGTTCCAATCCGTTTATGAACGGCGTTACTTTGCTAACTTTATGGCAAGTAGTATGTAACAAAAAAATAGCATGGTTTGTTGGCAACCAAAATGTCGTAACCACAGCTTGAATGTGCTGATGTTACGACGTTTAAGTCGACATTAAGCTTACAACATGCTTCATATATAAGAGTTCAAAGCTACCTTTTAGTCTTAATGAATGATTTGAGTGGTCGATTGATTATTTGATTGACAGCCACGATTAGTGAATGGAAACGAAACACACCAAGCATATTCTAAAAATAGAATCAGTCACCAAATTTGACCAATCAAACACCTCAAATCTCGGTCAATCAATGATTTCGAGGAATATTTTGAATAACGCGACTTACAAGATAGGTCGATATAAACGGTTTTAGATTATTATTTGAATGGAAGGATAAACGAACGATCTGGAAAGAAATGACAAACGTCAATTTCATTATTGCTTTGACTGTAGAAGTGAACAGTTTTTTGTTTGTTTTTGTTTTGTTTTTTACCGAGAAGTTACATTAACTCAGGGGAGCATCTGATCCTTTGATATTTAACACTAATTGAAATCTTTCGAATTAATTAAAAACGTGAAATGACTCCAGGTGTTGTATTACGGAATCATTGCCAAGTAATTTGTCTTGTGCGTGCATAACAATTGCAGTAGAAATACGAACAAAAATGAAGTATTTTAATTGATGTTATATTTTTTACTCAAAATTGTGTAGAATTTCGGCGGCACGAAGAAAACGGGATAACGGTTCAGACCTGGATTTAGGAAAATCCATGAACCAACTGCGCGTTTGCTTGTCAAATATTGAGGATCCCATCCTCCTAAGATTTCCTATCTAAAACTACATATGTTATGTCAAAAAGAATAGGGAATTAACAAATTATAAATAGTAAAACACAAATTAAGAACAACAAGGTTATTATAACTTAATTGTAGGAATTGTTCATATTTATATAGTTTAATTTTTAGTTTTGTCTATCCAAAACGGGCGTTCTGATAGGTCAAAAAAAATATACATACCTCCACGAACAAAATTTTGATCGCGCAGCTATTTAATTATAAGAAATGAAGAGAATATTTTTTGTTTCGTGGAGGTATGAATCCAAAAAGCTAATCACACTTATGTATGAATCCGCTTCGCATTTCATATAGTGTGATTAGTTTTTTTTTTTTTTTTTTTTTTTTTTGTTCACACCTACATGAAAACAAATGATATTCCCTACATGAAAACAAATGATATTCTCTTCATCTCCTAAATTACAAAACGTATGAACTTTTTCTTAAGGTGTTTTAACCCATTCCCACTCAATGACACACAAGCCCAAGAAAAGTTGAAAACATCTAGAATTTCATAAATTTCAAAATGTCGACCATCTGTTAATGTAAAAAATTCACATTTCACTGAAGCCAATTTTTCCTACTTGCAATCACAATTAAAAATATTTTAAAAGGGCAAACTTTTGAAATAAATTTTATCACACCTTTTGAAGAATGTGAAATGATACGTAATCCTGACGTAATCTTGACAAAAATAAATCAACTGGAATTGATGGTATCAGTGCCACTATCTTGAAATCTTGTGGCGATCAAATAATTTAACCATAAACTTCTATTATCAATAACAGTATTGCAAAGAGCATTTTCCCAAATGTTTTAAAGAAGCGTATGCTCTTCCAGTGCATAAGGGCTCCGATAAGAAATATCCAAATAATTACAGGCCAATATCTATATTACCGACTATTTCAAAAATCTTTGAACGTCATTTATCGAAACAGTTATTATCATTCCCGAATAAAAATAATGTACTAGCTAAGCACCAGTCAGGTTTAAGAGAAAAACATTCTTGTCAAACTGCACTAATCCGACTGATTGATGAATGGCCAAAAGAAATTGATACAGGAAAAATCATTGGTTCGGTTTTCATTGACCTAAAGAAGGCATTTGATCTTGTAGATCATAAAATTTTATTATATAAGTTAAGGTTACACAACTTCTCGATGAATTCCTTAGCAATATTTGAATCTTATTTATCTGGCAGAAAACAGTATATTTACGTACTATATCTTGCGGTGTCCCACAAGGTTCTATATTAGGACCGCTCCTGTTTTAATTTACATAAATGATATGGGTTTACATATTAATGACTCAAGCTTAGACCTATATGCAGATGATTTGACACTCTATAAGTCTGGAGTTAACATTAATGAAATACAAACCAACCTACAAAATGGTTTGCAATCTATACTGTCATGGTGTTCAAATAATAACATGCTTGTCAATCCAATTAAAACGAAGTGTATGCTTGTCGGACCAAAATATAGATTAAAGAATATTAAGCTAGGTTTAAAAATAAATGACGTTTGCGTTGAAGTCGTTGAGTCTCATTAGATCTTGGGTGTGCATGTTGACAAACATCTGTCCTCGAATATATGAATGAGGTCATTTCATTTACTATAGCTTAAGATCAGCTGCATATAGTGACATCACACACTTGAAATATAAGACTTTGTACAAGAAACGATCTTTCTCATACTGTAGCATGAGTGTGTGGAATGAAATCCCTATTTCAATTAGAAGTTCAACTTCGTTATCTAGCTTCAAAAACAAACTCAAACAGCATCTGCTATTAAACAAATCAATTGACCAAGCAGAAATTATCTAAACCATTTAAGTACAGGGTGTGACTGTCCAAGAATTTAATAGTGCATGTATTCTTTTCATTTGTTCCCATCAAACCCATCTATCGCAATTTCATAATATGTCATCATTTCTACGTCATCTTATATTGTTACTTTTTCAGTATGGTTATGGTGTAGTATCATTTTGACTGTCCAAATGATTGTCTTATTGTTTTACCTTCATAAAATAAAGACATTATTATTATTATTGTTATTAATGGGTTAACAAAGGAATCGTCTTTTGTTGTGAAATTAGATTATGAATAGTAGAAGATTGTTTATTAGAATTCATCGATTTCAAGACAAATAATATCGGTCAAAACTTAGAATTAATCCACTTTTAATAACCCCTTTCATTACAGAAGAGTATAGCCAAATCATTTTAACTCTACAACATCTTTCAGTTTTAAGTAAGCTTCGGTGTGATGTTGCACATTTACAAATAGAATCCGGTGAGATATGATCAACAGAAAATATACCTTTTATGACGTGTCTGGGTGGGATGGGGTGATAGAGCCTGTCTTAATTTCATCACTTAATACCTATAAATATTTTCGTCTAAAACTTTCAGGCTACTTCCAAATTTCATATTTATGTGAACTTTTCCGATGCTGATGAGTTTAAACAAATATATATCAACCACAATTCGTTAAGAGTTACCACAAAAACATTCTCTTTTTGTATTAAATAGAATTAAAAAAAAAGAACGCGTCCTTTCGCCGGTGCATGACCTCGACATTTTAATGATACCCTCAATGGCTTTCTACAGAAAAATCTCGATAATTCATTGATAAGCATTAAAGATCGCTCCTTCATTTATGGATAGACTCACCAGTTGCGTATATCAACTTCTGTAAAATAGGGTAAATTGACCGATCGCTGACCCCGCCCACTGACTCGGCCTACCCCGCCCACTGACTCCGCCGGCCCCGCCCACTGACTCCGCCGGCCTAGCCCACTGACTCCGCCGGCCCCGCTCACTGAATCTTACATGAAGTTCCATTTCGATATTATACGACGTCATTTTGAAAATTTTATGGCTAGTAACATGTAACAAATAGGTAAAAGTTGTTTGTTGGCGACATAAATATCGTAACGCAAGCTTGAAAAAGCTGTAGTAACGACGTTAAAATCGCTAAACCAACAAAAATAGTTCACACATATGTCAACCAAAGTTGGAGTTAAAGTTTACTTCCTGTCTAAATGACTTATTTGAATGCTTCACACGAATGTGTGGGTTTGGAATTCACTTCCGGTCTAAATGAAAGAAATGATTGGTCGATTGATTCTTTGATCAAAAGATTGGTCAATACTTCTAATACAAATAAATTTTGAGGAAGTGTCAGCCAGTAAAATCAAAGTCCAATGTTGGTTCATTTCAAATTAAGAAGTACGATACAGCAATGGCAAGATCACGAGAGTAATCTTATATTCTCGTTCTTTCCAATCACGTGATCTTATTCTCATAATCTCGCGTTCTTACCGTCGTACTGTCGTGCACCAGCCCGGTTAGCAAATTTGGTAAAGCGCTTGACTTCAAATCTCAAGATAACGGGTTCGAGCCCTGGGCTGACCATACCAACTAACACAACTCATTGTCTTTCGGATGAGACGTTAAACCGAGGCCTCGTGTAGCTGTGCTATCCATCGAGCACGCTGTAGAAACAGGCGGAGCTCTCAGCAGTTTCGTCCTGTATCCTAAGACTATCCCCCGTAACAACTAACCGTCTTCTGGGGCTCATATGGGCATGTGCTACGGTAGCGACGATTAATAAACGGAAATACACATTCCGCAGTAATTGGATATCAATACTCTAAAAGTTTCAGCCCTTTTTAAGCATCCCCCGCCCCCCCCCCCCCCCAAAAAAAAAACGTTACGTTTTTATAAACCCTTTCTTATACAAATCCGGGATTCTGCGTCGCCGTGTTTTTGTACTTGAGAGAACATTGTGGAAAAAGAAGAAAATCGCGTGTGTCAAGCAATTTCTTCTTTTCCCACAATATTTTCTATGACATGGATTTTTTACATTTCAAATTGCGTCCAATTTTCATTGCCGTCAGCAAACTCTTTCAATTTGGACCGGTCTAAAATTGAAGAAAAACAAAAAACAAAAAAAAACAAAAAAAATCAGGAAAGGGTTAAAACCTATGCCATTCTTCTTATTTTAGGTAATGTCGGTGATTTACAAATAGAAGAAAAAATGAATCTTAAGTAACACATGTCTAAACGATCCCGCTTTTGTACAATAAGAAAAAATGAAGAAATTGTTACAAGCAATTTATTCATTATCTACAAAGTTTTTTTTTTACCCTAAAAGACAACAATTGTTAAATAACATCAACTATTAACCATCTCCTGCAACTTCTTTCAATTCAGATCTGTCCGAAAAAATAGTCGTCTGGTAATGGGTAAAGACACATTTGAATAGAAGGACCCTTCGCTGTATAAAAAAGGTGTCAAAAGTTCCAGACTAGTTCGATTGAACACCTTTGGCAGCCTTACCAGGGCAACTTACGCTGAACTGAAAACAGTTACCAAACATTAGCCTTTCTTCAATAATATTTGCGTGATAGATCTTCGGACTCTCAATTATGAGGTCAATGTTCGATCCCCGACCGCTTTAGATATCCTTCCAGGAATTTGTCTCCCATCAATGTGTGGGTAATCGTAAACCTAAGCTGGGTGAGTAGTTGGAGGCTCAGAAAGGATTTAGTGGTAGTACTGGAGAGAGAAATACCTGGAATCCAAAGTTAGGTGCTCCAGCCTCTGCGATATGACTGAAATACTCTTAAAAGTGGCACTAGAACCCATTTAATCAATCAATCAATAAAATTTGATAAATCGAAATCTAGAATAGAAATTTGACGTCAACATGTGGTCAGATACAGATCTATCATTGCGGGTTTTTGAATGGCCAGTGCTAACTTTTGCTCTTGTTTATTCCCCGTGTTTTATTTCACCAGTGTTTAACACCTAGGAAATCTTACAAGTGTCATTAATTAATCAAATTGACTTGACGTGACACGATTTATCATAAAATACAGATTAAGCTTGTAAAATACGAGGATATTTACGTTATGTGCTTCTCCAAGCATACCGTATGACGACATATTTTTGCTGGTATTTTTTGTTTTGCTATTTTCTTGCTTCAGTTCATTTCTTCGTTATTTTTCGCAGTCACATGAGCTCGTGCCAGGGTTCTAGAATCATTTCGTGGCACATGAAATAAGTTAAAAGAAAAATGAAATGACTAAATATCGAATATCCTTAGAAATATTGTGGTTTTAAATCTAATAGGTTGAGTCTGAATCTTTGTTATCAAAATAAAATATATTCAGTTTAATTTAACCAATTCCCACACAATCCCGCCTTTTACGCCCAGCAAGAAAAGACATGAGGAAAAACAAGGTTGAAAATGAAGAAATTGCTTGTTACAAGCAATTTCTTCATTTCAAACCTTGTTTCTACCAAAAAAGACAACAAATATTCAAAACTGTCCCAACTAAAAATTGCCGTCTGCAATTTCTGTTAATTTCGACCAGTCTAAAATTTTGTTGTGTGGTAATGGGTTAAAACGACATTGCTTGAAACGTCATTTGCGCATAGCTAAAAGGTTATTTTGTCAAGATGTTTTTGTAAGTATGTTTCTTGGTTTTAAGAACATTCTGAAGTATATATTCCCTCCTGTGCCCCTTTTTACTGTTATAAATGAGATCTGCTGTGACTGAATAACGAGCGTTGTCTGCGCATGTCATATTCTCCGAAGATTGACCTGTCTTCGGGACCGTGTCACTTATCCTGATTGGGATAAATAATGCTACGTCGTACGCATAACTACATGTTATATCGCCAAAAAGTAGCAAGTGGATAATTGCAATAAAACCCGCAAACGCGGAGAAATCAAACTTAACTGTCGCCCAAAGTTAATAAGAAAAACAATTATTTTAAATTGCGAAAGCAATCACGTCTTATATGTGCTCCGAGAAGAGGCATCAAGAATACGAAGCGTGCATTTCTTGGGCGCTGACATTTAGAATGTAGTTTGACGGAATCTGCCGAGTTGTAACGAATGACACTACCCAGAATGCTCAAATTAGGTCAGTATTTGAACAATGCCACCTATCGGAAGATAACGGAATAACGAGAGGCGGTTGAGCCTCCACCGGCCCGAATTAACCAATCATAAATGTGATTTCAGGGAAGATCTTCAAAAGTTTCACTATATATCATATATGGACATAAGCCCACCCTATAAAAACTATGTTTTATACCGGAACCAAATTACATGACGGAATCTGACAAAAAGTGCCAAATAATCATCCCTGTGAAATTTGGTTGAAATACACAGACTGACGACGACTTTTAAAACTTTCAGTATATACCGTATAAGGGAACAAGCTTCCCTCCCCAATAAAAGCCATGTTTACCATCAATCCAAATTCTTTGAAGAATCTGATAAAGGGCCGCAAAACGATCATTCCGTTGAAATTTGGTTAAAATCCACCCACCGGTTTCGGAGAAACTTTAAATTGTCGTCTGCAACTCCCTTCAATTTGGACCAGTCAAAAACTTTGCCATTGTTAAACTTAAATTTCCAGTTAGTAATAAAAAGCTAACGATGGCTGAGTCGGTTATACCCACGTCTTTCTATTTTTCGAGCAAAAGAGGGGGGGCAAAATTGGAATTATGGAGTGTAAGGAATGTTGATAACATTATATTTGAATCGCGTTCGTTATTTACAAATCTTCTACAGATTATCTACCTTTTTGGCCTGATTGAAATGTTAATATAAACATACAGAAAAGATTGTTTGCGACGAATTTTCGACGAAGTTTGACGAAATTGTCATTCGACGAAAATGATATGGTCTCGGCGAAAAGAAAATGTCGGCAATATTGTCATTCAGCGAAACGACGGTTTCGACGAAATGGCTGTTTCGGCCAAATGGTTTTCGACGAAATGTCAAGGATCCGTATGGAATTTAGTTCTCCCGATAAAAGCCGATCCTTTGAAGGAATCTGAAAAAGGTTAACCCAAGTACCATTCATGTTAAATTTCGTTGTATTTTGTTCAATTCGTCACGATGAAAAGATTTCAAAGTAAAAGGTTTCGGGTGCATGGAAGAACGGACGCAAGGACGGGCTCACGACGACTACAACGCCATGTCAATATCTCGCTTGCTTTTAGGCAGCGGAGCTAAAAATCAATGGTAATAAACACTAATTTATATTTGAATTGGTTTACTTTTCCACCTATATCACGATAACAAAATATATATCGTTAGCTTAGTGTAAAAACACCGTAAGTGTGTATTCTTTGTATGTACACTTATGGTGTTTTTGAACTAAGCTAACGTTATAATCTGTACTAGAAACTGAAATGGTTTAAATATACGGGTGAGGGCAGATTTTTTTAAGTCCATTTTGTTTAGATTATTTTACTGTTTCTTGATAGATGGAAAAATATAAAGTGAGAAAAGATTTAATGTTAAATGTAAAATGTGCTGAAAAGCAATGTACTGCGTGGGCACACACAAGAAAAGAAGTTTTCTTAACTATTTAAAGAAAGTAACTTTGAAAGTGGGATTTTTACTTTAGCTGGTATACACCTTAATGTTAACAGGTAGGGACAGATGTTGAAATGTCGTTTGCGTAGAGACACGATTAGCTCAGTTGAACAGCAGTTGACTTCAAAACTCAAGATCACAGGTTCGAGCCCTGGGCTGACCATCTAAACTAATAAATAAATAATCTTTGGAATAAGACGTTAAATCGATACCCTCTGTAACGGTGCTATCCGCCGAGCACGTAAAAGAACCAGACGGAACTCTCAGCATCTCTAAGATTATATAGAATAGCCTTAATGTGTACCTTTTCAAAATATTTTACTCGGGCAAAGTCTCCATAAAGAAGAAGAAATCAGAAACTGGTGATTTGGATGTTTCAAAAATAATAGCTTTCAAATAATAAGCCAATTGCGACTGTCTATCAAGAAATCAGTGGACATATCAAATTATTCATTTAGACTCCAAGTTGGAACTCAAACAGTGGCCGCCATTTTTTTAAACCTCTTTGTTGATTTGTCGACTTAAACGTCGTAACTACAGCTTATTCAAGCTGTAGTTACGAAATTTAGGTCGCCAACCAACTATTATACTTTTTGTTACATACTGCTTGCCATATTTTCATTTAGAATAACGCTGTTTAGAATTCGAAACGGGACTGCCTGTTGGAGTCAATAGCGTGGCCAACGGAGTAAGTGGACGGGACTAAAGATTGGTCGTTTGTGAGGCAACTCTTAATGCAGACACCTGGACATACACAACAGCTGGTAGATGGCTTACCATGCCAACTAGGCTCCGACAGGAAGTTCGACTTTAATTTTCTAATAGTGCAATTTTGCAAACTTTATTATTAGCAACATGTAACAAAAATGTTATATGGTTGGTTGGTTGGTGACTTACACGTTTTAACTACAGCTTGAATAAGCTGAAGCTGTAGGTACGACGTTTAAATTGTCAAACCAACAATAAAACGTCACATAAATGTCGAAGTTTAAAGTTTATTTCTGGTATAAATGAATAATTTGATTGGTCGAATGATTCTTTGATTGACAGCCGCGAGTGGTCAATTATTTTTACCAACGCATAAAATCTTAAATCGACTCAAATATTTCACCTTATATCGACTTGAAAGTTAGTACTCCGCCAAGAGCACGAGGCGACTTTTTTGCTGTGTTCATTCGTTTATTCTGTGATTGACAAAGCTTACATGTTCAGTGGGTGCATGAACATAAATTGTGCCGAGTAATCCTTCAAACATTTCAATGAACAAAAGGTATTGTCCTCATGGCAGACCGAGTGACGCCAGTATAATTCATATTGAAAAGACGAGTGCAGTGTATCCAGAGAAATTTGGCATCAATTAGAATTAACTCCGAGTTGAAATATTGGTGCATTCAGTTTATAAAATCTGTTGAAAAGTTTAATTAACACGACTCATACAGCTTTACAATGTTAAATTTCTAGTCGCATTCTTCTAAAGGACCCGAGGATGTGCATAGAATCAGGTCATTGCTCTGATAACTTTCTTTTCACAGCAATAAATCATTAATTCGAAAATAAATGGTCATACCCCATGAATTCTTCTTTCCAAGAGCATTAAATATTTCCAAGGAAACTCATTTCAAAAAGTAGATAATAAACATAACTATTATTTTAACTCGCAAAGGGAAATAAATTTTGTCCTATACATGTATTAAGGAAAGGCATTTACAAAACGATTGTACTCAGTTTACGGTCCTAATCAATTTTCACACAATGTCGCTTATTGACGCCCCTAAGTTAAAAGGCTTTTGAAAGCATTGTTGTAAATGAAGGAATTGCTTGCTGAAGCAATTTCTTCATTTCCCACAATGTCTTCTACCCAAAAAGGTAAAGAAACATAAGATTTCATCAACTTAAAAATGCCATCTGCAACTTCTTTCTATTGGGACCAGTCTAAAATTTTGTCGTTTGGGAAAGGGTTGAATTCGGGATAGATGTGCGTGCGGTCTGCGTTCAGCCAATTATACATACAATGAAATAGCGCAGAAAACGTGGGAAAAGGAACATTATTTATCCTGTTCTCACAGGGTTGTCTACCCTTACTGGTATTTATTTTTCAATTTAATTACACTTTGCATTGTCGTATGCAACCTCTTTACATTTGAACACGTCTAAAATATTGTCGTCTGGGTTAATACATATATGTTGCGTCTCGAAGCAATGCATCACCCATTAATTCCATAAACTGACAAGTATACTGAGCAAAATTGAAAACTTGACACTGGTGAATTTCCACATTTTTGATTTTTTAGATTATTAACCAATGACGCATTTTGATACCCACCAAGAAAGCAAGTGGGAAAACATCGTGTAAGATGAAGAAATTGCTTGCAATAAGCAATTTCTTCATTTTCCACAATGTTTTCTACTCAGAAATAAAAAAAAAGAAGAAATCTGAAATTTCTTAACCCTTATATTGTCGCTTGCAACTTCCTTCAATGTGGACAAGTCTAACATTTGCCGTCTGGTGATTGAATAAAGCACGTGCGTTCCGTCCGTTACCATGTAGATTGTGAAAAAAGGGGGGAAACCAAGCTACTGGATGTACATACTCAAAGCCTTCATGTTATTTGGTTTAAGAAAATCCTTAACTCAGCAATCAAGCATAAGCTAAAGAGAAAAATCAAATCTAACTTTTGGCATTGATATTTTTTTTTGGAAATGCCACCACTTTCAAATGAGCAATGTCAAGAAGACTTTAGAATGCTTTTGGTTGATCAGTCTATGACCGCTGTTGCCAGAGCAATGAATTAGACCAGGATTTAGAAGTATGCGGGGTTTTTTTTGTTTTGTTTGTTTGTTTCTTTATTTGTTTTGCTTGTTTATTTTCTCACTGTTATCTATCGTCGCTATACGGTAGCAATCACTCATATAAGCAACGCCCCCAGAAAACGATAAGTTGTAAATACAATTACATTTAGTTTGTTAGTTTGATGGACTCGGGTCTCAAACCCGTGATCTCAACGTTTGAAGTAATAATAATAATAGTAATAATAATAGTAATGATAATAGCTTTATTGCATTAATGTAGAACATTAAAACATTTTCAAATACGAATACCTAGATAGTATTTTTTACCATCTTGCTTTAGCTATTGTGAACATGACTATTGTAATGATTTAAATAATTATAATGAAATGATACAAACATGAATATATAGTTTGATTGACAACAAAAATGGGGGGGTGTACAATATTTCATAAGAACCTTTTAGGGTAATTACTTAAGTGTTGTCTGGTGAGACTAGATTTGTTTCAATAGCAAATATTGCTTAAACTGACTTTTTGAACTAGATAAAGACATCTAACTGAAAAAGAAAATTCCTCCCAAACAATCAAAAGGATAATATCTACATTTATATATCAAAATACCTGTGTGATAATGAAAGTTAACCAATTAAGTGTAGAGAAAAGTTCAATCGACCGTGTTCTTGTTGAAAGCCTAGTATAACACGGGCTGCTCTGGGGCACATGCAGATTAGAGATCCTACATTCAGAACTTTACAACCAAACTGTACAGCAAAAGTCAAAGATGGGTAATATATAAGAATTGTAAAATAATTGTTTGATTTAGAACGACAGATAAGTCGAAATTCTTTTTAGAAAAGTGATTTCACTATTCATTCTAGAATTAGAGCTAGTTTTGTCGATATGCATATTCCACGACAAGTGTTTGTCAACGTGAACACCAAAAATCTTATGGGACTCAACAATTCAAATAACAACGACATTTATCTTTAAATCTAAGTTTAACCTTTTTATTCTATGTTTGGGTCCAATAAGAATACTTTTTGTTTTATTTAAGAGATGAAGAGAATATGTTTTGTTTTCATGGAGGTATGAACCAAAAAACTAATGACACTGTATGAATACGCGAAGCGGATTCATACATTGTGTGATTAGGTTTTTCGGTTCATATCTCCATGAAAACAAAAAACATTCTCTTCGTTTCTTATAATTTAATAGCATCGAGCGAAAAAAACAAAAGCTTTACAAATTTGATACCTTTTTGTATGGAACTATTTTATGCGGGAGCAAACAAAATGGCTGCGTGCTCAAAATTTTGTTCATGGAGGTGTGAATTAAATTTTTCGACCAATCAGAACGCTCGTTCTTGATAGACGAAACTAACAATTAAATTATTTGCATTTACAAGCATGTTGTTAATAGAACACCATGTCAGTTTTGTTTTTAAGCTTATTTGTAGGTTGGCTTGTATTTCGTCATTGTTCATGCCATAGTTATACAGTGTCGAATCATCCGCATAAAGGTCTAGACTGGACGATTTAACATGCAAACTCATGTCATTTATGTAGATTGAAAACAGAAGAAGCTCTGAAATAGAGGCTTGCGGAACACCACTAGATTTGTATTTGCGGAGAAGAATGAATAACATTATATCTCATGTACTGTTTCCTGTCAGACAAAAAAATCAAATAAAGGTAAGGATTGTGTACTACTAATCTGAGCTGATATAACAACGTTTTATGATCTACCAAATCAAAAGCCTTTTTCAAGTCGACGAAAACCGAACCGACAATCTTCCCGAAATCAATTTCTTTTGACCCTTCATCGATTAGGCGAATGAGGGCTGTTTGGCAAGAAAGTTTTCTCTAAAACCAGTTTAATTCTTCGTTAATATGTCGCTTTTATCAAGAAATGAAAATAGTTGCTTCTTTAAATGAAGTTCAAAACTTTTTCAATTAGTCAGCATATATTGATATTGTACGTTAGTAAGTTGGATCTTCTTTTTCGGACCCCTTGTGTAAAGGTAGAATATATGCTTGTTTTAATTAATTTGGATATATACCTTTGGCAATACTGTTGTTAATAATGGAGGATAATGGTAAAACTATTTGATCACAAAACGATTTCAGAAAGATGGATCTTATTCCGTCAATCGAAGCATCTTTCTTTATGTCAAATTTATGTATCATTTGAAAAACCTCGTGGGTGTAATGTAACCTGTCAAAAACTTTGTTTTCAATTTATTGTTCAAATCTGGGTGCATGTAAGAAAATTTAGTTTCAATGAAATGTGACTTTTTTACGATGTTTGCTATGTTAATAAAATGATCATAGAAATTACTGAGGATATGGCGTTTTCCGGGGATATGCTCTCCGTTAAATATCATTTCCAAAGGTAATGGGGATGAACGTTATCCAAGTTGTTATTGTTTTGTACCTTTCTAAGTTTTTTTCCATAGATCCCTACTACTGCTGCCTTCATTACATGCGTTATTTTAGAAATCATTTTATTGGAGCATGGGCTGATAAAACTTTGTGAATGATATTATAAAACAACGAAAGCGCATGTTTTGGATCATGCTCGGTTTCATTTAAATTAATCTGTGAAGCAATTAAATCGTTTTGGAATTTTGATAGATTGAAATTCTTAAAATTGCTGTATGTCATAAGCGAATAGCTATTTTCTTTAAAGAATTTGATTTTCATTTTTCGTGTCATGCAAATTGGAAAATAATCGATCAGTGAATTAATTGATTGAATAGGGTTTAAGGCCGCTTTTAATTTCAGTCATATCGCGGCGGCTGGAGCATATAACGATGGATTCCTGGCATTTCTCACACCAGTACTACCACATCCTTTCCTAGCCTCCAGCTGCTATCCCTCTTAGGTTTACGATTATACACCCATTGGTGAGAGACAAATGTCGGAAAGAATATGTGCCGCCGCCGGGAATCGAACCCATGACATCCAATGATTGAAGAATAGGAGTCTGACGCGCTACCGACTGCGCTATGACGGCGGCAATCACTCAGTGAAAGAGGCGAAACAAAATATTCAGCCAATTTGTCTTTCGATTTGTATAGATGGGATCAATAATTGACGCAGACGTTTTAGATATTCGAGTTGGTTTATTGATCATTCGAGAAAGTCCGTACTTAAGAAAAAATCGACCACAATTTATGCTCAAAGTCTTTCTTGCTTGAAACGTAATTGAAATTTAAGTCACCAATCATGTGATATTCAGTGCAGACCTAGTCTACTTTATTAACTTGCATATCAATAGAAGATATCTATTCTTGATTAGATTGAGGTGGACGATAAACAAAACACTATAAAAAGTGTTTCGACTTTTCATACAGTACGGAGCATCGTTTATTTGACAATCGTTTCAATTTTATTCCGGGCAATCCTGATCCATCACGTTCAGTCAGCGTTCAGCGTTAAATCAGGTAACAATCACGGTTTTCGAATCTGCGATCAATCTATCCTTGAACGAATTTGTTTGTTTGAATGGAGTTTTACGCCGCTTTCAACAATCTTTCAGTTATATCGCGGCGTTATATCGCGGCGGCTGGTGCACCTAACAATGGAATCCTGGTATTTCTCTCACCAGTACTACCATTACATCCTTTCCTAGCCTCCAGCTGCTATCCCACATAGGTCTACGATTATCGACCCATTGGTGAGAGACAGATAGTCGGAAAGAATGAGTGCCGCCGTCGCGGATCGAACCCGGGACCTCTAGTTTTACAGTCCGACTCCTTGAACGAAACCGTTCAATCTAAATCGTTCGATCATTCCAACATCGCCATATTAGTTTTGGTGATTAATATTTTTGTTAAAATTAAATCCGCAAATTCAAATTTTCAAAATAGCGATAATATTTTCGTATAAGATGATATCAGGTATTGTAGTAAATAAAATAAATTTCTGCAATGATTAAACTATCGCATCTAAACAAGAAAGCGTTCAATCCACTCAGAGTGAAAAAGAGATCAGCGTTCAATCACAATCATTCAATCACGATCGTGTAGCGTTCAATCCGGTTACAATTATATGTCATATTAACGATTTTCTTTACTGTAACATATTTCGATCCATAAACACTCAATATCCCCTGGTTTTAAAGCTGATCTTTGATTGAAAGGGATATGATCCTCTGGCAACCCCCTCCCCTTTTACACTTCCTATTTTTCCATATATACGTAAAAGTAGGGATCTAAAGATTAAAATCATCAAAGGAACCACTACGAAATATTTAGCAATAGCCAAAAAATATCAGTTTTATTCGAAGATAGAATATATTTATTTTAATCAAATCATGGTAGAACAAAATGTGTTTGTGAAACATTATGCCCCCGAAACAGGAATACTTTAGAAACGGGAAAAGGGTTAAAACTTTGACATTGACCTTGATGAAATGACATTCCCCAGTTGCGCCTTGTTGAGACCTATCTACATACCAAATATTAGTATTGTAACTTAATCAGGGTTGAAGTTATAGGTTAAGTTTTGCAGACAGACAGACAGACGGACAGACGGACACCGGTAAAACAATATGCCCCCGATCTTATCGATGCGGGGGCATAAAAATCTGATCATTGAGATGAACAATATGCAAACCTGTTTGTTGAATTTTTAAAGATAGGTCTATGATGTTATTTGATCTACAAACGATTTGATCATCTTTACTATTTCTAAACTATGTAGATTCAAATTTAGAATTAGAATCAGATTCAGAATTGGAATTAAAATTGAGTTTGAAATTGACGTAAATTATTCATAAGCCTGCGAGAACATGGAAATGATTGGAAGTTTGAACATATTGAATTTAAAGCATCAAAATCATTATTAACGGGAATAGGTGTATTTGTGTATCTGTCCGTGATTTCCTAATGTAAATAAACACGCCGACAATCTGAGGTATAATGATTTTTCATACCACAATTGAAACAGCGGTGGTAGAAAACATCATAGTTATTAAATATGTTTTATCTTAGCCTGTTTTGGTTGCTTTCCACACAATCTTCAACTCGATGTCCATCTTGTCCACAATTAAAACAAGACAGTTGAGAAAACCTTTGTTTACAACCACCTTGTTTTAGAATGGGAATGTACTCATTGTAAGTTTTAGCAAGAGAGACGTCCCTTTATCAGACAAATGTATGTGGTCTTTTCATTTAGCTCTACCAAATGGACCAATGGGGCTGTCAGTTTAACAGTATCTAATTGTTCCAAGTTAAATACACACATTTTACTTTATTCAAAACATCCATTTCACTCTTTCTGCACATTCACCAAAATCTTTCCAAAATTATTTACTCTGTCGACTTAACCAATTACCAGACGGCAACATTTTAGACTGGTCCAAATTGAAAGGAGTTGCTGACGACAATTGAAAGTTTATGGAATTTTAGATTTTTCAACTTTCTGTGTAGAATACACTGTGGAAAATGAAGAAATTGCTTGTTACAAGCAATTTCTTCAGAAATTGCTTGTTACAAGCAATTTCTTCATTTTACACAAAGTTTTCCAAATTATTTTTTCATGGGGCTTTCTAAAAACGTCACTGTCTGGGAATGGGTTAAGGATGTTCTGGACTATTTTTATTCACATTTGCACCAAAATCATCCGAAAGGGCGGATTGTCGCCATAGATTTTACTCTATTTGAGAGGCATTTAATCCTAACCGTGCATCCGGTAACGTATTGCCGTCTCGTCTAAAGCTTCGACATCAAAAGAATTTCCAGACCGAAAAAAAAAAAAAAAAAAAAAATGGCATGCATGTAATTACGTTACGGCGGTCTATCCTCGGTGAAAAAAGTTTATCTTTCTTCTTCTTTTCTCATTTCTTTACCTTTATTTATACACGTAGAAAGAAACACGTGAAGATATTTATAATCGAATCTTTTTTGCAGCATGGCCTTCCTAAAGATGAAAGGCATAAACAATTTTACTCTAAACAATTTTACTCTCTCTCTCTCTCTCTCTCTCTCTCTCTCTCTCTCTCTCTCTCTCTCTATCTCTCTCTCTCTCTATCCATCTATCTATCTATCTTTCTTTCATTCATTCTTTCTTTCATTCTTTCTTTCTATCTTTCTTTCTTTCTTTCTTTCTATCTATCTATCTATCTATCTATCTATATATCTATCTTTCTATCTATCAATCTATTTATCTATCTATCGTTTTCCTCACTCGAAAAACTCCGTCTTTTTACCCCTTATCCTTTGTTGATCATTTGAGAAAGTCCGTACTTTGAAGGGGACCCCCCCCCCTCCAAAAAAAAAATTCTTTGGAAAACATCTACAACGCTTTCTATCTAAAAAGACGAACCAAAAAAGTTGTCTATAGCTCCTTTTGATTTGGACCAGTCTTAAATTCTGATGTGTGGGAACGGGTTAATTGAGAATCAGACAGATACTCGTTATAATTCAAATCTGTAAAGCACTTTTGAATGTCAATGTAATGCAAGGTTGGTTAGAAATATGCGAAATATCGACTCTGATCTACCAAACTGGTGTGTTTGTGTGTGGTTTAGGGTTTGGTGAGGTTCTCGCTTCGTTTGTTTTTGTTTTTGTTTTTTGTTGTTGTTGTTTTTCTCTCTCTCTCTTTTTGTTTGTTTTGTTTTTTGTTTCGTTTTTTTTAATTCTGGCCCATTTTTTCTCCTCTTCTTGACTCAGTCTCCTTTCAAATATTCGTTTTACTTATTTCACCGATTGGTCAAGTTTAGGTGACAGGCCTTAAGTAGACACACAAATCCAAAGTGAACAATCAGATGCCTTACCTAAACATATCTTTGGTCGCGGACATAGCGGGGTTTGTAGAGCGCGGCGGAGTCTCAATCTTGAGGTCCAGGGTTCGATCTCCGACCGCGGCAAATATCCTTTCCAACATTTGTCTTCCATCAGTAGGTGGATAATCGTAAACCTAAGTGGGGTATGTAGAGGAGACTCGGAAAGGATGATTGTTTGTTTGCTTGGGGTTTAACGCTGCTTTTAGCAATTTTTCAGACATATCGCGGCGGATGGAGCACCTAACAATGGATTCTTGGTATATCTTGCCCATCGGAAAGGATATAATGGTAGTACTGGTGCGAGGTATACCAGGAATGCATGCATGGTAAGGTGCTATAGCGGCCGCGATATGACTAAAAAATTGTTAAAAGTGGCGTTAAAACCTATTCTAACAAACAGAAAAGCACAATTCTCCGATCGGTCCAGTGCGAGTGTCGCACAAATTTCAAAGTGATCAACCAGGTGCCTTACCGGAATATATTGACCGTAAAAGTATCATTCATCGGAAATAATTAATGAAGAAGTACCGAGTGTTTACCTCATAATTTAATGTTTAGTTTCGTCTATCAAAAACGAGCGTTCTGATTGGTGGAAAAAAATCATACTTCCATGAACAAAAATCCGAGCACGCAACTTTTTGGTATGCTTACGCGCAAAATAGTTCCATAAAAATGTATCAAAACTTGTTAATATATTTCATATTTTCTCTCGATGCCATTAAATTATAAGAAATGAAGAGAATGTTTTTGTTTTCATGGAGGTATGTACCGAAAAAGATAATCACACTAATGTATGAATACGCTTCGCGTATTAGTTTTTTTCGGTTCATCCCTCCATGAAAACAAAAATTTCCTCTTCTTCTCTTACATAAAACAGACTCGCACGGATATTTTTAAAAGATGTTTAGTTGCAATTATTATCATGATCAGCTTTCTCGACAAATTTGTGAGAGTATTCATAATTCAGGCAAATACCAAACAGACTGGAGTAAAATTTTAGATCAAGTATATTGAACAAAGGTTTTGTCAATTTCAGAGCCCAATATTGCTATTGATTTAATGCACCAAAACAAAGCAAATGTTTTTCTAGCCTGTAGTAAAATTTTACGGATCTACTATGTGCTCTAGCACATGAAATTGTATCGTGCTCAATTTTTTGTTCGTGGAAGTGCAAAAAATATGATTAGCCAATTCAAAACGCATGAATCTAGATAGACGAAACTAAAACCAAATTATTCCACAAAGAATTATGACACTAGCATGTTTCTAATGACATTTCTAATTCATTTTAAATTTTGTAGAAATGATATCCAAATAATATCATATGGATGAGTATGAGAAAAAGTTAAATTATATGACATAATTTTATCATTTATTTCTTCCTTTTTTCATTGAATACTATTGTCTAATTAGAATGCATTGTGACGGACCGCGTCTATCATACAAAGAATCAATTGACCAATCAAATAATTTTTTTCAAACCGGGAGCGAACTCATGACATATGCCGACATTTATGACAAACAGTTTAAATTATGTTCTATAAATCATCTTGCTATTACAAGATACTACAAAGTTGTATTTTAATTGTTGGGAACATATCAATAGAAAGACCTAATTACATAAGAAATGATTCATAATGAAATTAAAAACAAAGACTTTATTTCCGCCTATTCCCATAAAGATTTCGTTGATCATTTTTCGGAATTTTTTAAGAGTTTTTCGTAGTTTCATGAAAAAATGAAAATGTATAGACAAAATGCTGACTGCTTAGAGATCATTCTATCGTGCTTTCCATACATCACTTTAGCATTTAAGAGGTGAAAGGAAGTGTTTTTGTTTTCGTGGAGGTATGAACCGAAAAACCTAATCACACTTATATATAAATCCGCTTCGCGTATTCATACAATGTGATTAGGTTTTTTCGGTTCATACCTCCATAAAAACAGAAAATATTCACTTTATTTCATTTTATAGCATCGAGCGAAAAAAGCAATACCTTTTTGTATGGGACTATTTTGTGCGGAAGCATACAAAATCACACAATAGAAAATTCACCAGTTTCTAGTGAAAGGGTGAGCGTGGCGTGCCCTATTCTAGAACCCGTTGCTACAATGCAATGCTCAACCCATTACCAGACGACAATATTATTATGGACTGGTCCAAATTCAAATATGTCGCAGATGACAATCTGTAGTCGATGTTTTCTTTCTGTTTTATTTATTTTTTTAAATTTCATGTTCTTTTTTGTTTTCGTTATTTTATTCATTTTTTTTTTAAACATAGCGGATATTTTTCATAGTTTTTGTTTTTTTTTGGGGGGGGGGTCAAAAAGTATGATTGTGTGGGAATGTGTTTAAAATAGCTTTATTGTACTATTTCATTATATACCTTGCTGTGAAACCTTGGGATTTCTCAGTGTAATAAATTTTGATAACGTCACTGGAGTGACGATATCACTTTTCAGTTTCACTCTCATCCGTAATTTAGGAACTACTTTTTTTTCCAACCTAGTGACATTATAAAGAGTCTATCAAAGAAATTGGTTTCGATATTTTAATAAAAAAAATGATAAGGTATATAATAAATAGAATAATCAACTGGTTATTCCAGATTTGAAAAAAAAAATATCTCACTCGGATGCTGCGCACTCGTTTTTTCAACGCCTAACAACGCATCCTCGTGAGATATTTTTTAATATCTGGAATAACCAGTTGATTATCCTCTATTGTCTTCTATGACGAGAACCCGATGAAAGGGTAAAAGCCAAGCCTAAATACAACAAATCACATTACATTTGCGATCAGAACAAAAAGCAATACCATGTTAACAATTTCAATTCAATGCTTCCATCGCACAAACATAAGTCCGATGTTCCAACAACCATAAAATCACCTTTATTCACTGAGTCTTGTCATGATTGACTGCTGATATAACAAGACGGGAAGTCATCGACTGTCATACTTGTTTGGGCAAAGAGTTTCAAATAAATTATTGGGGTTTTCTGTTGTTGTTGTTGTTTACTCACTCACACACAATAATTTTTTCATCATTTAAAAGATAGCGTGGCCCTTTTATACAAAATAGTATTTCTTTTATTTTTAATTTTTTTTATACACCCAAGATTTTTTTTATTCATTTCACAATTTCAATATCACAAATGCACAGCGCTTGTAATGGTGCCAAATAAGAAAAATGCTTTACTAGATTCACTCTTTTATGGAACTGACCAATCGCGGCTGTCAATCAAATACCCGGTCGACCTATGAAACCATTCATTTAGACCAGGATTGAGTTTTTGAAGTCCAACACTGGCCGCCATTTTTATTAACCGTAAGTCGTAACTACAATTCATTCAAGCTGTAGCTACGACGTTTAGGTCGAAAAACAAGCATTCTCTTTTTTTACATGCCACTAGCTATACATATGTCAAAATAGTGCCATGTACAATCGAAGCGGAACTACCTGTCGGAGCCACTGGGCGTGTCAAATGGAGTTAGTGGGCGGGGCAAGCGATTGGCTAATTATCTTGTTCGAATGTATGTAGAATAAATCCACACACTCACAATTACTATTATTATTTATAGAGATATGAATCAATGTTCTTAGCCAATCAGTAGAATATACCATTTGTACCATGTGTGATTGCTCTCAATGATATTGTTTGGTTCCTTTAGAAAGATGTATGGCATTTTAACCAATCGAATGATTTAAGATTACATTAAAATTAATAATGATTACAGTATGCAAAAAATTCGCATCCTTAACTGTCCCATGATACTAGATTAAGGCTTAAGAAATAGTTAGAGAGGACAAATCCTTACAAATGACGTAATTAGCTGGCAGAGAACCAATCCCGTTGATTGACGGTATAGAGGTGACTTTTGCTACTTCATCATTGTCATAGGGAACCAGTCTACAGCGCTAGAGATCACGTGAACAATGGCGGCCGTCTCATTAGTTTTCATTCGGAATCAATCAAGCACTTAATTAAGCAATTCGTGCCTTTTCTTGGGAGGATTTAATCGGCTCTCATCTATGATTATAAGGTAGGACAAAATAGATTGACTCGCTGGAGTTTCCCATTTAAATAACTGAATAACCCTTCAAACTTTCCAATGTTGCGAGAAATGCAATACATAAAAGTAGGAGTCCTTTATCAAATCTAAGAAGGGTTTAATTAAGGAACAAGGCAATAGATTGAGCAAAGAAATTGGACAACACCAAATGTAAATCGTGCCTGCATACTATTTAAAAACACTTTCTGACAATAAAATACTTTTGCTACCCGCCCCCTGTTTTCTAGAACACTTTTTCTTCGTTTGTTTGTTTGTTTTTAATAACAATGACAAAATGTTGAATTCACATTGCGAATTAGGCCTTTAAGTTTCATAGCCCCGAAGCACTCTTTAATTCTAATTACTTATTAATACATAAGTACATATCTTATACATTTGACGGATCAGCATATATTTTGATAATTTAATTGTCTTTAAAAGGGGTGTTCTGATTGGCCTAAAAAGGATACTCATACCAGAAGTAAAATTTTGAGAACGCAGCTACTTTGTATGCTTGTGCACGAAATAGTCCTCTAAAAATTTATCAACATTTTTAAAATATTTGTAAAATAATTGCATTTTTTCGCGTATTCACACAGTGGGATAAAAAAAAATTTCGTATGAAAACAAAACTATTCTCTTCACCTCTTAACTGATTTACTACTTTGAGTGCAATTATAAAAAAAAATAATGTAGTTTTAGTTTCATCTACCAAGATTCAAGCAATTTGATTGGCTGGGTTGTCCTTATACTTCCACGAACAATGTTTTGGGCACACAACTTTTTTGTACGCTCGCGCACAAAGTAGATCCAAAAATCAAAGCACTGAAAGTACTGATAATGGACGACCCTATTGGCATAGTAGAGTGACTTGCCCATTTCTGTGTAGAAAATGGCATTATATAAATAATCTTATTTAAGCATAACGTTTCGCCTAGCTTTGTTTGCTTAGTAATTTATACAGGATGTTTTCTATTTTATGGTCCCGAGCACGACCCTAAGTGCGATAAAATGTTTTTGCCGAACGTGTTATTTGTCTCTCACAGATGGAAATATGATAAGTAATTCTCCTACAAAGTCGAATGAGCAGCAAATGGTTCAAATTTGTTTTGCAGTTTTACAAGTACATGTTCGTTGGGAACTATTACTTATAAGAAGGAAATGAGATATTCTGTGTTTATTCTAAACCTTCTGCGACCCAGTAGTAGCTTAACCCATTCCAACTCAAGCCCTCCTTTTTACGCCCCACAATTAAAATACTTTGGAAAACATTGTGGAAAATGAAGAAATTGCTTTTATCAAGCAATTTCTTCATTATCCACAATGTTTTCTACCACAAAATACGAAAAAAATAAAATTACATCAACTTGAAATTGTCGTCTGCAGCTCCTTTCAATTTGGACCGGTCTAAAATTTTGTTGTGTGGGAATGGGTTAAAACACAATCACGCTATTTTAATTTGTTTGTTTGAATGGGATTTTACGCCGCTTTCAACAATCTTTCAGTTATATCATGGCGGCTGGAGCACCTAACAATGGAATCCTGGTATTTCTCACACCAGTACTACCATTACATCCTTTCCTAGCCTCCAGCTGCTATCCCACATAGGTCTACGATTATCGACCCATTGGTAAGAGAGGATGAGTGCCGCCGTCGGGGATCGAACCCGGGACCCGTAGATTGACAGTCCGACGCGCTACCAACTGCGCTATGACGGCGGCATCACGCTATTTTAGGCCGGTAGTAACTAAACGAATTCCCACACCATTACGCTTTATTAATCCCCTGCAGAATTGAATAAGAGAAAACATTGTGTTCATTGTTAATTGTTACTTATGAGAAACAAATGAGAGATTCTGTATATATATATATATGTTCTTAAGCTTCTGTGACCCAGTAGTAGCTTACCACATTCCCACATAATCACGCTTTTTAAGCCCCTGAAGAATTTCAATTTTTACCACAATGTTTTCTACTCTATGTGGGCCTTAGTTTTCAATTTCAAAGCGATTTGAATTGCCGTCTGTAGCTTCTGTTAATTATTACTTATAAGAAACAAATGAGAGATTCTGTATATATATTCTAAAGCTTCTGTGACCCTGTAGTAGCTTACCACATTCCCACATAATCACGCTTTTTTAAGCCCCCGAAGAATGTCAATTTTTACCACAATGTTTTCTACTCCATTTGGGCCTTAGTTTTCAATTTCAAAGCGATTTGAATTGCCGTCTGTAACGTCTGTCAATTCGGACTAGTCAAAAACTTTGTCGTTTGGTAATGGGTTAAAAAGGCAAAAACTGTATGTATATGTAGGCCTATAGCTTATCATTCCCACGTTGTACGGCTGGTATGCTAAGTTGGGAAGTTAGTCACTGAAAGACTTCGCGTTATTGAAGCCGTGCCCGCATCTACGCTGAGCGGGTTTTCGTATTTACGTGGATTCTTTATAGTATATATTATCTAGCATCTCCATGAGCAGTAACAAATTAGACAAAACCCTACCTTCTGACCCTTTCTAACATCCTTGCATCTCATCATCAAAGCTCTAGGCCATACGGTTTGGGAGAAGAAGATTTTCAAAGATTTCCTTCTTTATTCCTTTGTAAAGAATAGGGCTAATTTTCAAAATACGGTTATTCTTTGAATTTATTTGGTAGAGGGTCAATAGGTGATGATACATACCAAATATCAAAACTCTAGGCCTTATAGTTTGGGAGAAGAAGATTTTCAACGATTTCCTTCTTTATTCCTTTGTATAATCAGGGATCGCACAGAAAAGGACTAATTTTCAGAACACGGTTATTCTTTGAAGTTATTTGATAGAGGGTCAATGGGTGATGATACATACCAAATATCATTGCTCTAGGCCTTATGGTTTGAGAAAAGAAGATTTTCAACGATTTCCTTCTTTATTCCTTTGTAATGTCAGGGATCGCACAGAAAAGGGCTAATTTTCAGAATACAGTAATTCTTTGAAGTTATTTGGTTGAGCGTCAATAGGTGATATAGGATACCAACAAGATGTGTGCCCCCGAAACGGGAATTCTTTAGAAACGGGTAGAGGGTTAAAATTTTGACCTTGACTTTGATGAAATGACCTTCCCCAGTTGCGCCTTTTTTTGAGACCTATCTACGTACCAAATATTAGCATTGTAACTTAATCAGGGTTGAAGTTATAGGAAAATGTTTAGTTGGCAGGTTAAGTTTTGCAGACAGACAGACAGACGGACAGACAGACGGACAGACAGACAGACGGACAGACGGGCGGCGGTAAAACAATATGTCCCCGATCTTATCGATGCGGGGGCATAAAAAATCAAAGATCCAGGCCTTATGGTTTTGGAGAAGAAGATTTTCAAAGATTTCCTTCCTATTCCTCTGTAAATTCAGGATACGGTAATTCTTTGAAGCATTTTGGTAGAGGGTCAATAGGTGATTATATGTACCAAATATCTAAGTCTTAGGCCTTGTGGTTTAGGAGGAGATGAATTTTTAATAATAGTTTTACGGACGGACAGACGGACAAATGGACAGTCGGACATTTACCGATCACAATAGCTCACCTTCAGCACGATGTGCTCAGGTGAGCTAAAAATCTGCCATTCATGAATGGCGATTTAAAAATCAACTAGCGAATTGAAAAATTATAGTTAAATGAATTCAGTCACCTTGATTTCTACAAAGATATCAAAAACAAATTTGATCATGTGTTTAATCATATCACAATATTTGACTCTTTTTCATACCTAAGTTTACTTGAATTTGTTTGGTTATTGTCATCACCAAAAAACTTGATAATTTCATTTGCCGATCAGTCACTGTTTTGAGTAGATATAGCCCGCATTCATTCGTGTTATTTTATTTAGAATTTACTGCACAGGGTAAAAACCGCTGCTGACGCCATTAAACATAAATGTAAAAGAGTACAAGCCACGCTTTCGTTAGATTTTTATATTTATATTTAATTATATCCTTCTTCTTAGGTTATGAAATAGCGCCATAATTTGTTTAAATGCAAAATCGTGGGTGAACAACAAAAGCTATTTATTCAAGAGAAGCGAAACTATCACCCAATTAGTTACACCATCTGTACACGAGCGATGCTGCAACAGAGCTATGATCATAGATTTCTAATCTTTCTCGAACATAAAAAATATACAATTATAAAAAAACTGTATTATGCAATTCCACCCCAACCACTCTTAACTATGATTCACTTGTTTCTGAACATGGCAGAAAGGCCTTAATGGTAATGACCATCAATTTGGTCACCTCTACATTTCCGATCTGCTTGTCAGTAGGGCGAATTGTCTTTCAAAATCTACGAGTCTGTATGCAATACTGCATTGGTCCATTCCCACACAATCCCTCCTTTTTACCCCCCTAAGAAAAATAGCTTTGGATAACAGTGTGGACATAGAAGAAACTGCTTGTTTAAAGCAATTACTTCAATGTCCACAATTTTTTGTACCCCAAAAGACAAAGAATTCATTAATTTCATCAACCTAAAATTGCCGTTTAGGTAAATTCTTTCAGTTCGGACAATTCTAAAATTTTGTCATGTGGTAATGGGTTAACTGAGGTTAAGTTGCCAAGACTTTACTTTTGCATTTTTTTCAGTTATCTACTCTTGGTGACCAATACATAAGTTGAAATACAATGCAATGCAATACAATACAAAACAATACAAAATCTTTTATTCACTCCGGGTATTATTTGTACAACATGAAGATAAGAATGCATTTTGTCAACTTTCAATTTCCAAAACTATGTGGGGGTCGAATAATTGGTCTAAAACAACAACAACAAATACCAAAAAACTCGAAAGTCCAGAGAGTTATGAGCTTTAGGTCGCAAACTTACAATACATCGCTCATCCATAGATAACTGCTTAGCAAAAATAAAAATGGTCAATTTTGAAATAAAGTATTATCAAACTAATGAAATTGTTGTTGTTCTTTCTGTTTAACCAATTCACACACATGAAATTTTAGACTGGCCCAAATTGAAAGAAGTTTAAGACGACGATTTCAGACAGTTGAAATTTCTCAAATTTGAGTCTCTCTTGGTAGAAAACAATGTGGAAAATCCGAAAATTGCTTGTAACAAGCAATTTCTTCATTTTCACATTGTTTTTTTCTCAGAACTATTTCTTGAGGGGAGTAAAATGTGAGGGTTATGTGGGTATGGGGTTATGTCCAGCACCATATAACGAATAGATGAGGTGGTGCTTATTTGATAAAATTTCACTATCTTTTTTGTACTAATTATACTCTAACAAAACAGTGATTTTTTTCAATTTCTCCTTTTTTTGGTTGTTGTTTTTGAAATTTTTAAGTGATAATCCATCAAAGAAATCTCGATAATCCATCTAAAGCCATTAACACTTTTCTGTTTTGAAAAATTTTAGACCGTGGAAAAAAAGAAATTGCTTGTCACAAGCAATTTCTTCTTTTTCTACAATGTTTTCCCAATTATAAACTCACAGGGATTGAACTGGAAAGGGTTAAAAAAAGATATACCCAGGGGTAGTTCAAATTATTCGAAACAATAACCGAAAGTTTTAGTTCCGATATCTCTTACGCTATTTCTCAGTCAAAAAGGTTTTTCCCAATTCAAAATATTCAACAAATGGTTAAAACATTTGAGTAATCATCCATTTTTTGCATTTGTAGGCATTTTAAGTATTTAACATATTTACCACGAGTTATCGCTCTTGGTCAAAGCGATTTACCCACATAGACAAATTAGCCCAATTCTTTCCTGGTTGTTAAATATGCGATTACTCAATGAAAAAAAAAATCGAGGTTAACGTATTTCGCCACAGACTGCGTGAATTTAGTTCTCCCTAGAGCTGCATTTTCACTTCCTTTGAATTTGAGATGAAGCTTAAACCATGACATATGAGCTTTCGTGACGGTAAATGTGAAACCGGTTTTAGCACAAATTCATCAAAAACTTGCTTTCAATGGTTAATGGGAAATTTATTTGCATATTTACAGCTAGTTTCAAAATACGACAACTATATTGGTATAAGTTACTGTGACAGAGATTGAGTCAAAGCGATTTGTATTAAACGTCAGTTTCGGTGATTACTTCCAGTATTTTTAGCTAGCACTGGCCATATTTTTTCTTTAAAGCTTTCAATGGATTTTCGAGATTTCTCGTTGATTATAACGTGTTAATTTCACCGAAAAGGCGTAAAAAATATCAAAATAATACATTCACTGCTAAGTGATAACATGCCAAGAAGCATCAATAATCCACCGGAAGCGATAAAAGAAAGGTAGGATAACTGTTTGTTTCAGTGTGAGATCAATTTATCTTTCATTGAGTGAACAACAAAAACCATATTTTCTCGAGTGCCTCAGCTACTCGTGAAAAATATGCTTTAGTTGTTCACGAAATGATAGAAAACGCGATGGTACAAGAAACACAAACAATTTTTCTATTATCTTTATGTAAAAAAAGACAAAACACGATCTCTTTGGGGAGTAAATCCCCAAAAGCGCGTCATTCAGCACGTGAATTACATGGCCACCTGGTGACGTCATGACTACTTTGGCCCCGCGGAAAAGACGTTAAGTAGCGCGAAATGAACGAAAGCAGGGCTTAATTTACAGAATAGTGTGATAAATATTTCATAATTTCATTCATATAGTGTGTGTAAAATTTTCAAGTGCTGATCACACAAGATGTCGGGAAGCATTAAAAATCTTTTTTTAACCCATTCCCATGACGTTTTTGACGCCCCAAAAAAAAGAATTTGCGAAAAATTATGAACAAGTAATTCTTCACCTTTTCTTCATTTCTCATATACTTATCAATAGAGGGATCGCTGCCCCGCCCACTGAACTCCGACAGTGAGATCGAAATAAATAAAAAAACGGCGTAATTTTGCAGAATCTTTTGCCTGCATCAAATAATGAAAAGGTAAACTGGTTGGTTGGCGACATAAACGTCGTAACCATAGATTAATCTCGAAACTATTAAGATGTTCCGCACAAACTTCGAAGTTTAGAATTCACTTCCGGTCTAAATGAGTAATTGGATTTGTTGATTGATTTTTGATTGACATATGTGAGGCTTCGATTACATTTCTACGTATGAAACTTTAAAACTAGACGCATCCAAATTTATTTCAACAACTTCACGTGTTTCAAAATTTGTTAAAAACAATTCGATTTTTTTCAGCGTAATTGATGACTTTCGGAGATTTTTTGTTGTAGGCTAAGATATTTCACCGATGTCTTCTGGCCAAATAAAGGCTCTATGGCTTCCGTAGGAACAAAATTTCTGACAAAAAGGAATTCTAAATTATTCGTTAAAATTGTTTATAAATACCCCTGATAATAATTTCAGAAGAGGTCAAAAGTCCGCTATGAAAAGCTTTGAAGAAGAGAAAACGAAAATAAATTTCAAAATTGTTTTTTTCGGTATATTAAGCATTAAAACTTTTGGTTTTAAAATCATTGTAACCTTTGGTTTTTTATCTACATTATCTAAGTGCCGACGTAATTGACCAATCGCTGGCCCCACCCACAATTTCCTTAGGCCCCGCCCATTGACTCCAATAGGAAGTTCCGCTTCGACTTTTAACGGCAATATTTTGCAAACCATATGGCCAGGAACATGTGACAAAAAAGTAAAATGGATTGTTTGTGACCTAAACGTCGTAACTACAGCTATAAGCTGTAGTTACGACGTATAGGTCGCCATACCAACAAAAATAGTGACCAATATTGTAGTTGAAAGCTCAGGTCCGGGCTGAATTAAAAATTTGATTGGTCGGTTGATTCCTTGATTGACAGCCTCGATTAGTCAATTAGGTATTCGTCGAGTGAAACATTATCGCCGTTGGATTATAGTTCCTTAACCCATTCCCACACAGCAAAATTTTAGACTGTTCCAAATTGAAAGAAGCTGCAGACGACAATTTCAAGTTGATGGAATTTTGAATTTTATCATCTTTTTGGATAGAAAACATTGTGGATAATGAAGAAATTGCTTGATACAAGCAATTTCTTCATTTTACACGATGTTTTCCAATGCTTTTTTGCTGAGGGGCGTAAAAAGAAGGGATTGAGTTGGAATGGGTTTTTATATCCTGTTCGATTTACTTATTCATACCAAAGCCCTGGAGGGACATTTGTCTTATTATAGTTAAGGCTTATTAGTTATTTATTGTTATTGATTGTCAGTAAAGTATTTTACATAACTTTAACCCATTTCCACACATTGACATTTTTTAGCACCTCTCGAGAAAAAAAAATGGGAAAACATTGCGTAAAATGAAAAAAATGCTTGTAACAATTTATTTCATTTTTCTCAAAGTTTTGTACATAGTAAATTAAAAAAAAATTCTAAAATTTATTAAATTCTATATTGTCGTCTGCAACTCCTTTCAGTTTGGATCAGCCTAAAATTTTGACGTCTGGAAATGGATAAAAATGTGAAGGGTCGCTGCCGAACATTAAATTTCAAGTTCACAAGTTGTTAATTTTCTGCTGAATGGAATTTTGGAGCAACGGTAGTTCAACCTGACGGCGCTTATCAAGCCCAACTCTAGTCATAATGAATTAACCCATTCCCACACAACACAATTTTAGACTGGTCCAAATTGAAAGGAGTTGCAGACGACAATTTCAGGTTTATGAAATTTTATATTTTTCCAACTTTATGGATAGAAAACATTGTGTAAAATGAAGAAATTGCTTGTTGCAAGCAATTTCTTCATTTTACACAATGTTTTCCTATTAAGTTTTCATAGGGACCGTTCAAAAGCGTCATTGCGTGGGAATGGGTTAAGCCCCTTTTCAGAATCGAATAAAAATTCAAAGTACTGTAAGCACCGATAATGGGCCAATAGATTTATTTCTATCGAAAATTAATTCTATCAACTATTCAGGCTTGAGTGTGACATACAGGTTTTTTAGATTGAGATCAGACTGTACATATGTGCAAGCTGATCTTTGTCTATACCGCCAGCCAAATCAGGAAATTTCCGGGTCCATCATGACAAGAGTTAATAATCGCTGAACCGTTGTATCGACGCAGTTGTCATCTTTAACATAACTTTCGCAACCTAGATAGAAGTTTAATTGGTAAAGAAAAATATTTTACGCAGTGCTATTTAATAAATCAACAACAGTAATAACAAAAAAAAAAAAAAAAAAAAAAAGAAAAGAAAGAAAGAAAGAAAACATGTCTATTAAAGGTCGTTTCTTTAAATCAAGTAATATAGTCTGGTTATTAAAATTATCACAGTATAATTACACACAAGACTTCCTAACGAGGCTAACATATCGAACTTTTGTCATATTTTTTATTATTTACAATACATTCATTATGGTATAATTTCTCATTAATTATCAACGTTCATACACTTAAGTTAGGTTTCTATCACCCACTAGTCAACTAATAAGGGGGGGGGGGATTTTGATCATTCTTCTTAAGATTTATTGACGTTTGAAACATGCGCTCCTGTACTACGGGTGAGATCTGGGCAGAATTTTTCAAGCCTCGACTGGAATACCACTATTGTAATACTGTGGAGAAAAGGGGAAGCGAGACCCGGTGACAAAGAAACAGATGAAGAAACGGAAAAAACGTACATACAAACAGTAACAGGCATATATATACAGAGAGACCGGGACAAATGCAGACAAGCAAAAAGATATACTCTTAAAGACAGGTATACAGAGATATAATCAAATAGGCATACAGACAGATAGCTACGATCAAATTTTTGGACAAGCTCAATATTGTTAATCGTTTGTAAACAATGACATCTGTTCAATTTAAATTGCATCAATAATATATAGGGGATAATCAACGGGTAAATCTAGATATGAAAAAATATTTCACGAGAATGTCGAAAAAAAACAAGTGCGCAGCACGAGTTTTTTTTTCAGCGCCTAAAAACGCATCCGAGTGAAATATTTTTTTCATATTTTAAACAACAAGTTGATTATTCTATTTATTATATAGGGAATATTATGTTACCATAGAGAGACAACATCTTTAATTCGCTTGTTTTTCGACCAATCAGAACGCTCGTATTTGATAGACGAAACTAAAAATTAAATTATTGTGGAATGAATATAAAAATATTGATGAAATTATAATACTGACCTATGTCTTTTATGAATAACTGGAAACATTATTTTTTCGTAGACAGAAATCGTACTATGAACTCATATTTTAATCGCAATCAGTATCAAAAAAGCGAAAGGAGTTATATTCTAATGAATCATTTTTTAGTTTCTTCTACCAAAAACGAGCGTTCTGATTGGTCGAAAAATTAATTCATAACTCCATGAACAAAATTTTGCGATTTTGTATGCTTCAGCAGAAAATAGTCCCATACAAAAAGGTGTCAAAATTTGTAAAGATTTCGTTTTTTTCGCTCAATGCTATTAAATTATAAGAAATGAAGAGAATATTTTTTAGTTTCATGGAGGTATGAGCCGAAAAACCTAATCACACAATGTATGAATCCGCTTCGCGTATTCATACAGTGTGATTATTTTTTCGGTTCATACCTCCATGAAAACAAAAATATTCTGTTCATCTCTTAATTGAATTTAGTTAGAAACAATATCTTTATATCAGCCTACTCCCTCGAGTATTTTTAGACGAATTACATTTTTGGTAGACTAGAGCTTTTATGTTGTTTATACTCGTACAGTACTACAAAACACATTTCTTTCAAGGTGGTTCTCATTGACATCTACAGCTGAGAGAGTTCTGAGAATTTTTTTTTTTTCACGAACATAACCAAAATTTGAAACTTTAATGTAAAAGTTATCGTGCTCACTTGACTGATCCCGGCTGCCTATCAAAGAATCAAGCGACCAATCAAATGGTTCATATAGAAAGGAAGTGAACTTTAAACTCCAACATTTGCCGATATTTATATGGAGCAATTTAGCCGAGTTGGCTGAGAAGTTATGGCGTGTATGTCGCCAACCAAACATTTTACTTTTTTGTAACCAGTTACTGGCCATAAATTTTACAAAATAACACCGTTAAATATCTAAGTGGAACTTTCGGTTGGAGTCGGTGGGCGTGGCCAGCGGAGTCAGTAGGCGTGGTCAGCGGAATCAGTGATCGGGGCTGCGATCCGTCAATTATTTTCCTAAAGACATCACTTAACTAGTATGTCAGTCTTTTATTACCATATAGAAAAGACCGGATTAGATTGACCATCACGGAGTTCACGTGCTTCATTTCCTTTTTTCCTGTCAGTACAACGTGTAAGCCAAGGTTTACTTTGGTCCTAAAAGTAATTTATATGCAGGACAGAATCGACTGCAACCAGATTGCCGAATCTTGTTCTTGTATAATGATAAACAACTATGCGTTTTCGTAGGTATAACCTATTCCCACATATTAACGCTTCTTGACGCCCCAAAGAGAAAAAGGCTTTGGAAAACATAGTGGAAAATGAAGAAATTGCTTGCTACAAGCAATTTCATCGTTATCCACTATGTTTTCTTCCTTCGAGGACCAAAAAATTAAAGGTTTTATCAACTTAAATCTTCGTCTGCAACATCTTTTAATTAGGACCAGTCTAAAAGTCTGTCGTCTTGTACAGTAATAGGATAAAAGAATCATCATGTATTTTCATATCATCGTGTTTTCCCTTTCTTTCAAAAAATATGCCTCTCATTTATCTGGTGCCGGGTTCCATCACCTTTCGCAGCAAATATTCTGACATTTGTCTACCACAAATGGGTGGATAATCATAAACCTAGGTGGGATGAGCGGCTGGGGCTCGAAAAGGATGCAGTGGTAGCACTGGTGTAAGATGTTACCAAGAATATATGGTTAGGTGTTCCAGCCTGCGGGATATGACTTAATTACTGGTAAAAGTGGAGTTGCACCCCACTCAGACAAACAAACATAAATCAACCAGCAATGTATTGATTGTCATTCGATAAGTGTAAAATATATAATTGCAATTCCCCCTTTTTTTCATATTTAAGCATATTAAATATCAAATTCAGCCAATGTCATGCTGAATAAAAAATCTTTGGAATATTCAATAAACAAAGGCTTGATTGTACTGCATGACTTGTTTTCAGAGTCAAAATTTGGTTCAAAAATTAATTTTAAAAATAGTTCTGGCTTATAAGGACAGGCGTGCAGGGCAGACTAAGGTCTGGTATTCAACTATGCTTCATGTAAAACCTTGAACATCCCGGGTATATTATACCAAGGGATAAAAGGGGTCAATGCAGATTTTCTGACAAATTTGTCCGATTCATCTCGGTTGGGGTTTATCCTATGAAATCTAATCGAGGCTAATAGATAGCCGTCAGACAGACTGAATCAAGCCCTCCCGAGAGCTCTATTGTTGCTTACTTTGCATATGAAATCAAGCTTAGGCCATGACATATGATCCCGCGTGATGGTTAATGTAATCCGGGTCTTTTCACACATTCACAAATTCATTTTATCTTTGGTTAATAGGAAACTACCGAACTTTATTTGCATGTCGGATGGCTGCTAAACATGGCTAATTCGTTTTATAGGATCATATGTTTATCACTTTCCTTTGGTTCGTTATGTACCATATTGCATACAACTTTATGTCTGGTTTTAAACAAGAAATAATATAATTTTGAGCAAAAAATAGACGCATAAAATTGTACTCAAAACTAGTATGTTTTTTTTCCCGCATGTCGGACTCAAATGATTATAAATGAAGAAAATGTTGGGGTTTTGGGTTTTTTTTTTCCTGGTTGTTGTTTTTGTTGTTTTCTCTTCATGACGTTTTTTGAAATGACGTTAAAAACTTAATCACACTAATTTGTGATTCCGCATTATAACTCAATGTAAACAAAACAAAACAAAATATTCTCTTCATTTCTTAAATATATTAATGAATAAAATTGTATTTTTGTGTAAGTTCAAGAAAAACTGTTTGTCAAAGTTATCAATAATTATAGCCCCCCCCCCTCCGACGTAGAAGGCAAGAATGGTTTTACTATGTCTGTCTGTCCGTTCGTCTGTCAGTCCACCCGTCCGTACCTGTTTTCGTTTCCGTGTTGTAACTCTACAAATTGTATATCTACCTCTGGTTTCCCTTCACGGGAACAGAGTGAAATAAAGAATTATTGTATAAAGTATTCCAATACAACGGGTTGTTTCAGGTACGATGAGAAGCACGTTACATGGCTACGCGTGATCGCCATATCGGAATAAACGAATAAACAAAGGAATTCTTTGTTACAAACAAACTAAGATTGGCTATTCCATAATCATAATTATTGCCCATATATATTAATAGTTACACGGTTTCTTGCCGGTGTTTAAGACGATTTATTCCCAGGTGGAGTAAATGATGTGACCCCAACCGTAGGCGAGTGTTGACATCGTTTTCTTCAGCCAGGAATAAATCGATATATGTTCCGACAAGAAACTATTTAATGAATTTATTATACTACAATGTTTAAAACTAAATTTCATCGCGTTACCCACATAGAGTTTCCATAGATACAAATTTCAACAAAAATACCCATTCACCCTAGGCGCCTCTTATTAAATTTTGTGACGTTACCTATTCCGCGAAATAGGTCGACACTTTCAGGAATGGAAAGGCTTGGAGTGACATGAAAGGTAATCATTATCATTTGTGTTGAAAAGTTTAGTGTAATTCAAGAATGATTTAAGTTATGTTTGCTAAAACATATGTGTAACTATGAGGTTAATGGATCACATTGAATCACATTTGAGGTTATCACTTCCTGAAGCGAACACTCACTGTAGGCTACTACGGGGTGAGAGGCACGAGTTCAAATCCTTGGTCTTACAAGTGTGACGATCAGCTTGATTTAAATTTTAAAGATAATTTAGATTTACAAATTTTGACGGAATGGTGACAGCGATCTACTATAATCTGCAAATTATTTTTGTAAACATAACATGATCCTTGTGGCATTGGAACTTAAATCATCATACGTATACCACATTAATGTACAAGCGCAAAATTAGGAAAAACTCAAGACAAAATATATTCCTTATTTAAAAAACTATTTTTTAATACAAAAATCAAAGGTCAAATCAAAGATTATTTGCTTTATCGTGAGAAAGTAAGAATAGTCAGTTTTGCAACGGACGAAGCGTGAGTCAACTGGCCGCCATTATTATTTTTATTTTTTTTTTTTTTTATCACCGGGCACCAGGGAGGCTCTTTGAGGAAAACACGTGATGTATTACTGCAGTGCAGCACGTGTGCCTTTCAGACCGGTGTTTGTTAACCAATCAAAATGCGACAATTTTTCTTGTGGTATAATAAATATATGTAGTTCCCACATAAATATTATTTTAGAACATGAATACTTTTTTCCAATATACGAATTCTTCATCATAGGAAATATGTTCTAAAGGAATATTTTTTTCTAATCATTGTCCATTTATATATTTTACTTTGTAGAATATATTTTTCTTTTATGCACAAATATTTTAAAACGATCTTACAACACTCTACACGCCATAGCCAACTTAACAACATTACATATAAAAATAACAGGAGTATCGAGGATACATTCATATGAATTTTAATATGAATGTAAATATTATTTTCAGAAACGAACTCTTTTTCGACATATTCTTTGTCGAGATTAATGCAAGTTTCATGTATTGCCCTTGACGTATTTGTAGATGAAACAAAACAACAATTGCCAAACAGACTGGCCCACGGTTCTTTTGTTACTTTCTAGGATGGGGAATTATACTGGGAAATAACACGTAAACATTATCTTCTAAACAATTCCGAGGTCTTTCAACGAGTGTTACAGCTCTGCCCATTACCAAATTACAGAATTTTGGACTTCTAGTAAATGTGATAATAGTTGCAGACGACATTTCTCATGAAAAAGGTGATAAAAGATAGAGTGTTAAACATGCGGTGTGTCCTATCGTATAAAGTAGCAAAGAACGCCCGTGAAGAAACAGCATTTCCTATAAAGATATTTTTATTTGATATATAATTTTGGATCCGCGACAGGATAACATATTTTTTTATTGGATAGAGAAAAGGGGGATGTCTTTCACATGACAAATGATTCTTTGCGATGAAAAAGTTGTCATTTATTTCTGAAAGAAATGGTATATCGTCAAAAACGTCGTAACTGCACTTTTTCATTCGGCAATTTGATATTTTGCTCGCCCAGTAACGAATTACGATCTGTAGAGGGGGTTTGTCACTTATTAACGTCAACACTTCTGCAAAACCTATTGATTTTAACTCCATTACAGTGAAATATGTGAACTGGTTTAATCCTTTTTAATTTGAGACTAGTCAGAGTTGAAAGAGGTTGCGGACGATAATTAAAATTGGATCAAGTTCGAAATAAAACCATCCTTTGTGGTAGAAAATATTGTGGAAAAAGGAGAAATTGCCTGTCACAAGCAATTTCTTCTTTTTCCACAATGACTCCTCGTATAAAATCAGAGCAACATAAAACCCCCGATTAGAACAGGAAAGGGTTAAACATTTAGAGGGATTGTGATCCATTCAAAATTCGAGACAAAAATGTGTAAAGACCCAGAATCAAAGTATGACTCCGATTTTTGGACCGGCTAGGCTTGAAACAACTATAATGTGACTGAAACCGTGTTTAATTATCTTTTCTTTCCGACATTTGTCTCTCACCATGGGTGGATATTCGTTAACCTAAGTGGGATAGCACCTGTAGGCCAGGAAAAGATTTAGTGGTAGTACTGGTGTGAGAAGTACCAGGAATCCATTGTTATGTGCTCCAGCTGCCGCGATATAACTGAAAGACTGTTGAAAGTGGCGTTTAACCCCTATCAATGAATGAATCAATCTATTGCAAAGTACGCACATGTTAATGTACTTTCAGTTACTGCGTGGATTCGCTAAACGATTCGAAACTGTCTTCCAGCCAAGATTTATGACCCCGTCGTAATTAAAATAACTCTAAATTAACATGCATGGCCGAGTACAAAGCTCTTACAAGACTTACTCATTTAGACAATTCAAGCAATGGGTGATTCCAATGGTATCCAACATAAACTTGACGACGCGCTTTTAGTACTTTTCTGTTTATTGATATTACCGCGACATGAACTTCGATACTTCAAAATTGTGTTCGTTTAACTATTGCAAACTGCTTTTGACTTGCTAAATTGACCAATCGCGGCTGTCAATCAAGGAAACACCGACCAATCAAAGCATATATTCAGCCCGGACTTGAGCTTTCAACGCCGCCATTGGCCGCCATTTTTGTTATCCTTTTTAAGTCATCAACCAACCATTTCACTTTTTGTTATATGCTACTTGCCATAAATTTTGCAAAATTACGCCGTTAAAAATCGAATCGGAACTTCCTGTCGGAGTGAATTGACGGGGCCTAGGGGGCCAGCGATTGGTCAATTGCCACGAAAGATATTATGTACAAAATGAGTTTGACTTCGATATTAAACGGCGATACTTTGAAACTAAGGGTGCATTGAAAAGTACACTGCTTTTTATATCATTTCTAAATATATTTGGTACTCGTTCTTTACATCATTTTTAAAATTTACTAAGTACACGATGATTTTATTTTTTTTTTATCTTTTCTAAATATATTTAGTACACGTTTTTTTTTTTTTTTAAATAACTTCTAAATATATTTTCCAGGTTTTTTTAAATATCATTTCTAAATATATTTAGTACACAGTTTTTTAAATATATTTAGTACACGTTTTTTTACAAGAACGTCTAAATATATTTATTTCACCGTTTTTAAAATCATTTCTAAATACATCGTATATTTCATTTGGAGCCAGAATTCTGTAAATCTATTTAAGTATTTCAGGTTCGATCTGACTGTAATTTGTATTCTCTGATTTCAGCCCCTTATTCTGTAAGGCTATTTAAGTATTTCAGATTCGTTTTGACTTAAATTTGTATTCTCGGATTCCATTATCTCTACTGTAAAATAATGTTCCCGATTTATTGCATTGTAGGTAAATCTATAAGGGAATGGGTCATGCAGAAAATATTAAAACTGACGTACGAAAAGAAACACTAATCGGTTACTTTGATAACCTTTCAAATATAATCGCTAGATTTTGCCATCTTTACACCAAGAAAGTTAATATGGAAAGAGAAAAAAATGGTCGTTTCAAGGCCCCTTTTCTCTCTTTTCCTCCAAATATTATATTCAAAATTTGTTTATTTTCAAATTTCATGACTTGAAATCTCTTTTTAGTTTGGAACAGTGTAATTTCTTTTTCATCCAGTAAAGCGTTAAAACGGGATTTAGGTTTAACATAGGAACAAATGTTTCTGTCTCTAAAAAGATATTGTTTATTGAGATAGAATGTCTAAAACACACATGGAAAAATTATTGTGTCAAGCGTGAGATAGTTCTGTCCTAGTCCACCCACAAAATGCGTGCAGTCTGATCAGGACTAATAGTATTAGTTGCTTACACTCGGAAATGTTACTTAAGCGATACTTGTTTGTCTTGAAATATAAGTAAGAATATTTGGAAACTATTAATGAAAAATTAACGTGTAATTTCGTAAACTAGAAATTGTACTCCTTTGATTAAAACGTTTCTGGTCAAACAGTTTGTTTTGATAACGCAAATATAGTAGGGTTTTTCATTACTTCCAGAATAATTCAAGAGAATAATATATGAGGGCATTTGAACGTCACACTAGTGCAGTATTCAAAGGTCGCATCTATTTCTAAGTAATTTTGACATAATTAATCTTGGGGTCTCGAATTGAAGTGTTATCTCGAAATCAAAATTAAATTGGCTAAGAGGTGTAAATTGGACTTAGTAAGTGTTTGGCCATTTAGTTAAAAAGATCACTTTTCTGAGCACTCTTGAAATTCAATTAATATTACTTATTATTGTTAATAATCTCCCTATCTCTTTCTCTCATAGAAAAATCACAAACGAGTGTCAAAATCTTGATGACGATTTTATTATAAAAGCTGTCGTATATCTATAGAAATGCATATGTTTGTGTAAACCATATAGAAAATTGTAGATATTTAATTACACAAAATCTTATCTGATGACTCTGTAATAGATGCCCAAATATAATAACTAAAAAAGGGGCCAATAAAGGCTTAAATGATAAATGAAATTACAAATAAGATATTAGTAAATGAATGCAGTATTTAATTGTTTCGCTTTCGGACTTTCTTCTTTTTAGGTTTAAGTTTAGAGTTGAGAATTTCCTGTCCTTGTCGCTTGATGTCGTCTCTTGACGTAAATCCATCGTTCTCTTGATCATGATCAAACAGGTACTCGTCTGATTCACTCAGGTCTACCGTGTCTACACGAATACGAATATTGTCGGCGGGTAGCTTTGTTTCAAGGTACTCGTGTAGCTGAAATATTTGAAAGAAAAATTAAAAACAAGAGGGTCATTGGATTTGCACCACAGCGCTCACCTGAATCGATGACTACAGAAGGAAAAAAACCCAAGTGACAGAATTTTAATCAAAAGAGACCCGTTATCAAATCTTGCCTGGGTAATCAAGATTAAAAATTCTTAAAAAGTACCAAGTGAATTGCCAATAAGATTTTCTTATATTAGACCATGTGACCTAGTTTTTGACTCAATATGACCCGATATCGAACTTGACAGAGATTTTTATTGAGACAATCAATCCAGTTATCAAGTCAACTGAGTAAACAATTTTGCATCTAGAGAGCAAAAACGCTTTTTCTAAGATTTGACCTAGTGACCTAGTTTTTTTACCCAAAGTGACCAGAATATAAACATAGTTGAGATATTTTGAAAAGATACATTCTGATCAAAAATCAAAACAATTGAGCCAAAAATGTGGCCCCTGGAGTGTAAAACAAGGTATATCCAAGATTTGACCTAGTTGTTTATTCTCTGTGACCCAAACTCATACTTAGCCAAGATATCATGGCCTCATACATTCGGACTAAACATCAAATCAATTGAGCCAAAATGGGACCTCTAGGGTGAACACAAAGTATTTCTAAGACTTGACCTAGTGACCTAGTTTAAGATCCAATGTGATACCTGTTTCCAATTGGCATAGATATCATGGACACAAACATTCTGGCTTAATATCAAATTGATTGAGCCAAAAGTTGGGCCTCTAGAATACCACGGTATTTCTAAGATTTGACCTAGTGACCTAGTATCTTTTACCTGAATTGACCAATAATATAGGCTTTGCCTAGGTATTATGTGGGCAAACATTGTGACTAAGTATCGATTGACCTGAGCCCAAAATGCGGCCTCTTGATAGAGTGCTGGTTATCATGGAGACAAACTTTCTGACCAAGTTTCATGACATTTGAGCTAAAATTGTGGCCTCTGGAGTACATACAAGATGTTGACACACTACGGACGACGGACGATGGACGACGGAATATTAAGGCCGCACGCCGGACACAGCTAGGCCACAAAAGCTCACCTTGACCACCTAGTGGTCAGGTGAGCAAATAGGAGCATGGCGTGCGGAAGCTCGATGCTCGGCTGTTTGGTACTTGAATATTAACAAAACTCAATAAAAAAAAAGTCGAAAAGGGACATATTTTCTACAAAAAATCTATTTAGACAGACATTCAGTCAAAGGCACAGAATGCATATGTTGTACGCTCGGCTGTGGAGTGCTTGCTAATGAATAAAGGTAAACAAAGGGGAATGAATTATTTTGAAATGCATTTAGAGTTACCCTACTGATGGTATGGATTGATCAATTAAAAGCGAACATGTATCAAGTTTTAGCTCAATACTTGCAGTTCTTACAGATATAATAATATCGTCGTTTAGCATCCAAATGTCGAAACTACAGCTTGAAAAAAGCTGTAGTTATGACATTTTGCACGCCCAACGACGATGTGTTATATTTTTTTCCGTGGGCGCGGGCGACGAGGCATACTTCTAGTATGAGTATACGGCGAGTTTTGAAACTTGTTACATATAGACATTGCATAGTAAGTCAAGGTTTGATTTGTTTTCTTTTCGACTTAACCCATTTCCAGCCGATAAAAATTTAGACTGGTTCAAACTAAAAGTTGCAGGCGATATTTCAAATTGCACTTAAATTGAAAAAAATGTACTAAATTGGGTTGAAAACTTTGTGGGGAAAAGGAGAAATTGCTTTTTTCAAGAAATTTCTCCTTTTCCCACAAAGTTTTCCATGATTGAACTTCTCCAGGGAGTCAGAAAGCGTCATTGTGTGGTAAAGGGTTAATGAATCCTATATCTATCACGTGCAAAAGGATCATCTTGAAAACTGCCGAAATATCGACCCTAATCGGGACTGTGCGGATTTTTCGCATTTAGTATAGTTTCGGAGTAAAAACGGTCACTCGATTTCAATATTGTGCAAAGTACCCAAATATGGCCAAATCCTGCAAAGTACCCAAATACGCTAAAATCATGCAAAATACCAAATGCGTTAAAATCATGCAAAGTACTTAAATATGCTAAAATCATGCAAAGTAGCCAAATACGCTAAAATCATGCAAAATTCCAAAATAACCAATAATCATGCAAAGTACCCAAATACGCTAAAAATATGCATATAAGCAAAATACGCTAAAACCATGCAAAGTAGCCAAATATGCTAAAATCATGCAAAGTTCCCAACTACGCTAAAATCCTGCAAAGTACCCAACTACGCTAAATGATGCTAGTTATTTTTTTAAATTAAGTTTTAATTTCCTCTACCAAATTTTCATAATTTCTCATTGGATAAAAAACGTTTCACGCCTTCTCAAAAAGATTTTGAGTACGTACGTGCGGAGCTATTTTCGTAATTTCTTTACCTCTCAGATATTTATAAAACTCAACATTTTCCCATTCCAACACAAAGACACTTTCTGACCCCACCCACCATCCACCACCTCCGAAAAAAAAATCAAATTACTGAAAGTACTGTAAGCTAGCAAAGCATTGTTTTGTTCAGTAAACGTACTCATGGTAGAGAATAGTTGTGGAAAACAATGTCGAAAATGAAAAGAAAAAAATGCTAGTTACAAGTAATTTCTTCATTTTCCACATTATTTTCTACATAGGGAGAGAAATATTTTAGAATTTATAACAATTTGAAATTGTCGTCTGCAACTTTTTTTTAATACTCTGATCAGAGTCATCGTTAACACGATGTGCTCAAGTGAGCTAGAGATAATTTGTAGATGATCTTGCAGACAGTTATTGAAATACATAAGAACTACTTTTTTATGGCGCCGGCATTTAACGGATTTAGTGGTTAAGTTAAGCCTCCATTGGCAGTTTGCACTCGTAGAACTTTGAGACGACCTCAAAATTTTGTCTGTTAACTTAAGCTATCGAAGCTGGCGCTTTGCTAGCTAAAAAGAAGAAAGGATTTTGAAAACGCTGTGGAAAATGAAGAAATTGCTTGCTACAAGCAATTTCTACATTACCCACAATGATTTCTACCTCAAAAGATATAACAATTCAAAATTCCACGGACTAAAAATTTTTGTCTGCTAATTCTTTGAATTTTGACCAGTCTAAAATTCTGTCGTTTTGTAAAAGAGTAATTATGATTTTTTTGATGCCATACCTTTGAGCTGTCGACTCTCTGTAATATTGTTAAGGCCTGTTCTGATCTTAATCCAAGGTTTGTTAGCAGTAAGTCTAATTTACGCCCACACTGTATGAGATCTTCAACAGGGTCACCTTTAGCGAAGTTGTGGAAGGGCTAAAAAAGACAATTGAACAAATTACCATAGGGAAAAATGACAAATCGCTAGCTCCGACCACATAACAGGGAAAAAGACTAACAGGAGCTCAGTCGCCCATGGCCCCTAACTTTTGGGCTGGGCCCCTGAATATTTGGAGAAAATGCCCATACCCCATTATGTTAAATATTGAATATTTGGCAGCTGGGCCCTAAGTTGAAATTGTCAGTCTTTTCCCTGCATAACCCGTTGGTCCCGCCCATTGATTCCAACAAGGAGTCCCACTTCGATTCTAAAAAGTGTTATTTTGCAAAAATTTATAGACAGTAGGTGAAATGTTTAATTTGCGACTTTAACGTTGTAACTAAAGCCTGAATAGGCTTTAGTTACAACGTTGGTGTCGCAAATAAACAAAATGTTGAACAGAAATGGCGTACAATATCGAAGTTAAAACATGAATTCCGGGCTGAATGAATGGTTTGACCGGTCGATTGACATCCGTTATTCTTCAATTAGACTGATCCAAAATAAAATCAAAGAACATGTATTGGACAATTCAAGTTTGGTGTGATTTTAAATATCAAAGGAATATTCCTGCATAGGCAATATTTTTTACTTGGCAAAAATTTGACGGATTGCGGATATCGATCAAAAGATTGATGGACCATTTAAATCATACAATTACATCGGAAGTGACCTTTGAACTCCATCATTTGTCGACATTAATGTGAAGATTTTACACGTTACACGTCGTAATCATAGCTAATTCAAGCTGTAGTTACATTTAGGTTGTAAACCAACCGTTTATATTTTTTGTTAAAAGTAACTCACTATGAATTCTGAAAAGAACGTCCTCAAATATCGGAATGGAACGGTCCTGTTGAAAGGGGGGGGGGTAAGGTAAAAATTCAACAATTCTTTCGAGTAATATGAAAGCAACAATCCTGTGAGATTTTGTTTAGATCTCAGCATTTGTTATCGAAGAGAAGATGGACGTCGGCTACAACGCAATGACAACGGAGTGGAGTGCCAGTGGAGCTTGAAATCTTATCATCGTCTGTATAATTTATATTCGCGACATCATGCATTGTGACGAGGTTTTAAGTTTTTAACCCTTGTCATGCTGAATTAAAATCCGATACAGAATTACTTTAAAATCAAAAGGCTGACAGCAATGAAAGATCTTAATAAGGTTCAACATTTCTTTTGAAAATTGATAATTTAAACGACTATGTCTGAAAAAGGACAAGCAGGAGGTGTAGACCAAGATCAGACTGCACTTATGTGTCACTTATGTGTCTATACATCCTGCCAAAACAGGAATATTCCGGGTTCAGCATTGCAAGGGTTAAATCATCTCACTGAAATACAAAGAAAAAAAGTCTTCATCTCTGAAACAGGTTTTCAGTTTTTTGTGATTGACTTGCACTTGGCGAGGTTGTTCGACTTGTCGCTAAGAACTATTACCACCTGACTTTTTGACACGTGGAATCGAAGGCATTTATGAACCCGGAAACTCCACATTTAACTGAGCCATTTAGAACGGTTGAAAGGGGTTACATTTGTCGATCCTGCAAACGTCCATCTTGAAGCGAGACATTCATATAGTACCGGAATAAATATTTCAGATTGCAAATCTACTCATGGCAGTTAACATTTTCGCAGATGTATTTGATAACATCGATTTCGATTACCCAAAAATAAACATAAGGGTTGTAGTCTTGCAAATCACATCGTTTTAATCCTTTCCTGTAAAAACTCGGGATTTTACGACGCTGTTTATACTTCAAAAACATTGTTGAAAAAGAAGAAATCGCTTGTCACAAGCATTTTCTTCTTTTCCCGAAATATTTTTTACCACATGGTTTCATTTCAAATTGCATCCAATTTTCATTGTCGTCTGCAGCCTCTTTCAGTTTGGACAAGTCTAAAGTTTTAAAAAAACGGGAAAGGGTTAATGTCTTTTGTATCTTTTCAATATGATTTTTCACTTTTTATAAAAAGAACTTATCATAAATGTTACACTAGTAGGTCAGCAATAGGCTACGGAATCCTACCGGTTTTAGCCTGACTTCTTTCAATTTCTCAAACAGTGTAGCAATACCAAACTGTACGTTCATCAGTAGTTTGTTGTTGTTTTGATATTTGTTGATAGCCTCTGTACATCTGATTTCTTCCTCGCGCATGTATTCTGCCATCTCGTCTACAACCTTTCGGCCCCTGTAATAAAATCAAACTTGTCATGAATTTTAGCCAGATCTTCCGTCCGAGGAAGGAACAACAGTTTAAAAAAATCTATCGTATATTTCGGCACTAAAGCAAACAAGAGTCTTCTTCATATTAATATATGCAAAAAGAGGTTATTAGTAAAGTTCTCCGGAAATAGTACTTTATGTTTTTCTTATCGATTTCAAGGCTTGATTGTTTACATTTTGAGATCGAGTCGAATGCCACAAGAAGTACATGTATTCGCTAAACTTCCGCATTTACTGTTACATTCACTTGTGCTGTTAACTAATTTCTACGGACAATTTCGTTAATCTGCATGACCGAGTTAGTTGGTTGAATAGCGAAAGTTCATACGTCATCACTGACGACATAACATTATGTAAACAAACCCTTAAATTGTAGTCGGTCACAATTTTGCAAAAATTAAGGTTTGTAACATGCAACAAATAAGTTAATTTATGGTTTGCGACCTAAACTTCTTAACTACAACTTATTCAAGACGTTTGTGCTTACGACGTTTAAGTCGCCAAATAAGTCAAAGAAATTCATATTGTGAGGCATTTTGTTAGTTTGGCGACTCAAACTATAGTTACGTCGTCTAGGTCGCTTACAAACGATTTTATCTCTTTGTTAGATGTTACTTGCTATAATTTTGCAAAATATCGCCGTTTTATATCGAAGAGGAACTTCCTGGTGGAATCAAAGGGGCATTGCAAGCGGTCGGGACCAACGAACCGTCAATTGTGCCGAAATGTATTGAAACTCATGCAAAAATGTGTCTTTGTTAGAGCAAACTGGTAAACCTGTCCCATCTGCGCTGCTCTCCGATGTATCGTTTGGTTAGGACAGTCGACAGCGTGGCCAGTCTTATTTCTATATAAAGACATTTCTTTATATAAAGAGAGGTAATTACATATCGTTCATTTCATTCACGCATATGTTATTAAAAACTCACCAATTCGTATTCCAAAACCATTCACATTGTCAATTCTATCATTTCAATCCATTCCAACACAATCCTTTTTTACCACTTCCATCAAGAAACAATCGTTGGAAAACATTGGTGAAAATGAAAAAATTGCTTGTATCAAGTAATTTCTTTATTATCCACAATGTTTTCTATAAAAAAAAAAAAAAAAAAAACACACACACACAAGAGCTGTCAAAGGACAGCAACGCTCGACTATTCTGAGTGCTGGATAGTAACAGCAATTCAATGTCGATATAAGGCATAAATCCGAAGAAGTAATAGAGATAAAACATCTTTTAAATAAATGTAAAAGTCCAAAAAGGGGTAAACTTCCACTCAAATGAATGTCAGAGTAATGAAACTGTGTCTTGAGACTGATATTATTGTCATAAAAACATGTGCAAAGTTTCAAACGATAGCATTGGTAGAAAGAGATTTATTAAAGATTTAAGACAGTTGCACCAAGAATTTCTAAGTCTGAAATGGATTAAAACACTATAATAAATATAATTGTAATGAATCTTTGCCAAGAAGATGATATGATGGTAGAAAGAGAGTTATTAAAGATAACACGTAAGGTTTAACCAAGAATTTTTAAGTCCGAAAAGGGTAGGAATTCCTCTAAAATGAATGTCATTGTATGAATCTATATTTAGAGGCTTATATTATTGTTACAAAAACATATGCAAAGTTTCAAAGCAATAGCATTGGTAGAAAGAGAGTTATTACAGATATATGTCAGTTGCACGCATGGTTATACCGAGAGTTTCTAAGTCAAAAAAGGGTTAAAATTCCACTAAAACGAATGTCAGAGTAATGAAACTTTGTCTAGAGGATGATATTATTGTCACAAAAGCAATGTGCTAAGTTTCAGAGCAATAGCATTAGTAGAAACTAAGATATGATACTTGCACGTAAGTTTAACCAAAGTATTACGCCGACGTCCGGAAAACTGTGATAGCCCCTTATTCTTCGAATAGTCGAGCTAAAAAGACGAAAAAATTTAGAATATCATTTTGAAATTGTCGTCCGCAACTTCTTTCACTTAGGACCAGTCTAAAATTTTGTTGTATAGGAATGGGTTTATTTAAATCAATAAGACGCGCTTACTTCTGTATCTGACGTTCACTTGTGAACTTCATCTCTGCAAACTCCACCCTCAGTTTGGCAAGCTCCTCACTAACTTTGCTCTTCTTCTGCATTTTCTCTTTTTCTAAAATCCTTAACTGTCTGTAGGTGTTGTCTTGATTTTGTAATCGATATATGATGTCCTGTGTTAGATAAACATTTAACAGGTTTTGTTTAACCCATTCCCAAACAGTCCCGAAAAAAGTGTTGAAACACATTGTGGAGAATGTAGAAATTGCTTGTCACAAGTAATTTCTTCATTATCCACAATGTTTTCTACCCCAAAAGACAAAGATTTTTAACATATCACCATCTAAAAATTGTAGGTTACTACTTCTTCAGTTTGGACCAGTTGAACATTGAGTCGTCTGATACTGTTTAATGTTATCCAGTGGATTATCGAGGTTTGTCGGTGGATCATCATTTGCTAAATTCACCGTAAAGCCTCTAAAATAATCAAATTGATATACTCACTTTTCTGAAAAGACTAAGCCCATCTTTCGTTCATTTAGAGCTACTAAAAATGATCTAAGCGAGGCCCAAGACACTGTCAACGTCATCATAATGCTGTGTAATTCACGTGAGTGATGACGCGCTTTTAGAGATTTTAAACTAAAAGAATGCTTTTAAACAAAGGATCACAGCTCACTAATAGAACGAAGCCAAATTAAGAATTCAGCTTTTCACGAAAAAAAAATAAAGAAAAAAGAAAAAAAAACCGCAAAACTATCATATTTCTTAATATCAATATTGATATTTCTTAATTACACTTTATTAAACTTTATTAAATTTTCATTTTTTTATTTTCCTTGGTAGAAAACATTGATGAAGTGAAAAAACTGCTTGACAGTTCTTCCAAAGCTTTTATTGGGTGTCCAAACGCGTCATTGAGTGGGAATGGGTTAAATAAATCTCGAATTGGTAATAAAGTACAACATACGTCCATATCCGATACGTGCGTTGCCTGTTTGATGGTCTCGAACGCATCTTCTAGTGTCAGGATCTTTTCTTGGTGTTCCAACTTCTGGATTTGTAATTTGGCTTGCCGAGAATCTGAATTGTGAAAAAAGAAGATACACAAACTAGTTGAAAATGTTTTTTTATTGTTCATACACATGAAAAAAAAAGTGGTCTATACAAAAATAAATCAAATCTCTCGCTTATGAACCTTTTGACCCAAGACTTCTTTATACAAACTGAGAAAACAGGAAATTTTATTACTTTAATAAGACAAGCAATTTACCAATCGCGGCTGTCAATCAAAGAACCAATCGACCAAAGAAATCATTCATTTAATCCGGAAGTAAACTTTGAATGTCGACCTTGATCGACATTTACGTACAGCATTTTATTGGTTTGGCTACTAAAACATTGTAACTACAGCTTATTCGATCTGAAGTAACGACGTTTAGGTCACCAACAAAACAATCACTTTTTTATACACGTTACTGGCCATAAAATTTGCAAAATCACGTCGTTAAATATAGAAACAGAACTTCCTGTCTGAGTCAGTGGACCATGACAGCGGGGTCAGATGGCGGAGCCAACGATCCGTAAATTAAAATTATGCTCAAAGCCATACTATGCTAAACATTGAAGAATAAAGGTGGTTCCCGACGCCATCTAGTTAACAAAATTCATAGGATCGTAAGCTTGGTTGCAGCAAGATTCCATCGCTAAGGAAAAACAACAGCATCTCATCCGAAGGCCAACGCCCGGATGTTCAAGTGCTTGATAGTGGATATATTTACTTTGCGGATATAACTACTAAGTCAAAAAGGGCAATAATTTGTTCATAAATCCTTTAAGAGTTACCCCCTTGTTGATATAGATCATTCTTTTGATAGTGAACATATATATTCAGAGTTTCAAGTGAATGTGTTCAGTAATACTAGAGCTATTTCTAAACGCCAAAGTTTTCGGACGACGACGCTCACGCAGACGACAAAATGGCTATAGTAACACAATGGGTTTCTCCGAAATCAGCCGTTCTAAAGATTCCAAGATCGTGGTCATCGCGTAGACACCACATTGTACAACTTGATCGAGATGTAGACACATTATTGTCATCCCAAGATCATTAAAGAATTGTTTACAAAAGCATAAACTTTTTAAAAATTAAAATTCAGCAGTGAATGAATATTTTGATTGGTTGACCTATTTTGATGAGCAGCAAGGATTCGTCAAATGGGAGTACAAAAGTAAACGCCTACTTACCACTTGTGTCACTTATCAGAGCAACTCTTTGCTGAAAACGAAAAACAGGCATATATTTATATGTAAATCTTTTGATTATTTTTCTTTTCATGTCGACGGGTTAGTGCGAAATTGTTTGATTGATTGAGTGGGGGGTTAACACAGTCTTTTAGTAATATCGTGGAGGCTGGAGCACCTAACAATGAATTCCTGGTATTTCTCACACCAGCACTACCACCACACCCTTTCTGGGCCTCAAGCTGCTCATTCTCCATAGGTTTTTGATTATCCACCCACTGATGGGAGGCATATGTCGGAAAGGATATTCGCCGCGGCCGGGTATCGAACCCGGGACGCAATGACTAGAGTCCTACGCGCTTCCACTGCGATATTGCTGCGATCGTTAGTGCAAAATTATAGTTAGTGTCTATGTATTGTTTTGCGATATTTTAGCCCTAATCCATCGACATGTGTATTTATCTGTCGTATTAGTCTTTTTTTTACTTTTATAATATTACCTTTACTCTTATTTCTACTTAGTTTATCAAACAGAAAAAATAGAACGGATTCATAACCTTTGGAACAGATTTGTGAAAGATCGAAGATGACTCAGTACCAAAAATGGTTTTCCTTCTAAGACAAATAAAGACAAGAGTTCTTTGTACATTCTTTTTAAACATTTGATCGAGAGCTAGCCACGTCAATCTCATTTACCGGGCGATTTGTCAGAGACAACATGCGATGTCAATCGAGAATTGATACTTGTTATTTATCAAAATACATAGTGCAGAGTGCATTCTGATCTTAGTCTACACCTCCTGTCAAAACCGGAATATTTCGGGTTCAGCATGACAAGGGTTACGATCTCAAAGATTGAAACGTAGTGACTCCGTATTGAAGAAAATTCTAACAACGAACCCGCTTTTCCGTTCTGTCTGCAGTTTCTTTTCGTTTCTCCACTTCTTTCTTCATTTCATTTAATTTCTGGTCACGTGCCCTCTTTGCCTGGTACATTTCTCGTTCCATAGTGTGAAGCTCGTTCTGTTAACAAAGAAAGATTGAATAAATGCATGAACATACAGAGACGCTTTCTGTTACTTGAAGAATTGCGATCAGAGAAAACTTCGCGGCCATGGGGAAAAGGAGAAATTGTTGTCACAAGCAATATCTCCTTTACTCACAATGTTTTCTACCCCATTCGGTACTTATTTTTCAATCTTAGCGCAGATTGAAATGTCGTCAGCAACTTCTGTCAGATTGAACTACTCTGACATGTTGTCGCCTGGCACTGGATTAACCTGATGGGTTAACCTAAAAGGAGGACAAAATCTTTGATTGACTCTAAAATAGGGAACTAGCAGTCGACATGTCGTATTGAAGGATCTCCTTATAGGAAATATTAACCCCTGTCATGCTGAACCCGGAATATTCCTGTTTTGGCAGGTGGTATAGACAAACATCAGCCTGCACATAAGTGCAGTCTGATCTTGGTCTACACCCCCTGCTTATTCCATTTCATCCATAGTTGTTTAAATAATCAATTTTCAAAAGGAATATTGACCCTCATTAAGACATTCCATTGCTGTCAGTCCTTTGATTTTAAAGCAATTCTGTATGGGATTTTAATTCAGCATGACAAGGGTTAAAAATATTCTGAGGAAAAGAAGAACTACTAGCAACAATCTCCTTTTTCTTTCTTTTTTTTTTTATTGCAATATAAATTGTGCAATGCTTTCCTGTATCAGTAGTAGCCAGTACCATAAATCCGGAAAAAGAGTTAATCCTTTCCCGTTCCCCAAACCCGGGATTTTACGTTCCTGTGATTTTATACACAAGAAAACATTGTGGAAAAAGAAGAAATTGCTTGTAACAAGCAATTTCTCCTTTTTCCTCAATATTTTATACCACATTGGATAGTTTCTTTTCAAATGGCATCCAGTTTTCATTGTCGTCTGCGACCTCTTTCAATTTGGACTAGTCTTAAATTTCCAAAGACGAGAAAGGGTCAAAACCGACAAATAGATAAAATAAGGACGAAGAGAGATAATCCATTATTTCCTTGTTATACATTTCACCATAAATGGTTTCTGAGTTGGATTGTTAGAATAAATGTATGCAATAAAATGGTTTGTTTGGCTTTATTCATAATGTTAAGTAATGAAATCACGTGGATTATTCATATACTGTAGATTGTTTAAGGATGTGAGTAAAACTTGGTCAAACGTTTTCTGTATTTGTTAATATCATGTACGTATTCAGACAACTTTAGAAATTTATTCATGCAGGTGCATGTTTACATTCTATAGATGCAATGCATTGAATATGCCAAGCCTCGTTTTTATCTGTTGAAAATGACTCGTTTAACAAATTCTGTGATCTATGACAAGTGTTGGACCTTAAAACTGTTTACAAACGAAATAAATTATATCGTCGTTGGGCGTGGAAAATGTCGTAACTACGGCTTTGTTCAAGCTGTAGTTACGACATTTTCTACACCCAACGACGATATCTGAAATGTCAGGCGAAAGAAGGATCTTCTAGATAACGTCAAAAAGTATCGACCACTTTCAGACTGCGCAGTTTGACAGTGGCCGAAAACTTGACATGAGGAGATGCATATTATGGAGTTGTATCATCATACCAAATATGAGCATTGTATCATGCTGGTAGTAATTGGCAATGTTAAGTTTTTTGGTTAAGTTTTGAAGACAGACAGACAGACCGTCAGACGGACATCGGTAAAACAATATGCTCCCGATCTTTCGATGCGGGGGCATAGAAATTAAATGTAATTTGAAATTAAACTATCCTATGTCGTAGAAAAATATTTTGTCTTTCTCCCAATTTTTTTTCCCGATAAAATCACAGCGACGTAAAATCCCGGATTTGTACAGGAAAATGTATACGTTCGAAGATAATTTTGTGTCATTTCACAGAACAAAGTTATACCTTGGCATCCTCACTCGATTTTACTGCCTTTTCTTTCATTTCAGCCAGCTCGGACAATTCTTTCAGCGACTCTTTGACTTTTTCTTCCAAAACATCCAATATGGCGGGATAATTTCTGACTTGCTGGTATGAGAAACGAGGATAAAATGTGAAATTCGTGAAATGAATAGAACTAAATGTGTGTAGCAATCACGAAATCGCATTCTTTACGTTACCAGCGATATACCCGGTTCATACCCCTATGCACGGAATGAGCACCAAACTAATTTGTATGCCTGCGCACAAAGTAGTTCTATAAAAAATCTGTCCCGCACTGTGATTTCGTTACTTTTTTGTATTTTGGGAATAAACCCACACGAGAAGATTTAAGACTGGTCCAAATTGAAGGTTGGTGCAGACGACAAATTCAAGTTCGTGGAATTCGAGAAATCTTTATTTTTTAAGGTAGAAAACAGTGTGGTGGATGAAGAAATTGCTTGTTACAAGCAATTTCTTCATTCTCCACATTGTTTTAAAAAGCCTTTTTTTTCTTCAGCGTCGTAAAAAGGAGGGATAGTGTGGGAATGGGTTAAATTGTAAGAAATATGCTATCCACTTTGAAAAATGAAGAAATGGTGTCACCTTCTGCATGGTGTCCATGATAGCCTCGTATCGTCTCGTAATGTTCCGACTGGCCCCGAGTTTTATGGCGGCTTTGTCCATCTCATTCTGTATACGCCGGATCTCCTGGTGGTAGAAAGAAATACGGTGCAACAGAGTTTCGTTCTTTTCGTCGAGAGGAAAATACCGTTGAATAAGATTTTTTAGACGTCCCATTACCACACAAGAAAATTTTAAACTAGTCAAAATTGAAAAAGTTGCTGACGACAATTTCAAGTAGATGAAATTTTAAAAAATCTTTGTCTTTTTTAGGCAGAAAACATTGTGTATCATGAAGAAATTGCGTGTGACAAATAATTTCTTCGTTTTCCACAGGTCTTTTTCTTTGGTGGGGTCAGAAAGCGTCAGTGTGTGGTAATTGGTTAAAGAACGGTGTTTGATCTTTCAGAGAAAATATTCGACGCCGTAGGGGCTACTTGTTTAGGCCAATACTGAGTACGCTTAAATTCATTAGTAAGAATTCTTACGATTTTTATTCAGCGGCTTAAAAATCTTAATGTAAATGACGCTTTTTCTTAAAAATCTTTATAAGAATCTTAACAATCTGTACGAAAAGAACGCACTTCAGAACTCAAAGGAATGTAACGGAAGAGTAGAATGGATGGTTGACGGCCAGTTTGGTTTGGCCACTTTAACCTCGTACAGCTTACTCTAGCTGTGTTTACGACGTTTAGGTCGCCAACCAAACATTTTACTTTTTGGTAACATGTTACTGGCCATTAAATAGAATTTACAAATTAAAGCTGTTTAATATGAGCGCATGCATGACATTTCCAACCATTACACATGTGCGCCAAGTAAAGACACAGATCAGCCTGTGCATCAGCACAGTCTGATCTGTGTCTTCACTCTGTGCTCTGTAGATAGGTATTGTCCCAAAGCTTCTTTAAACAATCAGCGAGTATTCTAATTGCCCCGAATGGCTGTCCAGGGTGCTCAATGTTGTCGAGTCATGCACATGCAAAATGGTTGGAAATGTCACGCATAGGCTCATATGTAATTGGAACTTCCTGTTGGAGCTCAACGAGCGTGGTCAGAGGAGTCAGTGGGCGGGGCCAGGGATCTTTCAATCAAACTGTATCCCTAACTAGATGGTTGTCCCAGGACAAATGCTATTGAGCTCGTAAAATTTTGTAGGCATCATGCTCCGGACAAGCACAATTTTAGTGTTTGACCTTGAGCTTTGACCTTGAACTTGAAGCTATCCAAAAAATTCTTTCAAGTGGCACATCTGCTCCTGATGGAGAATAATTGTGCCAATTTAGTTTGAAATCCATTTATAATTGTAGGAGAAATGCTTTTCACAATCACAATTTTAGTGTTTGACCTTAAGCTGTCACCTTGACATTAGAACTATCCCAAAAATTCTTTCAAATGGCACATCTACTCATGATGGAGAATAATTGTGCCACATTATTTTGAAATCCATCTATAATTGTAGGAGTAATTGTCCGGACAAATTTGGACGGACAGACGGACTAACATACTGACGCACATACACCGATTGTCAAAGTGACAACTATGTCTCGCTCTCCGCAAGCGGGCTCGACAAAAATTGACAGTAAAATCACTTTTGTCACAAGCAATCTATCGAATACAGCGAAAATGCTATATGAGGTGTTCAAATAAAATGGTTACCTGTTCCCGTTGTGTATCGTATTCGGACATGTTTACGACTTTCATGTTCTCAAGATCTGCGTAGAGCTGTGTGAGCTGATCTTCGCGTTTCTTTCTGTCGTGTTGTAGACAGTTTAATCTTTTACTGCCCTCACACACCTTCTGGTCCATTACCTCGATCGATTTCTAAAGAAATGTAAGAGAATGCAAAACGTTATGGCTATGGATATACAAATATAATCAAGTGACAATTTTCAAAGGATAAGAAAAAAGGGGTTGGCTGTGGCTAATGGGAAAATTTAGGAAATATGTATCCGGTTTATGTCTATATATGCGGCCACGTAAGATTAACCTAGACTAAAATGAAAGACATGTAAGGTACACCCCCGCCTAAATGATTCTTTACAGAAGTAGTTACAAAAATTCGATTGGACACCTTAAATTACATTGGCTAGTGAAAGTAACTTACTTCCGGAGTAAATCTCTGCATGGGAAACAATTCGATTCGTCTGCCAAAGAGTGTTCACTAAATTTCTTGTCTTTGAATTTCATAACAATGGCTCTGATTGGCCGAGACATTATGCCTCGTCCAATGAGAGCCATTGTTACGAAATTTCAATTGGACAAGTAAATAACATAGGTCGGTGAAAGTAACTTACCTCCGGCGTAAATCTCTGCATGGACAACAGTTCGACTCGTCGATGGAAAAACGCGTTCCGGATAACCTTTTCATAACCCTGAAGAAAGAGGGGAAAAGTTTTATTACCTGTCAGGCTAAAAGGGGGAAATATCGGACATGCGAAAAGTGTTGGCACTGGCCAGACAGAGCATACTGACCAAGATAGAAAGCATTTTACTTTTAACCCATTCCCACTCAATCCCTCCTTTTTATGCCCCTAAACGAAAAAGCTTTGGAAAACATTGTGAAAATGAAAAAAATGCTTGGATTAAGCAAATTCTTCATTATCCACAATGTTTTCTATCCGAAAAGACGAAAAAATTTAAAATTCCATCAACTTGAAATTGTCGTCTGCAGCTCCTTTCATTTTGGACCGGTCTAAAATTCCACTGTGTTGGAATGGGTTAAAGGAATCTTTAAGTGTAGCTAAGCAAGAAACGGACGCCTGGCCACGCCCACTGAGCTACAACAAGAAGTTCTAGTTCGATATTAAACAAGTTATTTTGCAAAATTTATGACCAATGACACGTAAAAAAAGTAAATTGGGTGGTTGGAGACCTAACCATCGTAACTAGAGTTTAAGTAGGCTGTAGTTACGCAGTTTAAGTCGCTAATCCAACAAAAATACTTCACAAAAATGTCGGCCAATGATAGAGTTCAAGGTTTTCTTCCAATCTAAATGAAAGATTCGATGCGTCAATCGATTCTTTGATAAACATCCGCGATTTGTCTATTTAATTCAATCAATTATAATTCAATTATAATTCAATTATAATTCAATTTTCAGTTTTGTCTATCAAAAACGGGCGTTCTGATTGGTCGGGAAAAGAATTATTCCTACCTCCGTGAACAAAATTCGGAGCACGCCGTTATTTTGTATGCCTCCGCACAATAAAGTTCCATAAAATTTGTAAAATGTTTGCTTTTTTCGCTCGATGTTATTGAATTATAAGAAATAATGAGAAGATTTTTAAGGGTCTCAGCATAAATGGAAATAAGCTCGCCAATTAAAGCCGTGTTTTTCATCCGATCAAAATTCTTTGAAGGAATCTTATAAAGGGTCATTAGGACCATTTCTGTGAAATTTGGTTGAATTATGTTCAGTACTTTCTGATGAGAAGAAACGGACGGACGAACAGATGCACGGACGGACGCACGACGGACTAAACGCCACGACAATAGCTCGCTGGTTTTCGGCCAGTTGAGCTAAAAACTGGAGCACCGCATGCGGCTGTCAAAGCTCGGCTTATCAAGTGCTTGATGGTGGGGTAAACCTTTCAAGTAAAAAAGGGAAATAATTAGTTCAAAAATGCATTTAGAACTCTCCCCAATTTTGGTTGAGTGTTAACGAATATTCCGAGATTCAAGTGGATGTTTTCAGAAATACCTCAGATATTACAAAATGTCGAAAGATTTCGAACGACGACAACGACACTGACGCAGACGACTTCAGGGGCACAGCTATACCTCGGGTTTTCTCCGAAAAAAGCGGAACTGAAAATCCGTATCAGCAATATCGTCGTCGTCGTTCTAAAACGACGTAACTACAGCTTGAATCAAGCTGTAGCTACGACGTTTTAGAACGACATCGACGATATACTGAATTAAAATGACTATGGTTAGATGACGTCATTTTCCCGGTACAATGAGGTCAGTCCGAAAATAGCGTTATAAGAATTATTAAAAGATAGATTTAGAGCTTTTTTGTATAGTTTTTTTACAGTCAAAATTACTTGGTATATATAATGGATGATAAGGATGTAGTAGTGATACAAAACCTTCCGTAATATCGAGTGATATCCGGATTTTCTTACGCCGCTCGAATCCAATTCTAGGTTTTGTATCACAACCATATAATATTCCTTCTTTATCTATTTCATTATTTTTTTATTCAATGAATTATCTTGTTAATTTCGCGCATTTCGCGGAAAGTCCTTTTTTATGGGGCTTCTTCAATGCAAATATTGTGCGAGTAAAAACAAAACAATCTCAAATCAAACGTATCGATATTTCATTGGTGGAATAAACAAAACGTCGTAAATACACGTTTAGTGTTTTGGGAACCACTGTCGTTATATTTAAGATTTTAACATCAGTGCGCAAGTGAAACGTAGTTTCAGGCGAATATGGAGAAAAAAATCTTTAGAAATTATTGGACCTTAATGTTACCGTTTACGAAATACCCCTTGATCGTTGGGAAAATATGAAAATTGCTAGTAGTAGCCTTTAAATAGATTAACAAATCACTGGCCCCGCCAACTTACTCCGATGGTCCCGCAGATTGATTTCGATAGGAAGTTCCACTTGGACAGTGAACGACGTTATTTCGCTAACTATATGGCCAGTGGCATGTAACAAAACAGTATAATGGTTGGTTTGCGACCTAAACATCGTAACTGCAGCTTGAATAAGCTGCAGTTACGACGTTTAAGTCGCCAAACCAACGAAAAATCTTAACAAAAATGGCGGCCAATGTAGGAGTTCAAAACTCCCTCCTGGTTTAAATGAAGGATTTTCATTGGTCGACTGATTATATGATTGACAACAATCATCCAGTAAATTCTGAGAGAGTTTGATATTTGTATCGTTTTTATTTGAAAAGATCCACTTACACTAATACACTTGGATAATTCAATACGTTTCCGTTTGTTTTCTCGGCGAAGTTTGTAAATAAGGTCTTCATATTTCATCTTCTTCACTTCACAGCTCTCATAGAAAGCGTTAGCATCGCGTTCTGAAATTATATTTAACAGGTGACCCGCCACTCGAAAAAAAAAAGACCGTGCGGTAATTTCATAATACAAATATTTGAAAATGAAATCGAAGCAGAGGTCAACCAAGGTTGGTGATTCGAAGCCGGATATTAAGTGAGGTTGAATGGTCATTCTACTTTCAGAACATCAGCCATGCGTGAAAGATCTTTACACTACATAGACTGCGCGATTCCCACAGTCTGGGTTTGATCGAGATCTTTTGTACTTTCCAAATTGTCCCTAGATTATTTATCGTTTTCTAATAGATAAATATATAGACATACCTACAACAAAGATGCTTGATCAAGAACAATTGACCAATCCCTCGCCCCGCCCACTTACGTCGTTGGCCACGCCAATCGACTACAACTGGAAGCCCGCTTCGACTTTCAACGGCGTTGTTTTGAAATTGTTACAAAAAGCATGTAACAAAAAGTACAATAGTTGGTTGGCGACCTAAACGTCGTAACTACAACTTGAAAAAGCTGTATTTACGACGTTTAAGTCACCAAATAAACAATAAAGATTAACAAAAATGGCGGCAAATGTCGGAGTTGGAAAGCTCAGGTCCGGGCCGAATAACTGATTGAATGGTCGGTTGGCTCCTTGATTGACAGTCGCGATTGGTCAATTGATCCCCTATCCAGGAAAACTTACCTTAAACTATTACCAGACGACAAAATTGTAGACATGTCCATAATTTATCATAAATTCTCGCCTTTTAGGGTAGAAAACAATGTGGTTATAAAAGAAATTATCCATAATGTTTTCAAAAGCATTTTCCTCGAGAGGCGTCAAATGGCGTCATTTTGTGGGAATGGGTTTTTGAAGTGGCTTTATGACATTGGAAATTCCAATGTTTTGATGTCATATTAGTCTGATTATTGATGTTCCACCTGGTGCAATTAGAATATTCACTGATTTTGAAAGAAATTCTCGGCTTTTGGCTATCTGTACAGAGCTCAAAGGGTATCACTTCTATCTCTGCCCGAGATTATAAAACTTTTTGGTACTCAAATCAGGATCTTCACAAACTGCGAGTCGTGATTAAAGACATTTGTTCGTGTAAGAACTATGTTTGCTTAAGAACTATGGTCAGTGCTCGGGATCGTTAGTTGCATATAATGTAGTCAAAATTATAAAAATCCAAATTTGAAGTTTGAGTAAATTATAAAATCAGTACGAACAAGAGATGGTTGAGGCGCCTGTAGACTTCGCCCACCTTACTAGGGAAATCCAAGGAAAGCTTCTTATATGCAACGGTTCTTCAGTCTAAATCAAGAGCAGTCAGAGACTGATTATGCTCCCCGAATATTGTCATTTAACAAATAGCATTAAAATAAACGGGGGAAAGGGTTCGGACTGACGGATAGACGAGACGGCGGCTGTATTCTGGCCCTTCTCCAGACATGCTTGATTTTACGTTCGACCTTGAGTTGTGACCTTGACCTTGCAGCTATCTGATAATTTGTTTCAAACGGCACATCTACTCATGATAGAGAACAATTATGCAAAGTTATTTCGAAATCCATCAATAGTTTTTGGAGCTATGCTCCGAACATGCTTAATCTTAATGTTTTACCTTGAGCTGTGACCTTGCGCTTGGAGCTATCAACATATGTCTTTACATCTATATTTACTACAAATGATAGAGGACAATTTTGCCTATTTAATTTGAAATCCGTCCATAATTGAAGGAGCGATGCTCTCTGGACATGCTTAATTCTAACGTTCGACCTTGAGCAGTGACCTTGACCCTGGGTCTATCTCAAAGTTTGTTTGAAACGGCACATCTACTCTTGATAGGGAATAATTGTGCAATGTTATTTCGAACTCAATCCATAATTGTAGTAGCTTAACTCCTTGCATAGTTATTTCAATGTTTGACCTTTAACTGTGGCCTTGATAACAAATATTTCTTGTGTGAAGTTTCATCTAATTTGGCCCAAGGATTGTGGAAAAGTCGAGGCGGACGGATGAATGGAAGAGGCGGCGGCTAAAAAAAAACCCCGACAGCATAATTTACCTCATTACAAATTCTAGAATTAATCTTTCGCTGTACTATGGCCAACCACTGAAGCAATAGATCATTTTTTTAAATGAATTCTGGTATTAAGGGTCACCTAAGGGATATTCATATGAAATTCCTAAAGCTTCCAAAAACATTTTCGAAGTGTCACTATATGTCATATAAGGAATAACGCCTCACTTATAAAAGCAATATTGTACACAGTACATTTCATTGAAGAAATCTGATAAAGAGTCGCCAAGGATATTTTTGTAGAATCTAAATGAAATTCGCCTTTCAGTTTCTTAGTTATTTTTCCTTTAAGTTTTCAATATATCACATATAACAGGAAGCTTTACCCTCTAATCTGATCAAATTCCCTTGAGGGAACCTCATAGAGATTCAACTTAGGATATTTCATGTGAAGTTTTATTGAAATCCATCCGATGGACTCTTAGATTTTCGATGCCTTCAAAATATAAGGAAATTAACCCCGCTTATATATGTTGGTTTCTTCCATTCCGACTACATTTCTTTGAAGTTCTGATAGGAGGGTCACCCATATTCGTCCTCAAGAAATATCTATGAAATTCATTAAGCAGCGCACGAGATTTTTAAAGAAAACGTTTACGGACAGACGCTCACCTCACGACAGAAGACACAACACCAAGACAATAGCCTCGATAGCCGACAAATGCAGGACCAAACAAGTGTGCCTCTCTTGTTATTTTTATCTGAATCCAAATATGTATGCCTACCTTTCAGGTGCAGTTTTCCCTTCGTTTCTTCCACCATTTCACCAAGGGTCCAGCCCTTGGTGACAATATCGTTTTTTACCCCAACCCCCGGCATCTCTAACAAGGACAGGAAATTCTGAAATGAAAATATGACGATTCATTAATAGATTTCCCCAAACAACGGATCGTCAATGTCAATATAAAATAAATAGATTGGACAATCAAATAACTCATTTAGAACGGTGGTTCAATGTTGACCTCCGATAGTTTTTTAAAAAAAATCGTATGTGGTGGACTTGGATGTCGATCCAAGCTGTAGCTACAACGTCAAGTATTTGCACCCTTGATAATGCAGTTTTTCGAACTAATGATTGATATCTCAGCAAAACTACCTTGTCAGTAGCCAGAAGCGTGGCAGGGGATCAGCCTTCATATCTTTGATGTGTTTTTTTGCACACATGTAATAATTTAATTGTTAGTTTCGTCTATCAAAAACAAGCGTTCTGACTGGTCGAAAATTGAATTCATACCTCCATGAACAAAATTTTGAGCACGCAGTGATTTTGTATGCTTCCACACAAAATAGCCCCATACAAAAATGTATCAAAAGATGTAGGTTTTTCGCTTTTTTCGCTCGATACCATTAAATTATAAGAAATGAAGAGAATATTTTTTGTTTCCATGGAGTTATGAACCGAAAAAACTAATCACACTGTATGAATACGCATAGCGGATTCATACATTGTGTGATAAGGTTTTTCGGTTCATACCTCCATGAAAACAAAAAATATTCTCTTCATCTCTTAATTGTTTGCGGTATTTGCGACAAAGAACCGTTAACTCTACATGCGAAAATATAAACAATCAATCTTGTTCGAGTTATCGCCTCTTTTAAGTGATCACCTCTATTAAGCGACCACTTCAACTAAGTGACCACAATCGATTTTCCCTTTTCAAAATCTGTTTCTTCAAAAGCTGTTACAAATATATGGTCGTATTTGCTAAAACATATCAAACCCAAATCAAATGTTATTTGAACTTGTTAGAGATATCTCAGTGAGACGATTCTAATGGGTCCAAACAACAGAGCATTTAACGGAATTTTATAATAACTCATTATTGCAATCAAACCAATCATTCATATATTACATAAAATTGTATTTTTCATTCTCTTAAGCGACCACCTTTTGGTCGCCCAATGTGTGGTCGCTTAATACAAGAGTTTTAAGAAATGCAAATTGGTAAGTAATGATTTAAATAAATTTTCAATGCTTTATTTGAGAAAATATCGTTGCATAATAAGAACCCACTTTTTAAAACAGTTTTTCCTACAACCGTATTTCATCGAGTCTCCAAATCATCCAGACGGTTCGTATTTGTCAATCAAAGAAACAATTTGACAAATCAAATTATTCATTTAGGGCGTACGTGAACTTTGAACATTTAGGTGAATTAGGTTTGTTGATTTGGCGATTTAAACGTCGTAACTACAGCTTATGCAGACTGTTTTTACGAAGTTTAGGTCGTCAACCAACGATTTAACTTGTTACATGGTATAGACCATGTATCTTACAAATTGTCTTATTTTAATAGCGAATCAGACTTTCTTGTTGGAGTCAGTGTGCGGGGAGAGCCGATTCAGTAGGCGAGACCAGCAATCCGCCCACTAAAGCATTCATATTTTGTTTGTTTTCAAGATCTCTTGTATTTAATGAGCATTTTCGTCGATTTCAAACAGTTACATCTAGCTTTGCAATTCAAGATTGGAGAAGCTCGTCGAGCATACAAATATTCCGGATTTTTTGTCCACAGTTAATTGTTTTGGAAAATTAATTTGTAATCAATGAAAAAATTGACATGAAAGAAAACAATTGAGCCGTATATTAGATAATTAAGCACATGAGTATAAAATAAAGTAAAAAATATATATATCATTAAATATGCATATTTACCTCATTAAATAAAACTAACAACGGCAGCAATAAAGTTTACTAAATGACGATGACGTCACGATGACGTTCAGTCGTAAAAAAATGACGCGGCGAGCCGTCAAACGTTAGTTGGCGCCGTATTTCGTAGGTAGAGTATTGGCTTTTGTGCGTCTTAGCCTCTTCACTGTTTTTCCCCAAGGAATTGTGGTGGGTTTTTTTTTTTTTTGTTGTTGTTTTTTAATTTTATTTTGTTTTCAATTTGATTGAAAATGATGCAAATTTCAAAAAATTCAAACCGACACTGGCCGACTTTAATGTGAAACATTTTTGTCGGTTTCGCGACATAACGTCGTAACAGCAGTTATTCAAACTGTGGCCAAGACGTTTAGGTCGCACACAAACCACTTTACATTGTTGCTCAACGTAACCAGTCATAAAATTTAGAAAAGAACGCCATTTAACATCGAAGAAGATATTTAGGAGCTCAGTGGGCGTGGCCAACGGTCAGTCATTTGCGACGTCTATTTAGCATTCATTTGAGCGTAATTATTGAGACACCTCCTCAGGTTGAGATTTTAAGCATTTAACAAACCCCTTTTCGCACTAAATAATACCCCACAACCCTCCCCAAGAAAAGAAGGTGGAGAATTAGCTTGTATCTCTAAACTCCTTCTTTTCCAACCAGGATTTCTAACCAGAAAGACGGTTTGTTTTTACTACCGCCATCAGTCTAGAGCCGTCGTCAGCAGATTCTTTCAATTTGGATAGTCTAAGATTTTGTCGTCTGGTAATGGGCTAAGAACTCTTGACGAGGAAAGAAAGCTTGCTCGGCAGTGGCTTAACCCATTACCAGAAGTGCGTTCTTTTGTCGAGATTTTCAGATTTCTTAAAATGCATCGCCCCTTACCATATAATTGACCAATCGCTGACCCCGCCAACTAACTCCCTCGGTCGCGCCCATTAACTCCGACAAAAGGTTAGCAAAAATGGCGGCTAATGTCGGAGTTAAAATTATGTCGTCTGGTAAAAGCTCAAACCAGTAGTCACGACCTTGTTGACTGTTTTCGCTCAAAACCAGTAGAATCGTTCTTTAAAACATTTCAAAAATAATACTTAATAGCATAAAACAACAAATTTCAATGCGAACCCTTTATAGCACTTAACGAGTCACATTTTCAATATGTGACCCGCCTCGCAAATTTCCGAACTCGCAAATGAAAAAATATTTATGTATATTAATGTATATGTACACTAAAACAATTTATTCCCGGAAGGGTGCCTTAAGCTTGACTTTAGCGTGCTGGATAGTGAATGAAAATTCCTGACATTTTTGTCGTCTTTTGGATAATGAACATATATTCTAAGTTTCAAATGAATGCCTTCAGTAATACCCGAGATATCAAAAAATGTCAAAGTTTTTGCACGACGACTATAAGGCTATGGAAATACCCTTTTCCTGTTTAGCAAAATTTAGATCCGTCCAAATTCAAAGCTTTTGCGGGCGAAAATTCAAAGTTGATTTGAAAACTGCAGAAAAGAAAACATCATAGAAAATATAATATAAAAGAAAAAAATGCTTGTCACAAGAAATTTCCTCTTTGTCCTCAATTATAAAATCAGAGGGACGTAAGCAAATTTCTACATTTTCCACAATTGAATGAAAATGGGTTAAACCCATTGTAGACTGGTGAACCTGTCCCATCTAACTTAAACTGGTTTTGTTTGTTTGTTTGAATGGGGTTTTACGCCGCTTTCAACAATCTTTCAGTTATATCGCGGCGGCTGGAGCACCTAACAATGGCTTCCTGGTATTTCTCACACCAGTACCGCCATCACATCCTTTCCTAGCCTCCAGCTGCTATCCCACATAGGTCTACGATTATCGACCCATTGGTGGGAGACTAATAGTCGGAAAGGATGAATGCCGCCGTCTCGGATCGAACACGGGACCTCTAGATTGACAGTCCGACGCGCTACCAACTGCGCTATGACGGCGGCAACTTAAACTGGTACCACTGTCGACTTTAACAAAAAAGCTTTGGTAAAGTCGACGGCGGTACCGGTCTAATCTACGCTGCTCTCCGATATTATCGTCAGATTAGGACAGGCTCGCCAGTCAAAACCCATTTCTATCTAGTTTTACAGCCAGTTAGACTCAGGCTGGCTATCGATTTTTTATTTGCTGAAGAACACATCTCGGTGACGGTTTTTGATTGATTAATGCTTAACGCCACTTTTATCAGTATTTCAGTCATATCGCGACGGCTTGAGCTACTAACCGTGGATTCTTGGTATTTCTTACATCAGTACTACCATTACATCCTTTCCGAGCCTCCAGCTGCTAATCTCACTTAGGTTTACGATTATCCACCCATTGGTGGAAGACAAATGTCGGAAAGGATATTTGCAGAGACAAGGGATTAAATTCTAGACTTCATGTTTGAGAGTATGACGCACTACCAATTGTACTATGGCAGCGACCATAAATCTATTCATAAATGTAGGTTTTATGCACCAGATAAGCTCATTTTTTGATATTTGACATTGACCCGATGGAGTAATGCTTCAAAGGCAAACACCAGACGAAAGAATGCCCAAACAATAATTACTGAAACTGCAGTATGGTATCTGTTACCTTTGTAACCTTTTCCAGTACAATCCGTCTTTTTTACATCACCAAAGAAAAATTTTAGGACTTCATTTTTGAAAATGAAGAAATTATTTGTCATTTTCCACACACAAAAAAAAGAAAAACAAAAGGGCCGTTGGCCCTGGGGCACTCGTCTGAGATAAATGCTCTTTTCTTTCAACAGTCTAATTTCATGTTGAGGTTAGGATTATGAAACAAGTGGGCCACACTTACATATAAAGACTATGAACCTGGAGATCCTAAAGTCTAAATTACAAATTCCAAGGCTTTAGTGCTGGTTTGAAAGAAGGAAAAATCTGTTTCCTCCCTCTGGATCCACGGGTTATAATTTCAGAAATAAGAAAGAAGTCTGTTAACTGATGCTTCATGCCTATACCCCCCCGGCTCCGCCCCTGCAGACCCGAGGATCATGATTTTAGCTATTTTGTAAGAGATAAATATACTGATATTTCATGCAAAATATCAAGGCTCTACGCCTTCTGGGTCAGGAGGAGAAGATTTTTAAAGATTATTTTGAAATTTCACTTTTGTTGCCATGGCAATCAGAGTTTTTTTAACGGATTTCAATTCTTTTAGCTATTTTTGAAGGGGACCACCTAAGTAACATTTCTGCCAAATTTGGTTCAAATCAGCCCAGTGGTTTGGGAGGAGATGTCATTTAAAAATTCGTTCTTTATTTCTATATAAACCCCATCCTCAAGGGGCTACGCCCCTGGGGACCCTAGGATCATGATTTAGCTTTTTTGAAAGAGGTCAATATACTGATGCTTCATGCAAAATTTCAAGGCTCTACGCCTTCTGGGTCAGGCGGAGAAGATTTTGAAGATTATTTTAAAATTTCACTTTTGTTGCCATGGCAACCAGAGTTTATAACGGATTTCAATTCTTTTGGCTACTTTTGAAGGGGACCACCTAAGGAACATTTCTGTCAAATTTGGTTCAAATTTGCCCAGTAGTTTGGGAGGAGATGTCGTTTAAAGAAATTGTTGACGGACGACGCACGACGGACGGACGAAAGGTGATCACAATAGCTCACTTGAGCACTTCGTGCTCAGGTGAGCTAAAAAGCATCAACAAAAAATTTGTCCATTGCAACTTCTTCTCGTAGCAGTCTAAAATTTGGTCAACTGGTAATATATTAACCCTCTCCTTTTTGCAAAATTTTAGACCTGCACCAATTCAACGGTTTGCAGACAAAAATTTAAAGTGCATTTAATTTGGTCAATAAAAGTTTAGTAGGGTAGAAAATATTGCGTGTTAAACGCAATTTCTTCTTTTTCTACTATCTTTTGTCAATTATAAAATCACAGGGACTTAAGAACTAGGGATTTTACGAGAAAGGGTTATTATATATTGTAAATGGTACATGTTATGTCAAATAAATGCAACACATTCTTGTGCTTAAAGCTTAATATCTAATATCTGAATACATAAATTTATATATCCTTATGTATTGTTCAGGCAATATTTCATACAATGAGGTTGAAAAAAAGTCTGGTACGTCATAATCAAAAAGTGTCGCAGTTCCAAAAATCAGACTAATTGGTTGATTGATTGAATGGGATTTAAAAACAATTTTAACAGTATTTTAGTCATATCGCGCTTATCGTGGATTTCTGACATTTCGCAACATTAAAACTACCACCACATCTTGACTGGCGAGCCAGTCCTAATCTCACGATACAAGCAATATTGGAGAGCAGCGTAGATGGGACAGGTTTACCAGTCTACCACCACATCCTGTCCAAGCCTCAAGCTGCTCATACCACTTAGGTTTAAGATTATCCACCCATTGGTGGGAGACTAATGTCGGAAAGAACAATCGCCGCGGGCGGGGATTAAACCCGGGACCCCTTGACTAGGAGTCCTATGCGCTACCACTGCGCAATGACCACATCCGCAAAAATCAGAGTTTGTAAGAATAAAATTTAAATGCATAAAGTAGTTACAATTGATTATTTAAAAATTTATTAACAATTATAATAAAGTCGCTTAACAACTCACAGGTTCTTAAATAAATCTAACCAGAAATGTGTCACAAAGATGCCCTTTCATAATTGCTTGACATCTGACCTAAAGTGGTGACTAATGTGGGAAAGGACATTCGCCGCGGTCGGGGATTCAACCCGGGGCCCCTTGACTAGGGTCCCACGCGCAACCACTGCGCTATGACCACAGCCGCAAAAATCAGAGTTTATAAGAATAAAATTTAAATGCAAAAAACAGTTACAATTGACCATTTAAAAATTTATTAACAATTATAATAAAGTCGCCAAACAACTCACAGGTTCTTAAATAAATCTAACCAGAAATGAGTCAAAAGATGCCCTTTCATAATTGCTTGTCATATGACCTAAAAGTGGTGACCTTGAACTTGGTGTATCCAACACAACTTTTCACATGACACTAGTACTCTTCAAGAGGAACAACTTTGCTAAATCAATTTGAAATCCATATATTAACCCATTACTACACAATGACACTTCCGGAAACCACTCAAAAAAAAGTCCTCAAAAAATATTAGGAAAACATTGTGTAAAATGAATAAATTGCTTGTAACAAGCAATTTCTTCATTTTACACAATGTTTTATACCCAGAAAGTTGAAAAAATCTAGAATTTCATAAATTTTAAATTGTCGCCTGCAACTTCTTTCAATTTGGAACGGTCAAAAATTTTGCCGTCTGGTAATGGGTTAACCCTTGTCATGCTGAACTCGGAATATTCCGGTTTTGGCAGGAGGTATAAACCAAGATCAGTCTGCACATAAGTGCAGTCTGATCTTAGTCTACACCTCCTGCTTGTATTTTTCCTGCCAGAGTTGTTAATGAAACTGATTTCCAAAAGAAATATTGATTTTGAACAAAAAGTTCTATCAGTGCTTTCAGCCCTTTGATTTTACAGCAATTCAGTAAGGTAATTTATACAGCATGACAAGGGTTAATATATAAGATAGGGTTCGGACAAGAATTGACACACTCACTGACACATCCATGCGTACACACGGACAGAGGTAGCTCTGTGTGCCTGTCGCCATTACATGGCTGGCATAACTAGAACTCATTACAGGAGGTAACTTAATACCCCAGCCAAAGCTTGGTTATGAAATAGTGTCCAAGTTCAATTCTTGTGCCAGGGGTTGTGGAGACTTCAAACTAGATGGTTGTCCTGGGTCAACTGCTGTCAAGCCCGTAAAGTTTTGTAGGCATCGTGCTCCGGACAAGCACAATTTTATTGTTTGACCTTGAGCTTTGACCTTAAACTTGAAGCTATCCAAAAAATTCTTTCAAATGGCACATCTAGTAATAATGGAGAATAATTGTGCCAATTCATTTTGAAAACCATCCATAATTGTAGGAGAAATGCTCTTCACAATCACAATATTAGTGTTTGACCTTGAGCTGTGACCTTGACATTAGAAATATCCCAACAATTCTTTCAAATGGTACATCTACTCATGATGGAGAAGAATTGGGCCAAGTTATATTGAAATCCATCTATAAATGTAGGAGTAATTGTCCGGACAAATTCAGATGGACGGACTAACTAACATACTAACGCACTAACACACTAATGCATATACACCAACTTGTTATAGTGACAACTATGTTTCGCTCACCGCAATCAGACTCGACAAAAATTGTGTTGCAAAACTTAAACAAGGTGCCAAATTGTCACAAGATACGCCCGTCACACTGCTTAATATTAATAGGGGGTTTGAATAGAACTGAGGTCATTTTGAATGGATATTTTTTGTCAAACAAAGTATGAAAAACAACAAAGGACAATAACTCAAAATAAACGCTATGTAGAGTTATGGTTTTTGTACACTGCACTCCAACTTGGTGAGCTCTATCTATCCACGAAGTTTCATGATTCTAGCTATTATACTTTTAGAGATATACTCCGGACAAGATTCAATTTTGAAAAACAACAAAGGGCAATTACTCAAAAAATAGGCTAGGTAGAGTTATGATTCTTGTACACTGCACTCCCCCTTGGTGAGCTCTATCCATCCATGAAATTTCATGATTCTAGCTATTTTACTTTTAGAGATATACTCCGGACAATATTCAAGTATGATAATCAACAAAGGGCAATAACTCAAAAAATTGGCCAGGTAGAGTAATGGTTCTTGTGCACTGCACCCCCCCTTGGTGAGATCTATACACCCATGAAGTTTCATGATTCTAGCTATTATACTTTGAGAGATATACTCCGGACAAGATTCAAGTATAAAAAACAACAAAGGGCAATAACTCAAAAAATAGGCTAGGTAGAGTAATGGTTATTTAGCACTGCACTCCCACTTGGTAAGCTCTATCCATCCATGAAATTTCATGATTCTAGCTATTTTACTTTTAGAGATATACTACAGACAAGATTCAATTATGAAAAACAACAAAGGGCAATAACTCAAAAAGTAGGCCAGGTAGAGTTATGGTTCTTGTGCACTGCACTCCCCCTTGGTGAGATCTATACACCCATGAAGTTTCATGATCCTAGCTATTTTACTTTTAGAGATATACTCCGGACAAGATTCAAGTATGAAAAACGTCAAAGGGCAATAACTCAAACAAGAGGACCATGATGGTCCTAAATCGCTCACCTGAGGCATCCGCAAATTACAGTCCTTTTTTGTATAAAAAAGACTTAACTTGAGTAAAATAAATAAAACACTTTTAAGATTTCGGGCTTTGTACAAAACAATCCAGTAATGCTTTCAAAAAAAATCAATGCCTTTGGCTTTATTGTTTAATCCATTACCAAACTATCGCACAATTTGTCACCCTCAGAAAAAAAAGGTTTAAAAAAGCATTATGAGAAAGGGAGTGACAAGCTATTTCTCCATTTCTATTCAAGAATTCTTTAAATGCGATTTACGCAATTTTTGACCCCAGGAGCAGAGACGTTCTTTATCCTAAGAGCATTTTTTCCTATAACATAGTACAAAATTATTTAGTCATGCTACATAACAAATATGAATGCCATTCACCATATATTTCAGAAGAAGTCTTTCAAAGTTGCTCTAATTGGATGTTTTCCAAAATTTTGGACCTATAGGGCAGTGCCATGTGTTATCCCAGGGCTAAGATTTTAGCTAACATGGTAAAGAACCATCTGTTCATGCTATATACCAAATATGAATGCCTAAGACTTTGTAGATTGGGAGGAGAAGACTGTTGAACATGGTCTAATTGAGCATTTTTACGAACTTTGGACACCCAGGGAAAGGGTAACCTACAGGCATGAATTTAATCAAAACTGATAGATAACAGCCAGGCTATGCTACACTCAAAATATAGATGCCCTCCGCCTTAAAATGAAGATTTTTTTTTTTAACATACACAAATTTTACTATTTCCTAATTTTTGGACCTCTAGTGCAGGGCCGTTTTTGACCCTGGGAGGACAACTTTAAGTGATATAGTACAAAACTATCTAGTTATGCTACATACCCAATATGAATATCCTAGACTTTATAGTTTAAGAGGGTAAGTCTTTTGAAATTGCTCTAATTAAGAATTTTTCCAAACTTTGGACTTCAGGGGCGGGGTCATTTATGACCCAAGAGATTAGATATTTTAAAACTTGGTAGAGAACCATATGATTAAGCTCTATTCAAAATATAAAAGTCTTTGGCCTTGAAGTCTATGAAAAAAACAACAACAAAGATTTACTAAAATTTCCCATTTTCATATGCCGCGGTTACAACATTTTTTCACGGAATGAAATTCTTTTAACAACTTTTAAAGAGCTTCACCCAAGGAACATCCCTGCAAAGTTTCAGCTTGATTGGCCTACTTGTTTAGGAGGAGAAGATTTTTAAAGATATTTAAAGAATTACTAAAATTTCCCATTTTCAAATGCCGCGGCAACCAGAGTTTTAGATGGAATTAATTTCTTTTAACAACTTTTGAAGAACTTCACCCAAGGAACATCCCTGCAAAGTTTCAGCTTGATTGGCCTACTGGTTTAGGAGAAGAAGATTTTTAATGATATTTAAAGAATTACTAAAGATTCTCATTTTCAAATGCCGCGGCAACCAGAGTTTTTGACGGAATTAAATTCTTTTAACAACTTTCGAAGAGCTTCACCTAAGGAACATCCCTGCAAAGTTTCAGCTTGATTGGCCTACTGGTTTAGGAGGAGAAGATTTTTAAAGATATTTAAAGAATTACTAAAGATTCCCATTTTCAAATGCCGCAGCAAGCAGAGTTTTTGACGGAATTAAATTCTTTTAACAACTTTTGAAGAACTTCACCCAAGGAACATCCCTGCAAAGTTTCAGCTTGATTGGCCCACTGGTTTAGGAGGAGAAGATTTTAAAGAAATTGTGGACGGACGGACAGACGGACAGACGGACGGACGGACGACGGACAACGACCGATCACAATAGCTCACCTCGCACTTTGTGCTCAGGTGAGCTAAAAAAGACACAACTTGAGCAAAACAAGCAATTTATCCATTTCTCACAGTGTTTTCTACCTGAAATTCTTTGTATTTAGATTTCAATCAAACTCTTATTACTGTCTGCAACTTCAATGGGTGTAATTTTAGCAACCTTGGTAGAGAACAATCTTGATGTACTATAAATCAAAATATGAATGCATTACAACTTATACATGAGGAGTGGAAAATATTTGAACATGCTCTTATTGGGCGTTTTTCATATCCTTGGATGCCTTTGGAAGGGCCATGTTTAAATATTTAAAAAAACTTGGATGAGAACAATATGATTGAGCTCTATATAAAATACAAATGCCTTTGGCCTTGTAGTCTGTTAAAAAAAAAAGACAACAAAGATTTTCTAAAATTTCCATTTTCATATGCCGCAGTTACAAGAGTTCATGGAATTAAATTCTTTTAACAACTTTTGAAGAGCTTCACCTAAAAAACATCCCTGCAAAGTTTTAGATTGATTGGCCCAATGGTTGAGGAGGAGAAAATTTTTAAAGATTTTTACAGATCTACTAAAGATTCCCATTTTCACATGCCGCGGCAACCAGAGTTTTTGACAGAATTAAATTCTTTTAACAACTTTTGTAGAACTTCACCCGAGGAACATCCCTGCTAAGTTTCAGCTTGATTGGCCTACTTGTTTAGGAGGAGAAAATTTTTAAAGATTTTTACAGAATTACTTAAGATTCCCATTTTCACATGCCGCGGCAACCAAAGTTTATAATGGAATTAAATTCTTTTAACAACTTTTGTAGAACTTCACCCAAGGAACATCTCTGCAAAAGTTCAGCTTGATTGGCCTACTGGTTTAGGAGGAGAAGATTTTTAAAGATTTTTACAGATTTACTACAAGATTCTCATTTTCACATGCCGCAGCAACCAGAGTTTTTGACGGAATTAAATCCTTTTAACAACTTTTGTAGGACTTCACCCAAGTAACATCCCTGCAAAGTTTCAGCTTGATTGGCCAACTGGTTTAGGAGGAGAAGATTTTTAAAGATTTTTACTGATTTATTCAAGATTCCCATTTTCACATGCCGCGGCAACCAAAGTTTTTGACGGAATTTAATTCTTTTAACAACTTTTGTAGAACTTCACCCAAAGAACATCTCTGCAAAGTTTCAGCTTGATTTGCCTACTGGTTTAGGAGGAGAAAATTTTTAAAGATTTTTACAGATTTATTCAAGATTCCCATTTTCACATGCCGCGGCAACCAGAGTTTTTGACGGAATTAAATTCTTTTAACAACTTTTGTAGAACTTCACTCAAGGAACATCCCTGCAAAGTTTCAGCATGATTGGCCTACTGGTTTAGGAGGAGAAGATTTTTAAAGAAATTGTGGACGGACGGACAGACGGACAAACGGATGGACGGACAGACAGACAGACGGACGGACGACGGACAACGACCGATCACAATAGCTCACCTCGCACTTTGTGCTCAGGTGAGCTAAAAATAGGCCAGGTAGAGTTATGGTTATTGAGCACAGCACACCATGTTGATGAGAAGAATATAACTGCCAAGTTATATTCTTCTCACAAATACGAAGTGCAGTAGGACCATAGACAGAGTTATGCTCCGGACAAAGAAGTGGACGCCGCCCGGACAACCGGACACCACGGGCGTATAACAAGTGATCAATGTATGTTTAACATTTAATTTATTTTGAGGCAAAATTGCTCGAGTTTATGACACAAAATTACTTGAATTTTTGTACACAGACGGATGGATAGACACACAGACAGATTGGCCAATTTCAGTAAACACCAAAAAACATTCATTTTGTGGAGGTATAATAAAAGACAATCATTAAGAAATTCTGATAAATAGGTCCTTGAATAAAATGTGGATTTCCTTTCATAAATAGTCTTTACAAGACTGACTATACATACCCTGTTTAAACATTTTCTTAATTGACCAATCCCTGGCCCCGTCCACTGACTCCCTATTTCCTGCCCATTAACTGCGACAGGAAGTTCCGCTTCAATTTTTTGCGGTGTTAAAATTTATGGCCAGTAGCATGTAACAAAAAAGTAAAATGGTTGGTTGGCCACTGAAACGTCGTATCTACAGCTTGAATAAGCTATAATTATGACTTTTAATTCGCAAAACCAACAAAAAAGGTTAAAGAAATTGGCGACCAATGGTGGAGTTGTAAGCTCAGGTCCGGGCTGAATAAAAGATTTGATTGGTTGGTTGATTCCTTGATTGACAGCGGGGATTGGTCAATTGGACGGACACAGACAAATAAGATCAGTATCTGTCATGCCCAGCATGACTAACACATTTTTATTACAACAATGCAATAAGCAGTGGCTGTTGTTAAAATAGTAAAGATATTACTACAGTGCTGGAACAAAATAAACCTGTGTGAAAACTTTTGATATTACGCGGGTAATATTACGCTGGCGTAATGATTATGCAAATCAGGCAATGCCTATGGTAATGTCTTTGAATACTGAAAATGATATCACTTACTGCATGTAATGGCATCATTTTTACAAACAGTGTTATACACTTCACAGATGTATTATCAATAAATTGCAGGAGTTGATTGATTAATCACAAGAATTTATGTGATATCATAAAAACAGTATGTACTCATTCTTTATCTAAAATAGATAAATGGCTCCATTGGACTTAATTTACTTTAACGCTACTTTGTTTTATGTAACAAATCTTATCAGCCAAGCAGTATCAAATATTCCCTTGCATCATATTGTGATCTCTACCTAAATTCTGCCAATCCTTCAAGGCAATTTATTAAAACTATTAAAATTTCTTCAAGAAGTCTGACAAAGGGTCATCAAATTCTTATAAAATTTGGTTGAAATCCATCATCTAGTTTCTGAGAAGAATTTCATAATGCACCATATATGTAATCACACCCTGCCCGTAACACATGTTTTTCAGTCCATTGAATTTTATTTTAACCCTTTCCCGTTCAAATACGGGATTTTACGTTCCTGTGATTTTATACTTGAGAAAACATTGTGGAAAAAGAAGAAATTGCTTGTAACAAGCAATTTCTCCTTTTTCCACAATATTTTCTACCACATAGGATGGGTTCATTTCAAATAGCATCCAGTTGTCATTGTCGTCTGCAACCTCTTTCAATTCGGACTAGTCTAAAATTTCCAAAAACAGGAATGGGTTAAGGAATCTGAGAAGGAGTCATAAAAGTAAATTTTGTGTTTAAATCATTTAACTTTTTTGGTGAAATAAGATTTTCAAAGTTTTCAGTTTATACCATATTTGGAAATATATGGTATATATGTATATGCATAGGACTAAAAAGCCACGTTATTTTTATCTGGTGAAAATTCAGTAAATTGATATTAGATGTAGAAAACATTAGTTTTCAAACAATATCACAAAAGTTTTCACTTCTATCTACTTGGATTATTTGTTGATATACAATTAACCCACTCACACACAACAAAATTTTTGACTGGTCCAAATTAAAAGAAGTTGCAGACAACAATTTCAAAATTGATGGAATTTGATTCTTTTTTTCCTTGTCTTTTTGGATAGAAAACATTGTTGATAATGAAGAATTTCTTCCTTTTTCACAACGTTTTCCAAATCTTTTTTCTTGATCGGAGTAAAAGGAGGGATTGTGTGGTAATGGCCTTAACAGAAATCCATGATGCAGTATTGATCCAATTCTCACTCAACCTCAGGTCATATTAAATATCACAAACTTTCTCTTCAACTTGGATCCGATACAGGGAAGCAGCCATTAAACTCATTTGATGAATTTAACCCCGAAATAGTGAAAAGGCCATGAGAAGTATTTAGATTTAAAGTCAGTGAAAGGAATAATTGGCAATAATGCATTTTTTCTTACTTTGTCCAACCTAATTCATGATTTGAACAAGAGGGCCATAGACACAACAAACGCCACTACCTTAACCGATTCCCACACAACAAAATTTTAGACTGGTCCAAATTGAAAGAAGCTGCAGACAACAATTTCAAGTTGGTGGAATTTTTATTTTTATCATCTTTTGGGGTAGAAAACATTGTGGATAATGAAGAAATTGCTTGTAACAAGCAATTTCTTCATTTTCCACAATGTTTTCTAAAACTGTTTTATTGATGGGCGTAAAAAGGAGGGATTGAGTTTGAATGGGTTAAGGTTACTGTTTCTGTGACACTACCTAAAATGGTAAAAACCTAATAACATGCACAGGGTCATGTGAAAAGGAAATTTCATGCAAATTTGTCCGGAAATTGAGGAGGATTTACTTAAACAATAAAATTTACATTAGGTTCCCTTTTTCTAGGACACAGCCTGAAATGGCAAAAGCCTGACAATAAGCACAAGGCCGTGAGACAAAGAACATTTTGTGAAAATTTCATTCAAATCTGTCCATAAATTTAGGAGGAGATGTATTTACAAGATGTGAAGGTGCAGAAGGGTGTATCTCGGGACAAGAACATTTTGGAAAATTTGTTGGGATGCTAGATTTTAGAGAAGGCTCATCTACTCCTTTGTTTCATCACTTCCTGTTTTCCCACTCTTTTCAACCTTCAAACTTTCCTCTTTCACTTGAGTAACAACAAATTGTGTTTTCTGATTAGATGACCTTGACACCGCCTTGAAAGCAGACACGTGACCAGTGGACATGTTCAACCCGTCTGTCGGAGTTGGACTCGCAGAATAAGGTTCTGAAACTGGCGCCAACTTCTTCTGAGGAACCACGGTTGCTTGATTATTTTCGTGCTTCAGGCCAACAGATCCCATAGATGACTCGGATGAAAGATCTGCATCGTTTTCTAGTTGATACTGATCGTTTCGGACACTGTCTATAATATACATTTTAAATCGACTCAGAAAGTCTACGGGTGTTGAAGCAGTTGTTGGCGATGACGGTCCTGCACTAGAATTACTTGAAGATGGAAGGCTGGGTCCACTAGCTGCAAATAGAAGCAGAAAAGTGACACAATGCTATAAGATACAGATTTCACTGTGAATACTTGCTGCTTTAGGTATTCTTACATTTTCTTTCATTCCTTTTCTTCAAACATTTCAATTTTACTGACAAATTCCTACACATCCAGTTCCTTAAGAGAAGGGTTTAAACATTGTCAACAAGGTGCCAAATTGTCACAAGATACGCGCTTCACACTGCTTAATATTAACTGGGGGTTTGAATAGAACTGAGGTTATTTTGAATGAATATTTTTTGTCAAACAAAGTATGAAAAACAACATAGGACAATAACTCAAAATATACGCTAGGTAGAGTTATGGTTCTTGTACACTGCACTCCAACTAGGTGAGCTCTATCCATCCATGAAATTTCATGATTCTAGCTATTATACTTTTAGAGATATACTCCGGACAAGATTCAAGTATGAAAAACAACAAAGGGCAATTACTCAAAAATAGGCCAGGTAGAGGTATGGTTCTTGTGCACTGCACTCCCCCTTGGTGAGATCTATACACACATGAAGTTTCATGATCCTAGCTATAATACTTTTAGAGATATACACTGGACAAGATTCAAGTATGACAAATAACAAAGGGCAATAACTCAAAAAATAGGCAAGGTAGAGTTATGGTTCTTGTGCACTGCACTCCCCCTTGTTGAGATCAATACACCCATGAAGTCTCATGATCCTAGCTCTAATACTTTTAGAGATATACCCCGGACAAGATTCAAGTATGAAAAACAACAAAGGGCAATAACTCAAAAAATAGGCCAGGTAGAGTTATGGTTCTTGTAAACTGCACTCCCACTTGGTGAGCTCTTTCCATACATGAAATTTCATGATTCTAGCTATTTTTCTTTTAGAGATATACTCTGGACAAGATTCAAGTATGAAAAACAACAAAGGGCAATAACTCAAAAAATAGGCCAGTTAGAGTTATGGTTCTTGTGCACTGCACTCCCCCTTGGTGAGATCTATACACCCATGAAGTCTCATGATCCTAGCTATAATACTTTTAGAGATATACTCCGGACAAGATTCAAGTATGAGAAACAACAAAGGGCATAGGCCAGGTAGAGTTATGATTATTGAGCACTGCACTCCGTATTGATGAGAAGAATATAACTGCCAAGTTTAAAGTCAATCGGACTTACGGTGACATTGTTATGCTCTGGACAAAGAAGTGGACACTGCCCGGACAACCAGACAACTGGACGCCCGGATGCCACTGTTGATCCCATAATACGTCCCGTCTTCGACAGGCGTATAAAAATGAAGAAAATATTGCTTGAAACAAGCAATTCCTTCATTTTCCACTATATTTTCTGCTCAAAAGGACAAAGATTTTTATAATTCTTTTGACCTAAGATTGTGGTCTGCACCTTCTCTGAATTTTAACTAGTCTAGAATTTTGTCAGGTTACTAGTTAACTCAAACCCAAATGACAAAATTTTAGACTGGTCCAAATTGAAAGAAGTTGCAGACAAGTTAATTTGAAGTTTATGGAATTCTATATTTTTTCAACTTTTGGAGTAAAAAACATTGTAGAAAATGAAGGAATTGCTTGTTACAAGCAATTTCTTCATTTTACCAAATGTTTTCCCAATCATTTTTCTTGAGGGGTGTCAAAAAGAGTCTTTGTGTGGGAATGAGTAAACCCATTCCAACTCAAGCCCTCCTTTTTACGCCCCGCAATTAAAGAGCTTTGGAAAACATTGTGGAAAATGAAGAAATTGCTTGTATCAAGCAATTTCTTCATTATCCACAATGTTTTCTACCCCAAAAGACGAAAAAAATTAAAATTGCATCAACTTGAAATTGTTGTCTGTAGCTCCTTTCAATTTTGACTGGTCTAAAATTTTGTTGTATGGGAATGGGTTAAACCAAATTGGCTTTCAAATACAGAGTAAATTTAAGATTTGTATAGAAAGATTTATAAAAGATTCAAGCAACTTTTGACTGGATGATTTCTTTTAAAAAAAATCGTGTTTTGACTGGCAGATCATGATCTTTAAAACTTTTTTTTCATACTTCCATGATTAAAATTTGAGCTCTTTTCTTTAGGGACAAAGTAATAATTAAAAAATTGTGACATCATCAGATTTTTGGAATATTCCATTTTAAAGGCAGGCTATCCTTTTCTACATTAACCCATTACCAGAAAACAAAATCTTAGACTGGTCCGAGTTCAAAGAAGTTATAGACAATGACTTACAGATGATGATTTTTTTTTAAAAAAAACTTTGATTTTTCAGTAGAAAACATTGAGGAAACAAAATGCACTGCTTGTAACAAGCAATTTCTCTTCATTTGCCACAATGTTTTCCAAAGCTTTTTTCTTGAAGGGAGTAAAAAGCAGGATTGTGTGGGAACAAACTTAATCACAAACATTTTCACCATTGTTTCTTCGAACACTTTACTATGTATCCTTAAACCTCGTCATGCTGAACCCGGAATATTCCTGCTTTGGTAGGAGGTATAGACAAAGATCAGCCAGCACATATGTGCAGTCTGATCTTATTCCTCACCACCTGCCGGTCCCTTTTTAACCAGAATTGTTCTCAGAAGCAATATTAACCTACAATTGGTGCCTCCAGTGCTTTCAGCTCTTTGATTTTAATTACAATCTGTGGAGGATTTATAATTCAGCATGACAAGGGTTAAGACAATTTTTTTCCTAAGGTACTTACCCCTTCAATCAGTTCAGAGGTTGGCTGAGTGGAATTTGAAGGAAAGTCGGAATACTTACATTTCGTTCTGTTTAACTCTGGACATCTAGGTGATGGCAAAGGTGTTGTGACATTGGATGAGACAGGTGTAAAGAATTTAGTAGTCGTAGCGCGGCACAGAAATCCATCAAGATCCTGCATAGTCAGGTTGTTATGCAACGTCTCCAGGGGCTTTAGAGAGGGGACCATGTTGAAGCCATCAAATGCTGCAGCAGAAGTTTAAATAATACAGTATAAATGGGAAAATTTTGCAGTATATATAATTAGTGCAATTTTGAGGGTGTTGTACATGTATGGATGCAATTTTTGAATAAGCAAACATTATTTTTACAGAAAAAAGGTTAAAGTACATAAACTCATTTTTGAAGGAAGAATACATCAAGATATGAATAAATAAGGAGATTTTGCTTGCAATAATCAAATTCATATTATACCTTGTCGTTTTCTGCAATATCATATTATACAATTATATAGTACAGTAATATCGGAGGAAATGGTATCCCAGAGATCACATAATAAGATTCAAGATTTGCATATATTCAAATTGCCTAAATTTGTTGTACAGTATTAAACCCATAAATGCTAAAACTGTAAAAGCCAGCTGCAGTTTAAAGCTGGTCTTCTATAGATTTTTGACAAATATTATTGCTTTTCAATGCACAAATGTCTTACTTATTACTTACAAATGGACCAGTCATAAATTTCAAAAACACAAGAAACCGTTAAAGCCATTTGACTATTCAGGAAAACAAACAAAAAATTGACTTATCATTGACTATGCGCACTGACCTTCGGACAAATAGATCGACTGAAAAATCATTCAACTATAGCTTCCGAAATTATCGGGCCAAGGATATTAACTCTTGTCATGCTGAACCCGCTGAATATCCCTGCTTTGGCAGGAGGCATAGACAAAGATCAGCTTGCACATAAGTGCAGTCTGATCTTGGTCTACACTTCCTGTTTGTTCCTTTAATGCTTGAGTTGTTTAAATAGTCATTTTTCAAAAGAAATATTGACACTTATTAATATCTTCCAGTGTTGTCACTCCTTTGATTCTAAAGCAATTCTATATAGGATTTAATTCAGCATGACAAGGGTTAAAACAAAAGCAAATTGTTGGTGGGTTACCAAATGTCGTAAATACAGCTTCAAAAAGCTGTAGTTATGGTGTTCATTCCATTCCCATACAATCTCGCTTTTGTTAGCCCCTCAATAAAGAAAGCTTTGGAAAAAATTGTGCTTGTTACAAAGCAATTTTTCATTGTCCAAAATGTTTTTTACCGAAAAAGACATGGAATTTTGAAATCATACCAACTTAAAATTTGTCATCTGAAACCCCTTGAATTTGGACCAGTCTACAATTTTGTCAGGTCGGAATGGTTCTCGTCTGTAACCCCTTGGTTTTGGACCAGTCTATAATTTTTCAGGTGGGAATGGTCGTCGCCTGTAACCCCTTGCATTTGGACCAGTCTATTTTTTGTCAGATGGGAATGGTTAAGTCAACAAACAACAATGATACTTTATATAAATGTCACCATTCACTTCCAGCCTAAATGAATAATTTGACTGGTCAATTATTTGCACCAAGCAATTCCTTTATTTTCCATAATGCTTTCTACCAATTAATTTGAAAAATCAAAAATTTCATCATTTTTAAATTGTCTTCTGCAACTTCTTTCAATTTAGACCAGCCTATAATTTTGCTGTCTGATAATGTGTTAAATGTAGATCAGTAAAATTTAAATCTCTTTCAACTGTCCTTTGCTGAGGGGAGCAGGAAAAGCAGTGAAAAAAAGCAACAACAGTGAATGCCCATAAATACTCGGCAGGTCTACAAATTTCAACAGAATACATTCAAAAATGCATACTAAGTTCAATTTCTCTAAAAATCTGTTGTTCTTTGATGCATTATTTTACAAAAATATTTTATTGTTTATGATATATTTTTTCTAATATGGTCTATGGCACAGTAAATACATTGAATACTTTTGATATTACACCAGCAGTACATTTATTACACTAGTGTAATAAATATGCTAATAAATTTCAAGCTTATAATCATAACATTTTGTTACCGCCCAAAAGATGTCATAATGCATGCAATGACATCATTCTATTATTTGCTAAATATGGTTTGTGGAATATTTTGTATAGTTGATTCGTTGATTTTCAAAAAAATGAGGTCATATTTATAAGTAGAATATAAAATTCATGTTCTTAAAATACAATATTTATCAAACTCTTTCTAAACCCATTACCAGACGACAAAATTTCAGACTGATCCAAATTGAAAGAAGTTGCAGACGACAATGTAACATTTATGAAATTGTAGCTTTTTTCAACTTTCTGGGTGGAAAACATTGTAGAAAATGAAGAAATTGCCTGTTTCAAGCAAATTTTTTTCATTTTACATAAAGTTTTTCCAATGTCTAGAGGGTCGTAAAAAAAATTATTGTGTGGGAATGGGTTAAAAACTCAATACAGCCTCATTTTTATCTATTCATAGATGACCTGTTAAATAGATTTGGTATTTCACCCATTACCACCTAACAAAAATTTAGACTGGTCCAAATTGAAAGAAGTTTCGTATAAAAGTTAAGAGTTAAACGAAGTTAGAAAATCTTTGCCTTTGAGGGTAGAAAACATTGTGGACAATCTCTTCATTGACCTCAAAATTTTCCAAAGTTTTTCTTGAGGGGCGTAAAAGTGGGATCGTGTTGTAATGGGCTTATGACCACTCATTCAATATTCTCTGCATATTTTATATCATCACAAATGCTAAATAGGATCAATAGTATTTTTTTCATTTTTTGTCATATAGGCCCCTTTTCCTGTGTTTTCCAAAAGAACTTTCCCATAATCAAACTAGTTCATCCTCATGATCTAACAATTACTCAGGCCAAGTCTCATGAAGATAGAGCCAAAATTGTGGCCTTTAGAGTGTAAACAACAAAATTGTCATCAAGGCCCCTTTTCCCGTGTTTTCAAATGGAACCTTACCATAATCGATAGGGTTACTCCTCATGGCTTAATAATCAATCTGGCCAAGTTTCATGAAAATGGAGCCAATATTGTGGCCTCTAGAGTGTAAACAAAGAAATTGTCATTAAGGCCCCTTTTTCTGTGTTTTGTAATTAAACCTTCACATAATCAATAGGGTTCATCCTTATGATCTAACGATTATTCAGGCCAAGTTTCATGAAAATTGATTCGCAACTGTGGCCTCTAGAGTGTAAAGAATTAACCCATTCCAACTCAAGCCCTCCTTTTTACGCCCCACAAGAAAAAGGCTTTGGAAAACATTGTGGACAATGAAGAAATTGCTTGTAACAAGCAATTTCTTCATTATCCACAATGTTTTCTATCCCAAAAGACAAAAAAAAAAAAAATTCCATCAACTTGAAATTGTCGTCTGCAGCTTCTGTCAATTTGGACCAGTCTAAAATTTTCTTGTGTTGGAATGGGTTAAATTATTGATGTGACACGACAGGCGACAGACAATTAATGATCACCAAAGCTCAACATGAGCATGTTGTGCTTGGGTGCAATAAAAAGCACTTTAAATCCACTTTAATTATTTGCCCCTATACCATATCATGATTAGCATATGATACAACAAATAAAGCTTAATTAAACTAAACAAAACTCCCAAATAGTCCCAACTCACTTGGCTTTATTTCTTATCCCTATACAAAAAGCAAAAAAGAAAGCAAAACTCACAATAGGCTCATAATATTTTATGCAAAAAGGACTTAAAATTAATCTGAAATAAAACAAAATGATAAATCTGATGAAAAATTCAATCTAATGAAGATCTATGTAGGTAATTTTCAGTATGAGTAAGAATTCTTTTTCATTAACCAATTCCCACACCATCCAACTTTTTAACACCCCTCAGATAAATATTTTGTAAAACAAAAGAAACCCAAGCCATCTGTAAGGGCTTCCAGTGCTATGATTTAAAAGTATTCTTGAAAACAGATTCTATTCAGTACGACAAGGGTTAAGAAAAATTAAAATCAGGCAACCTAGATATATTCGTGGAACACCAATACCCTGATGGAATTTCTTGCAACAAGTTTGACCTTGATAAGTTTCCTTGGCTGTGTCCTTGTCAGATGACCTTGACATTAAATGATGCTTATTGATGAGATATACCCTCATGCCAAATAGGAGTGTTCACTCACCTTTAGTTTATGACAATATATGAGTATTTGCCTTAAACCATTACCAAATGACAAAATTTTAGACCTGCTCAAATTGAAAGAAGTTGTGGCAGAAATTTCAAATTGGTGGAATATAGAAAATCTGTAGGCATTGATGCATTGCTTGTTACAAGCAATTTCTTCATTGTTTTCAATATTGTCCAAAACTTTTTTCTTGAGAAGCGTCATAAAGAGGGATTATGTGGGATTGGCTGAAAAGTTTCAGAGTTACCAAAAAAAGTTTCGTGTCTAGGTCAAGTTTTGGACAGACAGAGGAACAAACAGACAGATACTGTAATACAATATGACCTAGATCGAGTCCATGCCGGGGCATTAAATCTTTCATTCATCTATTTGAACCCCTTTGCTTTAATAAGAATTCAAATTTGCATTAACATGCAGGTAAGCTTCCACACAAAACATCAACAAGTAACACCTGTGAACGCAGCCATCAATAAATTACAATATTCTGTTCCATTTTTTTTTCCTTTACGCAGTATAAAAACAAATTCTAATTCATTTTGGTGCTGGTCAAGTAAAATACAGTAGTAGGCAAATTAACCCACTGCCACACAACGGTGCATTCTGCCACCCTGAAGAAATACAATTATAGAAAACTTTGTTGGAAAAGGAGAAATTGCTTGTAACAAGCCATTTTGCCATTTCTCACAATGTTTCCTATCCTTTTTGGCACTCATTTTCAAATTTTAGTGCAGTTTGAAATGTTATCTGCAGCTTCTTTCAATTTGGACCTGTCTAAAATTTTGTTGTCAGGTAATAGGTTAAAAGGTCATTATAAATCTTTCAGTTTTTGTGTTAATCTCATGTCATGCAAATTTCATAAAATTTTAATCAAAATTTACAGAAATATAAACACACTTCATTTAATCATACTCAACACGATTTTGTTTGAATCAGAAGCATTGTTGAAATAAAAAGTATAATAAAACAAAATGTTTAAAACTATATTCAATTAGTTTATTCATAAAAGCTTACAAGGAGACCTTGAAAAAAAAAATACCATCTCCGTACGAATTAAAGTTCGATATTCCTAACATCTAGCTATCTTGTTACATTTCGCCCATTCTGTGTAAATTGTATGCAATTTGTGTCTTTCCGTATATAAACTGTAAATCTAGCTCTGGTCTCCGTCTTGATATTTACAAAATGGATGAAGTAGGGAAACAGACAATCAAAACAACAACAACAAGATTAGGCATCTTGTGACAAGTTTGACCAATTAGGTCGATTCGTATCTAAAAGACTTCAATTAAAACCTATTCTTGACTGAGTTATTCGTGTTTACTCCAATTTTATTGATCCTGTGATATTCCTACCTTTTTGGTTTTCACATAATAATTCCTCAGGTTCATCTTCAAGTTACATGCTTTTTGTAAATTGCATTTTAACCCATTGCCACTCAATGATACCTTTTGACGCCTCTCGAGAAATTTGATTTGGAAAACATTGTTGGAAATGAAGAAATTGCTTGTAACAAGCAATTTCTTCATTTGTCTCAATTTTTTCAACCAAGAAAGTTGAAAATCTAAAATTTCATTAACTTTAAAATGTCACGTGCAACTCCTTTCATTTTGGACCAGTCTAAATTTTTGCCATCTGGTAGTGGGTAAATCATACATTTCATTAAATATTCTTGAATTTATTGCAAAGTCAACTGCATGTATTTGTTTTAAATGATTCAGGTATTGGCACAGAATATTGTAATATCTCCACAAAACTTTGCACAACACAACAAGAGATCTTACTAAACACTATTTTGTTTACCGTTGGAGAACCCCTGGTGCTTCGACCAACTTGTAATAGTGTCATAACTACATGCAGCTTAAAAAGAGACATATAAAATATGTGCTTATGCAACACATATGCCCAGACTCACATACTGCTTGTTAACCCTTGCCTGGTTAATCCCTGGATTTTACATCCCTGGGTTTTTAAACATGAAAAAATATTGTGTGAAAAGAAGAAATTGCTTGTAACAAGCAATTTCTTCTTTTCCTACAATATTTTCTACCCTGTAGTTGGGTTACTTTTCAAATTACACTCACTTTTAATTGTCGTCTGCAACTTCTTTGAATTTGTACAAGTCTAAATATTTGAAAAACAGGAAAGGGTTTACCCATTCCAACACCACAAACTTTTAGACTTGTCCAAATTGAAAGAGGCTGCAGACTACAATTTCAAGTTCATGGAATTTAATTTTTTCTTCTTTTTGTACACAAAACCACAATGTTTTCCAAAGCTTCTTTTCTTGAGGAGCGTAAAAGGGAGGGATTAAGTGGGAATGGGTTAAGAAAGTTAACCTTTATCTTCTTTTTCAGATGACTTTGTGTTGTCCAGTATCGATGTTAAAGTTTTCTGCTTTTTGTTGTCCATCAAGAAAAAAGCTTTAGAAAACATTGTCGAAAATGAAGAATTTGCTTGCAACAAGCTATTTCTTCATTGTCCACAATGTTTTCTCCCCCAAAAGACCAAGATCTTTAAAATTTCATCACCTTGACTGCCTCTTCTTAGCTTCTTTGCATTTTGACAGGACTTCTCCGCTTCTTTGAATTTGGACAAGTCTCAAATCTGGTTGTCTGGGAAAAGGTTAAAGTTAGGTCCAGGTTGATCAAAACCTAAGTTGAGCAACAGAGCCTCAATCAGGTTGCATATATAAAAGGAATCATCCTTGATAAAACTAGACATTGTCGCAAAGCGGACTAATACCCCCCAACAGCGCTTGTCCATCAATTATTTAGACCGATCACAATAGCTCACCTCGCACTTTGTGCTCAGGTGAGCTAAAAATCAATGGACCATAACCAAAATAGGATATGCACATGTCTGAGTTATATCGATTCTTTCTGTGAAATTTGAATCAAATCTGTCCAATGGTTGCTGAGAAATTGAGTGGACACGATTTTTCACCAAAGAGCCATAACTCAATTAAAAATCAATGGACCGTAACCAAAACGGAATATGCATATCTCTGCTTGATACTGATTATATGAGTGAAGTTTGAATGAAATCTGTCCAATGGTTGCTGAGAAATTGAGAGGACACGAAAAAGCTACACATCGACGGACCGACAAGCTGACTCCTATATACCCCCCAAATATATTTTGGGGGGTATAAAAAAAATGATTATTGAAGTTTTAACTAGCGTAGAAGTTCTATTGAAATTTTAAGATTATTTTTTTAGACTGAGACATACACTAAATCTACAGAAAATAATGGATAACAAGTTGTAAAAGCAACAATATGTCACAATCAACTATGACCTTTGACCTTCTGAGGTAACCTTGACTCTATAAGGCAAAGCCTAAAAAGAAATTGTTCTCATCAAGATGTAGAGTCAAATGCAATAACAAGAGCTTGACCATACATAAGTTTCAGAGATATCAGCTAAGATAAAGCTTGTCGCATAAGCGACTAAGCCAAGATGCCAACAATAACTTCATTTACTTGCTTGTTGCAAGTAATTTCTTCATTATTCACAATGTTTTAATCCAAAAAAGATCTTTACAAAATTCAAAAACTAAAAATTTTCATCTGAAACTTCTTTGAATTTGGACAAGTCTAAAGCTTTGTTTAAAGATGGCTAAGATTAGTGATATTAATATGAACAAAGGAACAACATATTAGAATAACAATTTCAAAATATTAGTTAAAAGTGTTATTTATTATGCATAACTTTTGGGTGAAAATTCGACAATTATATAAGTTTCAATATAACTTCTTTTAGAATTAGTCACTCCAAAACTTATCAAAATAGAGTAAATTTGACCATGCAACCATTATGACCAATGAACATTACAATACAACCACCAAAAGCCAAACATTTGTACTCAATGATTTCTATCTTAATCCACTCAGTCTCACTTTTTGATACACTTTGAGAAAGAAAGCTAGGGAAAACAATGAGGAAAATGAAGAAATTGCTTGTAAAGAAGAAATTTCTTCTTTTCCCATGATGTTTTCTATGCAGAAAGACAAAAGACTTAAAATTTCGGGAACCTGAAATTGTTGTCTACATCATCTTTCAATTTGTACCAGTCTAAAATTTTGTTGGAAGGTCACGGTGAGTGAGGTGTTAATTATATAGACTTCTATTTAACTCTTGTCATGCTGAATCCAGAATATTCCTGTTTGGGCAGGAGGTATAGACAAAGATCAGCCTGCACAAATGTGCAGTCTGATCTTCGTCTACACCACCTGCTTTTCCCTTTCAAGCCAGAATTGTGTTTATAGAATCAGTTTTTAAATGAAATATTGACCTGCAACTAGTACTTCCAGTGATTTCAGTCCTTTGATTTTGGTGCAATTCTAAACAGATTTTTTTATTCAGCATGACAAGGGTTGATATCAAGATAAACATTTAGGATGATTGATCATTACCAGAAAAAAAAAATTTTCAGACTGGTTCAAATTCAAAGATGTTGCAGATGACAAATTTAGTTGATGAAATTTTAAATTCATTTGCCTTTTTGGGTAAAAAAACAGAGAAGAAAATGAAGAAATTGCTCTTAATGTTTTACAAAGCTATTTTTCCTAGAGACATCCAAAAGCGTCATGGTGTGGTAATGTTCAAGAAGTTCACATTAATCTATTTTTGTTATATTTGATTCAACACTAGTGTTAAAACCAGTAATAAATATTCTTTCTAGAAGACAAAATTCTTCACATAGCAAGAAACAATCTGTAGAAAGAAGTTTGAAGCACATTCTAAGTATTTAACCCATTCCAACACGATAAAATTTTAGACCAGTCCAAGTTCAACAAAGTTGCAGACTACAATTTAAAGTTGATGAAATTTTCCAATTTTTTTACTTTAGGGGTAGAAAACATAGTGGACAATGAAGAAATTGCTTGTAACAAGCAATTTCTTCATCCTCCACAATGTTTTCTAAAGCTTTCATTTTGTGTGGCGTTTCAAAGCATCATTGTGTGGGAATGAGTTCAAAATTAAAGGCGTTTCTGTTGGATATTTACATTCATTTATAGATTGATTGATTGATTTTTTTTTGTTTATAACATACTGAAGTACTTATATACCATTTTAATGACTGACTTGTTACAATATTCTATTCAAAGTGCAGTTTGGAAGTGGTGAAAAGGGTAGGCCAACAATAACTCGTCATTCAACAATAATTTGTCAAACAACGTTAGAAAAGAAATAAGAACTAATTCAAGGACAAAATGGAAAAATCGGGAGACAATCAAGTAAATAAAACTTAAAAATCTAGGACTTTGGTGAAGAAAGGGCTCAAATGGTGGGGAGACATACCATCATCTGGGGCTGTCGATAGCTGGGGAGCACTGTAGGATTCCGTATTAAATTGGAGAGGGCAACGGAGCTTATCCTTTTCTGTGATGCAAAAAAATGTGTTTTTTCAGTACAGCCTTCCAAAGATAATGATGTTCAATTTTTTTCTCTCTTTTCACTTTCAGCTTTCAAGTTGAAGTTTTATCTGTATTCATGTATAAAGCTTTGTTGTTGTTTTTTCCCCTTTTGAGATTTACCATCTTAGGCTTTTACATGTAACAGGTCAGTGTTTAATATAATGTAATGTTCATTGTTTGTATTAGGTTTAACACTACTTTGAACAATCTTGTAGATATAATACAGTGAATTTCACTAATTCCTGGGTAACCCTAGTACTAGGCTATGACTCTTCGGAAGACACTGAGGAAAATGAAGAAATCCACAATGCTTTCTACGCCAAAAGAAAGACATTTAGGAAATTTCATCCACAAAATTTGGCGTCGGCAACTTTTTTTCAATTTGGACTAAATTTTTGTGATCTAGTAATGGGTGAAAACCATGTAGACATTTAAGAAATTTCATAGACAAAATATGTCGTCAGCAACTTTTTTTCAATTTGGACTAAAATTTTGTCATCTAGTAATTGGTGAAAACCATGTAGATATTTAGGAAATTTCGTTGACAAAATTTGGGGTCAGCAACTTTTTTTCGATTTAGACTAAAATTTTGTCATCTAGTAATGGGTGGAAATCATGTAGACTTGTCAACCTGATAAAAGACAGATTCCATTACAATATCTGACTGAAATAGATTACAAAGTCTACCACAATTTTGTTCATTTCACACAGGAAATAAAGTGATTTGATAAGTGTAATAAAATGTCTGGGAAAGTAGCCAACAGCTAATTGGTATGATATGTAACCAGGTCACAAGAAAATTGGCAATCTTTTGTGAAATTAATATATTTGTAAATGGATTAAGAATGCTGCTACAAAAAAAGGTCAAAAATCAAATTAAAGTCAAAGACAACTAAAATATACCAGAGTGGATTTTCAAATAATTCAGAATATTGGTATGGCTTTATGAATTGGCAAGACCAAATTAGATAACATGTGAGTTGGCGTACAAATCAAAGCAAGACTTTTACAAATGTAAATTATAAAACACCAATTGATTATATAAACCCCTTCCCACTTAACCTTTATTTTTCACAACCCTCATTTGTTTCCGTATAATTGTTTCTACTCGGAAAGACAAAATATCATAAAATTTCACCAACTTTCAACTGTCATCTGCAACTTTTTTCAATTCAGACCAGTCTATTATTTTGTTGTCTGGACATAGATTGAACTGAGACTCAATGCCTACCCTGCAAACATCTGTAATTCTACAGATCTCTTGATAGATAAATTCAACAGCCTAAACATTCAGGATATCACTCAGCTATTCCCGTTATCAAAAATCTTTATACTACATGTACCATCTTTTTTTCCCTCCCCATTTCAGTAATTCCCCTGCAAAATAGTTCAAGAACTAGTTTTCTAGTTCTTGAACTTTTCTAGAACACTAAGAACTTATTTCTGTGGTTGTATAACTTTTGTAGAACTTTCTAGAACTTGTAAAAGATTCAAGAACTTAAGTTCTAGAACATTTGAAGCTCTTAAACTTTTATTTAAGAAAATTATAAAGCTCTAGAACTTGGTTCAAGAACTTATGAAGTTCTAGAACACAAGAAACTACAAAGTTCTAGAACTTGGTTCAAAAACTTTGCAAGTTATAGATCTGAAGTACGCATTTGATTAACTAATTCCAAAAATGGATTTTTTTTAGACTGGTCCATATTGAAAAACTTGTGCAGATAACAATTTACAAATAGTGGAATTTTACATTTTTTCAACTTTCTGGATAGAAAATATTGTGGAAAATGAAGAAATTGCTTGTTGCAAGCAATTTCTTCATTTTACACAATGTTTTCCCAATTATTTTTCTTGAGGGGCATTCAAAAGCATTATTGTGTTTGGTTAATACCTCTTTAGCCCCTAAAGTAGAAAAAATGTAAAAATTACATCATTTACAGGTTAACCCATTCCCATACATTTATGCTTTTTGATGCCACCAAGAAACAATTGAGAAAACTTTATGGAAAATGATGAAATTGCTTGTGACTAATGATTTCTTCATTTGCCACAATGTATTTTAGCCAGAAAGTTTAAAAAAAACTGAAATTTCACAAACTTTGAATTGTGGTCTGCAATGCCTTTTACTTTGGACCAGTCTAAAATTTTGCTGTCTGTTAATGGGTTATTCATTTTTCAGATTCCAAAATAGATCTTTTTATCTACCAGGCCACACATTTTGTTGTAATAAAAGTGATTAAGTTCTTGAGCCAGTCCAAGTCGTAGTTTTTGAACAGGTTTACCCTTTCCTGTATAAAAACTGCTTTTTACGTCCATGCAATTTTATACTTAAGAAAATATTGCGATAAAAGAAGAAATTGCTTGATACAAGCAATTTCTTCTTTTATCATACTATTTTCTATCACATAGAATGGTTTTGTTTCAAATTGCACTCACTTTTCATTGTTGTCTGCAACATGTTTCAAATTGGGCCAGTCTAAAATTTTGAGAAACAGGAAAGGGTTAAAGAACTTATTCTGGTACTTTGGTCCAAGCTTCTGTTGTTGTTGATCATCCAAGCTCATGGACAATCTGGGCAAATTTCATCAAAACTGAACAGGAATGTTTCCAAAAGAAACCAGTATTGATAAGTACTTTTTAAAGACAAAGGAGTATCAGATTGTATATAATATCTGATTAAAATGATTCAAGTTAATAAAAAAATGTCCATGTATATTAACCCATTAACAGACGGCAAAATTTTAGACAGGTCCAAATTGAAAGGAGTTGCAGACAACAATCTAAAGTTTATGAAATTTCAGACTTTTCAATATTCTGGGTATTAAACATTGTGTAAAATTAAGAAATTGCTTGTAACAAGCAATTTCTTCATTTTACACAATGTTTTCTCAATAGTTTTCCTGGAGGGGCATCTAAAAGCATCATTTTGCGGGAATGGGTTAAGACAGGACTAGGAAATACTAGTGAGTAGAATTTCATTCATTGTAAAAATTGAACCACCCACACTACTTAACATAATAATTATTTTCACTTTATTTAACAGGGATTAAGCTTTTTTTTGTGTGAATGGGGTTTTACGCCGCTTTCAACAACCATTCAGTTACATCGCGGAGGCTGGAGCACCTTACAATGGAATCCTGGTATTTCTCACACCAGTACTACCATTTCATCCTTTCCTAGCCTCCAGCTGCTATCCCACATGGGTCTACAATTATCAACCCATTGGTGAGAGACAAATTGTCAGAAAGGATGAGTGCCGCTGCTGGGGATCGAACCCGTGACCTCTAGATTGACAGTCCGACGCACTACCAACTGCGCTACGACGGCTGCTCAGGGATTAAGTAAGGTAGTGGTTCAAAGTAAGAGTTTTCTGTACATATGGTTACAGGGAACTAATACAGTTTCCCGCCATCTGTCACATTTTGTCTAGGGATACTACAGTGATGTAAACAAAGATCAAAGTGACCTCTGATTGGTCCATATAATATCAAGACCAAATCTAAGGATATGATCCGATAAATTGATACTCTGTTAATAAATTAGGAGCGAAAAGGATAACATTTTATTGTATTTCGACTCTTGAGGGGTGGTTTCTATACCCTGGGGTATTTTTCGGAAAATGAAGTAAAACCAACTGCGCAAATAGGGGTATCTTAAAAATGACGTCATAAGTCATTGATAAAAGGGATCATGCTATATCGGAATTCAGTTATTTTGACGGTTGAATGATTGTTCTTGAATTTGACACATGGTTTGACCCCCTTTCAATTTCTTGGGATGAGCTATTTGCAATTTTCTTATAATGGTCGCCTATGGAAAATGGAATAGTTCCCTGTAACCACATGCCAAGGTTTATGTTTATCTTTAATTTCACACATCATTCCACCTACAATTACCTAGAAGCTTTCTGTATTAGAGCTGTAACTTGTAGAACAAGAAGTGTTTGTGAAACACAATGCCCCCCCCCCCCCGTACATGAGGTTCTTTTTGGCCTTTGACCTTGGTATGTGACTTTGAACTTATCACATGACCTTGACATGAGGAGATGCGTATTATGGAGATGTATCATCATGTCAAATATGAGCATTGTATCTTGAATAGGCTGGTATTAATTGACAATGTTAAGTTTTTTTATTAAGTTTTACAGACAGACCGACAGAGGGACAGACGAACAACATTAAAACAATATGCCCCCGATCTTTTGATGCCAGGGCATAAAAATTGTTAATTATTGAACTGGTTCTAAGACCTGTTCAAGAAATAGTTCTAGAACATTCAAGAATGTTAAATGGTAGTTTCAGAACAAGCCCTTGAACTGGTTTCAAAATTCTTGAACTGGTCCAAGAACTTGTTCTTGAATGTTCATGAACTAGTTTGTGAACACTGAGTTTTGGAACTGCCTTTTAACATTCTTAAACATTTAAGAACTGATTAATTACTTGTTCTTGAACTAGAAAATTGAGTTCTTGAGCTGTCATTTAACATTCATGAACAGAAAGATTACATTAATTGTACATATCACGTATGAAGGAAAATTATAACGTAGGCCATTTCATTGATAAAGTTTAATGCATAGAACCATTACCACAAAGTCCTACTTCAATGCACCAGCTAATTCCCGTAAAGAAAAGTGACTTGAAAAACCATTGTGGAAAATGAAGAAATTTCTAGTAATACCCAATTTCTTCATTTCCCACAATGCTTTCTTCCCAAAAAGGCAAACATGTAAAGAAAATATAAAAAAAAAAAATTGCAGTCTGAAACCCCATTGAATTGTTAACAGTCAAATATTATTATCTGGTAATAGGTTAAATGATGGAAAAAATCAACATAATTATAGAACTAATTAATATAAAAGAAATTAATATAGAAAAGCAAAAGTAAGGATGAATATACATATTATAAAATATTAGTGATAATATATAAGAAAAAAGTTACAAGTAAAAGGTTGTATTATACAAAATGAATACCACAAGCTTTAGGAATAGATTAATCCATTTCCAAACAACAGAAATTCAGACTGGTCAAAATTGAAAGAGATAAAGAGGAATATGTTAAGTTCATTAAAGTTAATAATTCTTCGGCTTTTTGATTGATTGTATGGGATTGATTGCCACTTTAACATTATTTCAGAGATATTGTGGAAATTGTTGCTCCTAACCATGGTTTCCTGTCATTTTTCACATCAGTAAAGCCACAATGTTCGATCTCCGCCACCGGCTACTAATCACATTCAGGCACAATATCTATCACTTGCCAATTGGCGAGAGAAAAAGTATATCTTGTAACAAGGAATTTCTTCCAATAATAATAATGGCAATTTTCTTTAAGGGGCCGGTTTTTTACTTTTCGCGTCATACAAACTGGAAAATGATTGCTAAGTGAAAGAGGCGAAACAAATATTTTTGTCACTCTGTCAATTTGATTTGTATAGATATGGTTTATAATTGTGGAAGATGTTTTTGATATTTGAGTTGGTTTGTTACCTATTTGTGAGAGTCCGTATTTTAAAGGAAATTTTGACCACTCTTTACACTCAAAAGTATTTCTTGTCTGATAAGTAGTTAAAGTTTTAAGTCACCAATTAAGTGTAATTCAGTGCAGTATTCATCTGCTTTCTGTACCTGCAAATCAAATGAAGATATCCATTCTTTGTTGGATTCTACCTTAAAAGACAAAGACCTTTATAATTCCAACACATTGAATTCCTTGAATTTTGACTAGTCTAAAATGTTGGTAGAAGATCAATTGTTTGTGCAGATATAAGAAGATTTTTCTACCCAATCAAAGAGGTTAATGCAATATTTAAGTATAAATGTCTGAATAAAAATAGGTATTTAATCCATTCCAACTCAATCCCTCCTTTTTACACCCCTGAAGAAAAAAGCTTTGGAAAACATTGTGGAAAATGAAGAAATTGCTTGTATCAAGCAATTTCTTCATTTTCAACAATTTTTTCAATCAAAAAAGACGAAAAAAATCAAAATTCCATCAACTTGAGATTGTCGTCTGCAGCTTCTTTCAATTTGGACCAGTCTAAAATTTTGCTGTGGTGGAATGGGTTAAAATAGTCTTGCATTTAGTCTATTGATAAAATGGTGAAAAAAGTTGATTATACCTTTGAAAGCATCAGGATTAAGGTAGAGGAGACTTGAGAAGGAATGGTGGCTGTCATTATTGATAGGTAAATGTATCGTGCGATAATGCTTCTCCAGTAGCGCTGAAATGAAAAAAGAAAAAGTTGATAACCGCTAGGTCATGCTAAAAAAATCTCTCTTCAGAACTGCATTTACCCTTGTCAAGCCGAATGAATTCCTTATCTGATTTCGCGTTAAAAATCAAAGAACTGAAAACACTGGAAGCCCTAGTTTAAGGTCAAATCTTTTTGAGTATTAATTTTGTAAACAACTCTTGGTTGAATGAGACAAACAAGGGGTGTAGACTAAGATCAGAGTGCACTTTTGTGCAGGCTGATCTTTGTCTATACCTCCTGCCAAAACAGGAATATTCAGGGTTCAGCATGACAAGGGTTAAAATCAGAGGGTTGTACTCACTCATAGGCTCTGATAATTTGGGTCAATAGTTTTTGTTAATAAATTCTATATACAAATTACTCTGACATGAGATTGCAACCTGGTGGTTTAGACTAAGATCAGACCGTACATACCTCCTACAATAGCAGAAAATTCCAGGTTCAGCATGACAAGGGTTAAGTGAGTTACACTGGTCAAATTTGAATTATTCATGTGCTTTCTGAGCAACATAAAGTCAAATGTTATGCTGGAACTCTTAATGGGACCAATGGTGCAGTCTAAAATTTGGCTGTCTGGTAATGACTTGAGTAGACAAAGTTAGTTTGTGATGCTTTCACAAATGGCTAAATTTTACTTAAGAAGTCTTAAAAATGAAAACAGTATAATTGGTTTTGTAATCAGTCAGACACCCAGGAAACCACAAAATTAATTCCATTTCTAGTCTGAAATTAAGACCTGTAGGCCTTTTATCCACAAACTGATTTTTACAATTTAATCCTCTTTTGTTTTTATATCCCCCAAGAAACAATTTTGCAGAACTTTTAGTAAGAAGATTAAGAAATCGCTTGTTACTTGAAAGATAGACACATTTAAAATTTTATCAACTTGAAACTGCCATCTGCAACTTCTTTAAATATGATCCAACAATTGGGAAAACATTATGTGAAATGAAGAAAATGCTTTCTATCTAGAAAGTTGAATTAATCTAAATTTTCATAAACTTTACATTGTTTTCTACAACTCCTTTCAATTTTGACCTGTCTAAAATTTTAACCTCTGGCAATGTGGTAAACAACTCTACCTCAAAAGTGACACCCAGGAGGTGCAGATGGAGCTCAGACTGCACTTATGTGCAGTCTGATCTTCGTCAGTACCTCCTGCCAAAACAGGAATATCCAGGGTTCAGCATGATAAGGGTTAATAAACATGTACTCACAATTTTAACCCTTATCATGCTGTATATATTATCTTACTGAATTGCTGTAAAATCAAAGGTCTTAAAGTACTGACAGAATTTGTGGTTCAACAAGAGCTTTGTCTACAGGACACAGATGCCCCCATCGGTAGCTTTGATAATAACAAAGGGCAATAACTCTAAAATTATGCAAGCAAGAGTTGATAGCTATCATACTTTCAGAGATATGCCCCGGACAAAATGTTTTTTTTAAAATAACAAAGGGCAATAACTCAAAAATTATGCAAGCAAGAGTAAGGGTTCATGAGCACTGTACTTCTCCTCAATGAGATCTATCCATCTATGAAGTTTCAAGTTGATAGCTATTATACTTTCAGAGGTATGCCCCAGACAAAATGTAAGTCTTTAAAATAAAAAAGGGTAATAACTCCAAAATAATGCAAGCAAGAGTTGTGTTTCTTGTGCACTGCACTTCTCCTCAATGAGGTCTATCCACCTGTGAAGTTTCAAGTTGATAGCTATTATACTTTCAGAGATATGCCCCGGACAAAATGTAAGTCTTTAAAATATCAAAGGGCAATAACTCCAAAATTATGCAAGTAAGAGTTGTGGTTCTTGTGCACTGCACTTCTCCTCAATGAGGATTATCCACCTATGAAGTTTCAGGTTGATAGCTATTATACTTTCAGAGATATGCCCTGGACAATTTCGGGAAGGACGGAAGGATGGACGGACGGACAAAGGCAAATCTATATGCCCCCCCCTCCCACATTAAGTGGTGGGGGCATAAAAATATTTCTTTTAGAAATCAAATTCATAGACAACTGTTGCAGGAAAAGTACAAGCAGGAGGTGAAGGCCAAGATCAGACTGCACTTATGTGCAGGCTGATCTTGGTCTACACCTCCTGCCAAAACAGGAATATTCAGGGCTCAACATGACAAGGGTTAAGTGAATGTCTTTACTGATATCAGAGAATTCACATCAAAAATGTAATACTATGAGAGCAACAAAATAACCTAGACAACAACAATGCTATAACAGTACCTTGGATTTTCTCCGAAAACAGACAAGCTTAATATGGAAAAATATGCTCAAATATCATTTGGTGACATGCAAAATAAAAAGATACAAAACCAAAAGTAAATATAATGTTTTCTTGACCAAACCATTATGCATCAATGTACAACTAAACATTAGTATTGTGAAAAATCAAAAAAGAAATGAAAAGGGAATCAGCACCATATGAAGGTGCAATATAACTGAAGCAAAGAACAAAATTTAGAGGTTTAAAAAGTTCTGTCTTATTAAGGTCTCATGTTAAAAAGTATTGATAGAAGTTATCTAACTTGAAGACATGACCTCAAAGAAAACTCAATTTAAAAAAATCCACATTTAAATCCATTTGATACTTTCTCAGAAGATGTTTTTTCCACTAAATAGCATTTATGGTTATAATTACTGCCCACAAAAGCCAATGCATTTTAGTGTGTCCCCCCCCCCCAAGAAAAAACAAGAGTACCATAGTGACAATAAAGCTGCCACTTTGCTGCTGTTACACAAAAATAAATGTAGTCACTACTTATTTTGACAGAACCAAATTCAAAACATTTGCAAGTTTCATTTAAATCAAGACAAAAAGTTAGGAGGAGTTGTGTTCACAAGGCTGCAATTTCAATAAGCCCCAAATACTAAGTTTTAAAGGGGCATAATTCAGGGAAATTAATGAACCATTAAATCCTTGATCCATGTACATCTACAAATTTTGGTGATGACATTGACCAAGTTTCATTTAAATCAAGACAAAAAGTTAGAAGGAGCTGTGTTCACAAGGCTGCAATTTCAATAAGCCCCAGATACTAAGTTTTAAGGGGGCATAATTCAGGGAAAAATTAATGAACCATAAAATTTTTACTTCATGCACATCTACCAATTTAGGTCGTAACATCCACCAAGTTTCATTTAGATCCAGCCAGAAACTTAGGAGGAGTTGCATTCACAAGGCTGCAATTTCAATAAGCCCTAGAGACTAAGTTTTAAGGGGGCATAACTGAGGCAAAAATAAATGAACATAAAATCCTTACTTCACACACATCTACCAACTAAGGGGATAACATTGACTAAGTTTCAAAAAGATCCAACCAGAAACTTAGGAGGAGGTGTGCTCACAAGAAAAGTGGATGTACGTACGGCTGGAGCACCTAACAATGGAATCCTGGTATTTCTCACACCAGTACTACCATTACATCCTTTCCTAGCCTCCAGCTGCTATCCCACATAGGTCTACGATTATCAACCCATTGGTGAGAGACAAATAGTCGGAAGGATGAGTGCCGCCGTCGGGGATCGAACCCGGAACCTCTAGATTGACAGTCCGACGCGCTACCAACTGCGCTATGACGGCGGCTGCGATGGACGGACAGACGGAGAAGATAATGCCAATATACGACTGCCTCCAGCAGCGTTTAAAAAAAATCTTCAGCAATTCAAATAAAGGGTCACCCAGTGATTGTTTCAGTGAAGTTTGATTGAAATTTGCCAAGTACTTTCTGAGGAGAAGATTATCATTTACATTAAATACATTAAACAAAATCCATTTTTTTTTTCATCCACCCAAAATTTCCTCAAGGAATCTGATAATTTATAGGTCATCCTTATTTCTTTTTTTATGTATATTTACCAGAGGGGAGTTAAACAAGGGATTCCTAAGATTTTTCTTTTCTTTAACCCATTCCCAAACACTGATGCTTTTTGATGCCTCTACTGAAAAAGGTTTGAAAAACATTGTGCACAATGAAAAGATTGCTTGTAACATGCAATTTCTTCAATGTGCACAATGTTATTTACCCGAAAAGAAAATGATTTTCTAAATTTCATCACTTGAAATTGTAGTCTGCAAGGCCTTTCAATATGGATCAGTCTAATTTTACCTTGTGTGGTAATGGGTTTATTTCTGAGAATTCCAGATAAATTCCTAGTAAATAACAAGTAATTTTGCACATGAAGGATCATACCTGTGGAATTTGGTTGAAATAAGTCTATGAATGCACAACAGACACAGTGCAATGACAATAGCCTGTGGGCCTTGGCCAGTGGAGTTAAAAAAAAAAGAATTCTAAAAATAGCAAAACATACATGTTATTTGAAATCAAGTCTTGCATGACTATATTTAAGTGTTCATATACATGCTATAAACATTGATAAAAATCTGATGAAAAACAAAAGGAGAGTGCAAGATAAGAAACAAAATATATTTGTTTAACAGTATGCCTCCACAAATGCAAGTTTCAGAAACTAGAGGCGATTGAGTGCCTGTATTGCTCCATAGGCCTAAATGTACTCATTACACTGATTGGTATTTTCAGAAAAGCCATTATTTTCATCCAATCAAATTCATTTTCAAAGAAATTCAATAAAGGGTCGCCAAAGAATAATACTTGAAATAAATTAAATTGTTTCTGAGAAAAACCAGATGTGTTTGTGAAACACAATGCCCCTGCAACATGACTAAATGTTTGACCTTGGTATGTGACTTTGACCTTATCACATGACCTTGACTTTGATATGAGGAGATGCCTATTATGAAGATGTATCATCATGCCAAATATGGGCATTGTATCTTGAATAGGCTGGAAGTAGGCTGGTAGTAATTGGCAATGTTAAGTTTTTTTATTAAGTTTTGCAGACAGACAGACAGAGGAAAAGACAGACTGAGGGACAATGGTAAAACAATATGTGGAAATTAGCCCTGCCCATTAAAGCTATGCTTTTCATCCGATCAAAACTATTTTATATAATATGATTAAAAGTGACAACAGGATCATCCCTGTGAAATAAGTTGAAATCAATTGATTAGTTTCAGTGAAAATGATTTTCAAAGGTTTTGCCATATATGGAAATTGGCCCCGCCCCATTAACCCAATTTTTTCATTCGATCAAAATTCTTTGAAGGAATCTTATAAAGGGTCACCCAAGGCTAATATCAGTAAGATTTGATTGAAAACCATTGAATGATTTGTGAGAAGAAGATTTTTAAGGTTTTGTCATATATGGAAATTTGCCCTGCCCATTAAAGCTATATTTTTTATCCGATCAAAATTCTTTGAAGGAATCTGATAAAGGTCACCCATGGATCATTCTTGTAAAATTTGGTTAAAATCCATCAATTGGTTTGTGAGAAGATTTTGAAAGGTTCCATTATATATGAAATTAGCCCCGCCAATTAAAGCCATGTTTTTTATCCAATCAAAAATCTTTGAAGGAATTTGATTAAGGGTTACCCAAGTAGTGTATTTTCAAAAGTTTTACCATATATGGAATTTAAGCCTTGCCATTAAGTCCATATTTTTTTATCCAATCAAATTCTTTGAAGGAATCTCATGAAGGATCACCCAAGGATCATTTCTGTGAAATTTGTTTGAAATCCAAATAGTTTGTGAGGAAAAGGTTTTGTTTTTTTAAGTTTATGGACGGACGCCAGCACGACAGACACAATGCTATGACACTAGCTATGCTTGCCTTAGGTCAGTGGAGCTAAAAAATGACCTTGACATCTAACCTGAAAAGAAAGTAGGTAGAAATCAAAAAGTAGCCATCCTGTATCATGGAAAATATTGTAGATAAGTAGAAATTGCTTCTTTTTTCTGCAATGTTTTCTTGATTATATTATAAAAGGGATGTAAAAATCACATAGGTAAAACAGAAATGTTTTACAACAAAGACCACATATGAAATAATAGACAATGCAAAAGCAGATGCCCTTGAGCTGGGTACAAACAGAAATGTAATTATTATAATGAACATTCAAGCCCTATCACCTACCAAACAAAGGTTAGTGCAAATTTTAAAGTTTTGATTGGCCAAATAGACAGAGTAAAGGACAAACAAACAGGGCATAACCTATATGCCCCTGATCTATTGATGCGGGGACATAAAATAAGGTATCTTGCATGTCTTGTGTGCTAAATTCCGATCTAAGCCATTCTGTAGAAATAAAAATTATGAAAAAATCAAATCAAAAACAATGTATTTCGGGATTCCATATACCATTTCTGCCTTATCATAAAGGTGGATTATAAAGTATGGCAAAAATGCATGCAGGATGAATTGTCCAGAATTAAGGGTGTGATTATATTGGAATTTCTGTATGTCATCAACCTTATTCATTGAAATGGTATTCGTACTCAGTCGAGGAATTAAATTCCTTAGAATAGAAGCATGTTATCATTTGAAACAATTCACAGTTGTCTAAATAAGATTACTAAAATAGCAGCTGAAGCAAATTCTTATGCAACTAATGTCAAAATTTTCTTTTAACCCAGTGGAATTTTAGACCGGTCCAAATTGAAAGGAGCTGCAGACGACAATTTCAAGTTGATTGAATTTTAAATTTTTTCGTCTTTTTGGATAGAAAACATTGTGAATAATGAAGAAATTGCTTGATCCAAGCAATTTCTTCATTTTCCACAATGTTTTCCAAAGCCTTTTCGTTGAGGGGCGTAAAAAGGAGGGATAAAGTTGGAATGGGTTAAGCAAAAGGAGATGCAAACAAGGCATCACCATAGGTTAGCAAAGCAATTTAACCCATTCCCACACAGCCCTCCTTTTGATGCCCCTTAGGAAATAGCTTTGGAAAATATTGCGGAAAATTGCTAATTATAAGCTTTTTCTTAATTCCCACAATGTTTTCTATCCACAAAGACGGAGATTTTCAAAATTTCATCAGTTTGAAATTGCCATCAGCGACTTCTATTACTTTGGATTTCTCTAAAATTTTGTTGTCTGGTAATTGGTTAAGCAATAAAATCACATCCTTTCATTTGGACAGACTGTCTATGAGATACAAGGGCAAAATACAAACTCATTGGCTCAAAGCTGTCCCCTTTTCCTGCCATAAAAACATCTGACAAGGAATATCTAAAGGGGTACAGATTAGTAGGCCTGCCTTCCTTTTTTCCTGAAATTAACAAGTTATTGAAACAAGATGAAGTGAGAAAAACATTCTAGAAGAAATGAATTGTTAAAATGCTTTTAGGTCACATTGAAACCAAAAAAATTTCTTACAGTAGAACTAAATACAAACAGAGTATAATGTTTCATAGTTGCAGGGTTCTAAATAACACTTAACTTAATCCATTCCCACACAGAAAAAAATTGATAATTACAAATTTAAAGGAATTGCAGACAACAGTTTGAAGTTTGTGAAATTTAAATGAAATCGTCTCTTTTGAAAAAGAATATTGTTAAAAGGTGAAAAAATGCTTGTAACAAGCAGGATTATGCGAGAATAGGTTAATACCTGACTACAATATTTCAACAAATGCAAATTTGATAAAGTTCCAGAGTGAAATTGTAAGTATTTGAAATATTTCACTTTTTAAAGAATTCTGCCTTTCAAAAGGTGTTTAATTAGGATTTTATTAACAGAAATCTAACGGGACACTTCAATAAAAAGTTTGACTTACAATTTGCAATTATATGCAAACCCCTACAAAAGAACAAAGCTATATATCCGTACTCATGCATGTGATTTATTATGTTCTTATTTTGACGATGAACTACATTGTGTTCAAGTCAAATTGTTAAATAAATATTCTGTTTTGTTCTGTTCTGTAAACACTTTCAAAAAATATCGCTTTATTTAACCTAGCGCATCCTAATTATATGTGTATACATTCAAAAAAGATTTTATAACTAAATTTCCAAGATTCTTTATGAAAGATTTTGGCCTATATATCAGCGTTAAAAATCTCATTCAAAATGTAAACAAAGATAATCCTGAAGAGGCCTATTCTTCTATTAGCCCATTCCCACATGATCAAATTTTAGACCAGTCAAATTCAAAGAAGTTGCAGACAACAATTTCAAGTTGATAAAATCTTCATTTTTGGGGGCAGAAAACATCATGGATAATGAAGAAATTGCTTGTTACAAGCAATTTCTTCATTATCCACAATGTTTTCCAAAGCTTTTGTAATGAGGGGCGTTTAAAAGCATCATTGTGGGGGAATGGGAACATACCAAATTGTAGCAGAGTAGAGAATAAAACAACGGCAATGAATCACTCTTATCCATGTGGTTTACCTAGACGCAGCAACCCTAGGTTTCTTGCCTCAACATATAAACTTTGCGAAAGCTGGGGCAAAACAAGATTCACTATATCTAGGGTGTTGAAACAATAAAAGTTCCTAGATTAATTGGATTAATCATAATTTAAAAAGCTAACACAAATCCTATGTAATTATGATATCCTAACAAACAAGTGTCATTTGATAATTAGTTAACCTGTTCCCACACAACAAAATTTTAGACTTGTCCAAATTGAAAGAAGCTGCAGACGACAATTTCAAGTTTATGGATTTTATTTCTTCTTTTTGGATAGAAAAGATTGTGGACAATGAAGACATTGCTTGTGACAAGCAATTTCTTCATTATCCACAATGTTTTCCACACCATTTTTATTAAGGGCATCTAAAAGCATCATTAAGAGGGAATAGGTTAAGGAGGTTTGCTTGGCTGATATCAGACTTCAAACAACAAACTAAACAATACCTCATGCATCTGCATGTTAAGTTTAACCCATTCCCACACAGTGATGCTTTTGGACGCCCCCCAAGAAAATGCTTTGGAAAACATAGTGGATAATGAAGAAATTGCTTGTCACAAGCAATTTCTTCCTTTTCCACAATGATTTCTACCCAGAAAATTCCTAAATTTCATAAACTTTACATTTTCGTCTGCAACTTCTTTCAATTTGGACTAGTCTTAAATCTTGCTGTGTGGTAATGGGTTAAAGCCTACTTTAGCCAACTACCAGACAACAAAATTTACACAGGTCCAAATCAAATGAAGTTGCAGATGGCATTTCAAGTTGCCCTTAAATTTGATTGAATGGGGTTTAACGCTACTTTTAACAGTATTTCAGTCATATCGCCCTGGCTGGAGCACCTAACAATGGATTCCTGGTAATTCTCACACCACTACTACCATAACATCCTTTCCTAGCCTCCAGCTGCTATCCCAATTAGGTTTAAGATTATCCACCCATTGGTGACAGACAAGTGTCGAAAAGAATATGTGCCGCCACCGGGATCAATTCCATGACCTCCCATTATTGAAAGATTAGGAGTCTGATGCGCTATGACAGTGACCCTTAAATTTGAAAGTAAGTGCTAAATAGGTATTGTGGGGACAGGAGAAATGCCCTGTTGAAGTTTCTTTCAAATTTGACCAGTCTAAAAATTTGTTTCTTTGTAATAGGTTTATTGATCATGTAAAATGATGCCAAATCCCGTTAGAAATATCAAATTGTGAATTAGGACTATAATATGCTAAAAACGTATAAAAGTGGTAAATTAATTGTATGTAATAACACTATTTATGCTTGAAAGGAAATACATGTATCAAATTATAGTAAATGTTTCCAAAATTCCAATACAAAACTTCACCTTTTCCCTTTTTTTCAGTCTGTTTTATAAAACAAGATGTTCGATTTAGCTTTAACTTATGACTAGATGGCAAAATTTAGACTGGTACAAAATCACAAAAGTTGCAGATGATAATTTCAAGTTGATAGATTTTCAAATATATCTGTCTTTCTTAGTAGAAAACTTATTAGAAAATGCAGAAATTGCTTGCAAGAAGCTATTTCTACATTTTCCAAATTGTTTTTTTTAACCCATTCCCACACAACAAAATCTTAGACTGGTCCAAAATGTAAGAAGCTGCAGACGACAATTTCAAGCTGATGGAATTTTAATTTTTTCGTCTTTTTTGGGTAGAAAACATTGTGGAAAATGAGGAAATTGCTTGTAACAAGCAATTTCTTCATTTTCCACTATGTTTTCCAAATCTTTTTTCTTTGGGGGCCTTTAAAAGTGTCACTGAGTGGGAAAGGATTAAACCTTTTTCTTCAGGCATCAAAAAGCATCATTGTGTGGTATTGAGTATTTTGGATAGAAAGCATCTAATGAGGAGAATAAAAGAATAACTTGTTACAAGAAATTTCTTCATTTTCTGTAATGTTTTCAATTTTTCTTTTCTTGAGGAGCAGGGAAAAGGTGGAATTTTGTGGGGATGTGTTAGTGTATCTGTTTTCTTCTTATATGTCACAAATTAAAAATCTTAGAGAAATAGTAAAATACTTTGCCTAAAATGAATAAATTGATCAAGGGGCTTTTAAACATATTTTCATGATAATTACAATGTATCTGCTTTTCCAATAGTTATTGATGTCATTTTCACAAAAAAAACTTTTTCTTCGTGTTTAATCTACTTAACCCATTCCCACTCAATCCCTCCTTTTTACGCCCCTCAACGAAAAAGCTTTTGAAAACATTGTGGAAAATGAAGAAATTGCTTGGATAAAGCAATTTCTTCATTATCCACAATGTTTTCTATCCCAAAAGACGAAAATATTCAAAATTCCATCAACTTGAGATTGTCGTCTGCAGCTCCTTTCAATTTGGACTGGTCTAAAATTCCATTGTGTTGGAATGGGTTAATTCACTATAACTTTAATTCAATGTGATATATTCCCTATCTAGGATGGAAAACATTATGAGAAAGACAAATTACAAGTGATTTCTCTTTTACCAATGAAGTTTTCATTGAACGTAATTGTTCAGTGTCATTGTGTGTTAATGGGTTAATGCTGCATCTGTATGTCTAAAGCTAAAAGAATGCATGTTATGTTAACCCTTTCCTGTTTTTGGAAATTTTAGACTGGTCCAAATTGAAAGAGGTTGCAAACGACAACAAAAATTTGATGCAATTTGAAATGAAACCATCCTATGTGGTAGAAAATATTGTGGAAAAAGAAGAAATTGCTTGTAACAAGCAATTTCTTCTTTTTCCACAATGTTTTCTCAGATATAAAATCACAGCCACATAAAATTCCATATTTGTACGGGAAAGGGTTAAGTTATGTCATGAAAATGTCCCAAAATCACTATGGTCTAATTAACTTTTGATTGAAATTCTCCATTCTTCAATACTTTCTACTCTTCACTTTAAATATTTGGATAATTTTTTAATAAATTATCAGTTATCTTTGAGATCTTTTTTGTAGCATTCCAAGATTTGCCATGGTATTTTCTTGTCCCTTGACAAGTGGCCTTGAAAAAAGTACTTGTTCACAAGTAGAAACCCTAATGGCAGACAAATCGTGGAATACCGCAGTCAGGAATTTGCCTGAGCCCATGAAAGCCCTATTTTCATCCAATCATAACTCTTTGAAGGAATCTGCTATGGGTCAGCCAAGGATAAATCCTATGAAAATTGGCAGAAATCTGTGCAGTCCTCTCTGAGGAGAAGATTTATAAAGTAAACATTTAAGAATGCGCGCACATAGGCATGGACACACAATGGACACAACCCTATAATAGCCAGCTGGCTATCAGGCTGTTGAGCTAAAAACATTTAACAATATTGGTTGATGCCTGTTTTATTCACTTTTGTATTTACTTTTTTCACAAAAATCAGATGTGTTCTTATCGTTGAGATGAAAAATCCTGCTGGATAAGATTTTTGAGATGTCTTAAAGACATTTTTTTTATTTAGAGTGAAAATATTCAAGGTCATCAAGGCTACTTGTTTAAGAAAATGCTGAGTACACTTAAATTCCTTGTTAAGAATTCTTAAGATTCATCTTTAGCGACTTAAGAATCTTAACCTAAAGAACACTTTATCTTAAAAATCTAAATAAGAATCTTAAGAACCTCGACAGAGAAAATGCATCTCAAGGCTTGCACATGCAGAATAATTAAATCACTTATTCTTTTACCTACCACTAACATAATGGTTTTATCATACAGTAAATCTTGGAATAGTAACCCATGATTACCACATTAGAAAATTAAGAGACTGGTCCAAATTGAAAGAAGTTGTAGACAAAAAAATCTTTGCCTTTGTGGGACAAAAACATTGTGGAAATTGAAGAAATTGCTTGTTACAAGTAATCACTTCATTTTCCATAATGTTTTCCAAAGCCTGCTTCTTGAGAGGCGTCAAAAAGCTGGATTGTGTGAAAATGGGTTAAGGCACCACTCTTGGGAACGAAAAAGTGATCAGTTAAGAAAATGGCTACTTAAAACATGTTTTTGTGAAATACATGAAGGATTGATTCTATTGCAGACATAAATCATTACAGAATTCTCACTAAATCCTATGCTGTTTGAACTCATTAGAATCATCTTAGCGAGACAATTCCAACAACACTGGATTTAGGTATGATATATTTTGGCAAAAAAGACCACTTCAGTTATTAGAGCTTTTCAGTTTGAAAAGAGGACTTCGTTTGTGGTCCCTTAACCCATTCCCACTCAATGACGCTTTTAGATGCCCCCTAAGAAAAAATGCTTCAGAAAACATTGTGGAAAATGAAAAAATTGCTTGTGACAAGCAATTTCTTCATTCAACACAATGTTTTCTACAGAGAGAGTTGAAAAAAATATAGAATTTCATAAACTTTAAATTGTCATCTGCAACTCCTTTCATTTTGGACCAGTCTAAAAAATTTTCTTGTGTGGGAAAGAGTTAATGGGAATGGTTGCTTAATAGAGGTGGCTGCTCAAGCAAGATCCACTGTTTACCTAAATGAGCAAAGTGTTAGAATTTCGGTATAAAACTTAAAGAACTAAAAATTTGGTGCTTCTATCTGTTATGATATTGGTGGAATGTATATAAGGATACAGTGTGTCTGCCCGGACTCACCATTATTTTTCCTCAAAGAAACTACACAAAATAACAATAAAAAGATCAGTGATACATCTTGGATCCATTACCAGACAACATAATTTTAGACTGGTCCAAAACGAAAGGAGTTCAAGATGACAATTTCAACTTGATGAAATTTTAACCCTTGTCATGCTGATCCCGGAATATTTCTGCTTTGGCAGAAAGTATAGACAAAGATCAGCCTGCACATAAGTTCAGTCTGATCTTGGTCTACACCTCCTGCTTATCTCCTTTCAGCCAGAGTTGTTTAAATTAACGATTTTCAAAAGAAATATAGACAATTATCAAGACCTTCAAGTACTGCAAGACCTTTTACTTTACAGCAAATCTGTGTATGATTTTTAATTCATATTGATGAGGGTAAAAAACCTTTGTCTTCCGGGGTTGAAAAAATTATCGGATAGAAGAAATTGCTTGTTACAAGCAATTTCTCCTTTTCCCATAAAGTTTTGATTAATCATGTTTCTTCAAGAAAAAAGGACTATGTGATAATAGATTAAGAAAGATATACACTGACATTTGTAATCAAATGTATACGAGCAATTTCTTCAGTATCCACAATATTTTCTACCCTTAAATACAGATTTCATCAACTTAAAATTGTTGTCTGCAACTTCTTTGAATTTGGACTGGTTTAAAATTTTATCACCTAGGAATGGGTTAAGTCTATTGCCAATAACAAAAGACAAGCTACAGATGGTAAGACAGTTGATATAATTTAACTTAAAAAGAGTCAGAATTTATTGTTTAGCAGAAAGGAATAACCCATTCCAACACAATTTCTATTTTTTATGCCCCTCTAGAAAAATGCTTTGGAAAAAATTGTGGAAAATAAAGACATTACTTTTAACAGGAATTTCTTCATTATCCACAATGCTTTTTACCCTAAAAGACAAAGATTTTTAAAATGCAACCATCTATGTAATATTGTCTGCAACTTCTTTGAATATGAACCATTCCATAATTTTGATGTCTAGTTATGGGTTAAAAGTTGTTGTTTTTTCTAAAGCAATGATGTATTCACAGGGGTCAACACTAACTGTGTCCTGGGATCCTGAGGATCCCTGAAAATTGGAAGGGACCTCAGCAATCTCTGACTAGGGATTCCATCAGGACCCTTCAATATTTCTGCAGTACAATAGATCTTAAGAAAATATTTTGGATAATGAAGAAATTGCTTGTAACAAGCAATTTCATCATTTTCCACAATGCTTTCTAGGTTTTTTCCTTTCAACTTGGGCTTAGAAGGGCAAGATTGCATGTAAATGAGGTAGTTCATATTGAGGAGGGATCTCTGATTATCTGGAGGAAACCCTGAAGTAATAGTGTCGACCCCTGATTCAATTTATATACATGCAGAGAGTCTCCATGCCAGTCAGTATAGCAGTATAGCAAACACAAACATTTGTGGGAGATATCATTTTCTTCTTGCTATTATCATTTTCTGTTCTAAAGTATTTTCTGGTGAGTATATTACCCGGTAGTTTAACTAGAAATATGTCACAGACACTGATGCCCCCCCTTATTTGCTCAAGTGACCCGAATTCCCCCATAATTGCTCTTGTGACCTTTAACCCATTCCAACATAAGAAAATTTTAGACTGGTCCAAATTGAAAGAAGCTGCAGACGACAATTTCAAGTTGATGGAATTTCAATTTTTTTCGTCTTTTGGGATAGAAAACATTGTGGTTAATGAAGAAATTGCTTGTTACAAGCAATTTCTTCATTGTCCACAATGTTTTCCAAAGCTTTTTTTCTTTTGGTGCGTAAAAAGGAGGGCTTGAGTTGGAATGGGTTAATCTTAAGTTAGAGTGTCAGATGAAACTAGTACTCTTGAAGGGGGAACAATTGTTGTTCTTTTTTAAAAAAAAAGACTTGTCCGAAATTCAAAGGGGTACCAGATGATATTATAAGGTAAGTACAATTCAAAAAGTATCCGTCCTATATGAGAGAAAATATTGAGGAAAAAGAAGAAATTGCTTTTTACAAGCAATTTCTTCTTTTTCCACAATGTTTCTATAGTATAAAATCCAAGGGACCTGAAAATCAGGGATTGTACAGGAAAGGGTTAATGTAGAAGATATGCTCCGGACAAGAATAGGACATTTGTTCGAATGGGGTTTTACACCGCTTTCAACAATCTTTCAGTTATAGCGTGGCGGCTGAAGCACCTAACAATAGATTTCTGGTATTTCTCACACCAGTACCGCCATCACATCCCTTCCTAGCCTCCAGCTGCTATCCCACATAGGTCTACGATTATTGACCCATTGGTGGGAGACAAATAGTTGGAAAAGATGAGTGCCGCCATCTGGGATCTAACCCGGGACCTCTAGATTGACAGTCCGACGCGCTATCAAGAATAGGACATACACTCTAACAAGCACATACATACTCCCACCCACCCTAACAACCACAACCCCCACACACGGACAGATGTAACACTATATGCCCGCTGCCATCACATGGTAGGGGGCTTAAAAAGCAGTCTGCATCACTGCAAAAGGGACAGAACACACAAGCGTAATTTCACGATTCTCCCGTTAAGCTTCAGAACCATACCTAGACCTCCGTCCTTATTGTCTCCTTCTTCTAGACTATGACTTCTGTTTTCTTCATAATTCTTTTTAGCTTCAGAACCTTCAAAAGGAAGTCAGAATCAAAGAAATCAAAATATAGATTACTCATGCTGTGTTCCAATCATCTGTTCTGAAAATGGATAATTTAACATTAACAGAGTAGACAGAATTTGTGCCTATTGTTTTCTTTATCTGTGAAAAATACAATTTTCTTTTTTTTCTCCCCTTGTTTTAGCATGCAATAATTGCAGATGCCATCCCAGTTAAAGTCTAGCAACACTTTTCAATGCGAAAATTATTTAATAATCAGGCCTTTAGGTCTTGAAACCTGGCTGAAATATTTGCAGATCACTTTGTATTGTTTTGTTAACCTATTACCTTAGACTGGTCCAAACTGAAAGGAGTTGCAGACAAAAATTGAATTACACAAATATTTTTTTTTCCACTTTCTGGGTAGAAAAAGATTGTGGAAAATGAATAAATTACTTGTTGAGGCATCAAAAAGTGTATTTGTATTTGTTCTGAATAGTGTTTTGTTCCCTTTAAATTTGAATGAACGTGAACAGTTAATTCTGATTTATTCATCAAAATTTTCCATTCAAAACCAAATTCTTAACTGATTTCCACATAATCCCGCTTTATTATACCCAACAAGAAAAATTCTTTGGAAAACATTAAGGGAAATCAAGAAATCGCTTGAAAAATCAAATTCTCCAACACAATGCTTTATGCCCAGATGGACAAATATTTCAAAATTTCATCAGCTTGAAAATTGTTGTCTGCAATTCTTTCATTATGTCATCTGGTAATAGGTTAAATCTGGAGGCAAACTTCCAAATATTTTAGCTTACTTCATTACCATATAATCCCTCTTTCCCAAACAGTTGTGGAAAACAGGGTGGATAACGAAAAAATTGATTGTGTCAAGCCATTTCTTCATTATCTACAACATTTTCTACCCTAAGGACAGAGATATTTAAAATTTCAAATACTTAACAAGAGCATCGCCCATGGGTGCCAATACTCGGCTGCAGCTGCTTGATAATGCAAAAATTCTAAGTCGAAAAAAGGGGTATAATTCTTACAAAAACCCTTTTAGAGTCTTGTGATGGTCAATACACATGCCATGTTTAATAAGGATATCTTCAATAACAACAGAGATATGACCAAGGTTAAAGTTTGTCACGCCAAGGCCGAAGCGAGCAACACTAAGGTGATCCCATTACCTCGGGTTTTCTCAAAATACAGCCGAGCTAAAAATGTTGTCTGACAATTCTGACATTGGATGAGTCTAAAATTTTAATATCTTGTATTGAGTTAAGGGCACATTTTCGAAATGTCAACATTAACCCATTACCAGACGGCAAATTTTTAGACTGGTCCAAATTGAAAAAAGTTACGGATGACAATTTAAAGTTTATGAAATTTTAGATTCTTTCAACTTCTTACAAGCATTTTCTTCATTTAACACAATGTTTTTTTCCAAACTGTCTTTCTTAACTGTCTTAACCCATTCCCACTTAATGACGCTTTTAGATGCCCCTCTAGAAAGAGTGCTTTAGAAAACATTGTGGAAAATGAAGAAATTGCTTGTGACAAGCAATTTCTTCATTTACACAATGTTTTCTACCCAGGTAGTTGAAAAAATTTAGAATTTCATAAACTTGTCGTCTGCAACTCATTTTAGTTTGGACCAGTCTAAAAGTTTCTCGTGTGGGAATAGGTTAAGAGGCGTCAAAAAGCGTCATTGTGTAGGAATGAGTTAATAAACTAGTATTCTTGTCATATACCTGTCCTTAATAAAGAGTCACTAACAGATGATATTGTGATCGGCAAAGATTTCACAGTCCCAGTAGAATGTGGTCTTTCTGGTTTATCTGTTAACAATCCACTTTTCTCGCCTTTCTCTTTGCTTTCCTGTGTGTTAAAAAATTTGATATGAGCCTTGTGCTTTCTACTCAATATACATGAAACAAGCAGTCTGAAGTATTGCATAGCAATATAACCCCTTGTCATGCTGAAACCAGAATATTACTGTTTTGGCAGGAGGTATAGACAAAGAACAGCCTGCACATATGTGCAGTCTGATCTTAGTCTACACCACCTGCTTTTCCTTATTAAGCCAGAGTTCTTTATAAGATGAATTTTCAAAAGAATTATTAACCCAAATTGTTGATTTCCAGTACAGTCATGCCTTTGATTTTAACACATTCCCACACAATCCCTCCTTTTTACTGCAATTCATTATTGCTGACTCACTAACAAAAATCAGCTCAAAAATATCAGGAAAACTGATTTTACTGGCTGACAGACAGACAGATCGATGGATAGCCTGTAAACCTACATTCCCCTTTGGCTTTTCCAGTTGTGGACTGAACCTTGAATATTTCTGTTTTGACAGGAGGTATAGATTAAGATCAAACTGCCCATACATACAGTCTGATCTTAGCCTCTTCCACCTGTTTAACATGTTATGCCACACTAACTAACAAGATATGTGTGTGAAACACCATGCCCCATAACAGCCTTTTTCTGTGACCTTAATAAGTGACTTTGACCTTGATGGATGACCTTGACCTTACAACTGATGCCAATAAATGAAAGGAACCTATATCCCATATATGAGCCATGTATCTTGATGGGCTTAAAGCAATTGTAAATGTTAAGTTTTACAGTCAGATAGACAAACATGGACAACAGTAAAACAATATGCTCTCAATTTTTTGATGCAGGGGCACAAAAAGAAAATATTTATCAACAACTAGAGACCTTCAGTGTATACAGCCCTAAGTTTTAAAGCAGTTCTGAACAATAATTTTATTCAGCATGACAAGGGTTGTTTGTGAAGAAGCTGTCTTTAGTCAATCAGCAATATATAAATTTGTGTTCCGTAGAACTAGTCTTGATAGAAATCCAAATGGCAGATCATGACTGTTAATCACAGAATCAATTGACCACCCTAAACATTCAATTAGACCAGAAGTGACTTTTGAACTCCGCCATTGGCCGACATTTACATGCAGAATTTTTTTAATTCCAGCCACAGTTACAACATTAAGGTTACCAACCATATCAATATAGTTTAGTAAACTGGCCAAAGTTTTTGTAAAATAATGCCGTTCAATATCGAAGTTGAACTTCCTGTCGGGGCTCAAGGGGCGTGGCTTGGATCCGTCAATTACAAGATAGCAAATTTCATATTGGTCTAAATTTAAAGAAGTGGTAATTGAAAAAATTTTTCTTTACAGAATTTTGAAACTTTTAGTCTTTTGGGCTAGAAACATTGTGGAGGAAAAAAATAATTTGTTTATTACATGCTTCAGGTTTGTAAAAAAAAACCATACTTTTTAGAGAACAGGTTAAGCTAAAGTCACATAAAATTTGGCGACACATACACTCCAGTGATTGCTATTTTTCATCAGACGATTGGTAAAAAATAGTGTCAGACTGACATCGACAATTGCAGGAGGTTATATTTATTTTACAGTTTTATTCTAAACTGCTGACGAGACAATATCTTATTTCTTGGCACTGACGCAGCACTAGTATAGTCATTAAAAGCATGTTGTTGATAAGCCGGAGAGACTTTGACAACTAGTCGGTGAATGACCAGCAAGATTTGAGGACTAGTCACAGATTTCTAGAGGAAGTAAAAAGGGTTAGATAATAATTTCAAATACTTTTCTGATGGGCACAAAATCGGCTGGAGCCAGTCAGATGATTGGCAGAAACCCAGCCTATGGTTGGCGATTAGTCACCAATGCAATACTGACTAGTCAGCAGATTTTAACCCGGAGGTTAAGTTCGCCAACACATCACCAATCTTAGAAAACCCAGCTATTAAATTGGTCGATGTACAGATTAGTCCCCAACATGTTGCCGAAAAGTCACCAATTTTATCACTGATTCCACAAAAAGTAGTTGGTGACGCATTGCTGACTGGCCAGAGCGTTTGTGTAACAGTAGCTTAGTGGAAAGAAACCAAAATGATTTAATTTTAAGTTTTGTCTATCAAAAACGAGTGTTCTGATTGGTCGAAAAAAATTATTCATAACTCCATGAACAAAATTTTGAGCATGCAGCGATTTTGTATGCTTCCAGACAAAATAGTCCCATACAAACCAGACAAAATAGTCCCATACAAAAAGGTTTCAAAATTTGTACAGCTTTTGGTTTTTTCGCTCGATGTTATTGAATTATAAGAAATGAAGAGATAAATTTTTTGTTTTAATGGAGGTATGAACTGAAAAAACTAATCATACAATGTATGAATTCGTCAAGTGTGATTAGTTTTTTTGGTTCATACCCCCATGAAAACAAAAAATATTCTCTTTATCTCTTAATTGAAGTCAAATTTGGACTACATTAAGTAACAATTATTAACAAACATTTATTGTGGTATTTTTTTTTCACTCCTTTTTTGAAGTCACATACCTTTTCCTCTCCCCAATCCCATTCTGGTATGTCTGGATCTGGAGATTTGGGCTCTGGTATTGGTGCACTGTTCTGTAAGGTTACAATAGTAAAGAAATAATTCATGAATTCGAACTCGACAAACTTTCTTGGCCTAATTTCATACAATTATATTGATTCTGGTAACAACAAAGTTAACAAGTCATTTAACACTGGTTTCTTTTGTTCAGGTTTTTTTTTTTTTTTTGTAATTTCATGCTGAACCAAGAATATTCCTGTTTTGGAAGGAGTTAAAGACAAAGATCAGCCTGCACTAATGTGCAGTCTGATCTTAGTCTACACCTCCTGTTTGTCTCCTTCAACCATGAGCAGTTTCAATTTTCAATATAATGTTTGACCATTAACTAGTGCTCAAAGTGCTTTTTATCCAAATTCTGACAAGGATTTTATTCAGAACAAGAGCCATGTTGGACATGACCATCCCCCACCATAAAAGCTTGATAGTAGACTGAAGCCAGTTAGATTTAGGCACTGCATTTCTTCTCAATGAGTTTGATAATAGCTATTACGCTTTCAGAGATATACTCAGGACAAATCTAAGTCTTTAAAACAACAAAGGGAAATAACTCCAAAATTATGCAAGCAAGAGTTGTGGTTCTTGTGCACTGCACTTCTCCTCAACGAGATCTATCCACCTATGAAGTTTCAAGTTAATAGCTATTATACTTTCAGAGATATGCCCCAAACAAAATCTTAGTCTTTAAAACAACAAAGGACAATTATAACTCCAAAATAATGCAAGCAAGAGTTGTGGTTCTTGTGCACTGCACTTCTCCTCAATGAGATCTATTGACCTTTGAAGTTTCAAGTTGATAGCAATTATACTTTCAGAAATATGCCCCGGACAAAATCTTAGTGTTCAAAACAACAAAGGGCAAGTTTAGTGATGGAAGGATGGAATGACGGAAGGACGGACGGAGACCATTACTATATCCCCTTTGCCGAAACGGCTAGGGGTAATGACAAGGGTTGACAAAATAAAATTGAGAAAAGCCTTATTGTGGTTTACGAAACATGCATAACTATAATTATTAACACAGGAACCTTTTAAACCCTTTCCTGTTTTGCAAAATTTTAGACCTGTCCGAATTCAAAGGTTTTGCAGACAAAAATTTAAAGTAGATTTAATTTGAAAAATAACCATTAGAGTAGAGTAAAGTATTGTAGAAAAAGAAGAAATTGCTTGTTACAAGCAATTTCTTCTTTTTCTACTTTGTTTTCTCAATTATAGATTTGCAGGGACATAAAAAGCAGGGATTGAATAGGATAAGGTTAAAAGCTACTTTATTAGAGATACATGTACAAAGAACTCACAAACTCTCACCATTTTAATGTAGATAATGTAAACAAAATTGTACAAATGTGTCTGAGATTTGGATGTCCCTTCATAACAGCTTGACACATGATCTTAACCCATTCCCACACAAGCCCTCCTTTTTACGCCTCTCAAGAAAAAAGCTTTGGAAAACATTGTGGAAAATGAAGAAACTGCTTGTATCAAGCAATTACTTCATTATCCACAATGTTTTCTATCCAAAAAGGTGAAAAAATTTAAAATTCCATTAACTTGAAATTGTCATCTGCATCTTCTTTCAATTTGGACCAGTCTAAAATTTTGCCGTGTTGGAATGGGTTAAGTTGTGACCTTGAACTTAGGAGTATCCAACTGAACTTTGAGCATTTCCCTAGTACTCATCAAGGGGAACAACTGTGAGAATTTATTTTGAAATCCATCAATTAATGAAGAGGGTATGCTCCAGAAAAGAATTAGAGACTCTATATGCCTGTTGCCATTACATCCAGGAGCATATAGTAAATTTAATTTGTTTTGTTTGTTTGAGTGGGGTTTAACGCCACTTTAATAGTATTTCAGTTATTCACAGTGGCTGGAGCAACTAACTATGGATTCCTGGTATTTCTCACACCAGTACCACCACTACATCCTTTCTGAGCCTCTAGCTGCACATCCCACTTAGGTTTATGATTATCCACTCATTCATTGGAGACAAATGTCGGGAAAAAAAAATTTGCCGCAACAGGGGATTGAACCATAGACCTCATGATTTAGAGTCTACCACTGCACTATTGCAGCAGCCTAGGTAAATTTGAGCCTATAATTCTGCTTCACTTACCTCAGGTAAAAGTACATGTAGTTCCAACTCTTTTTCCTTTCCACCACTTAACTTCTGTTCTGTCAATACACTGGTTACATTCAATGATGTTGGTAATTTGATCACAGGCTTAGAGATAACATTTGATGTTTTATTATCATTACCTAATTCATTTAACTCTTTTACATTACAACTTTCAACAGTACTATTTTTGGCTATATCTGAACTAGTGACAGCACTTTTTGTTTCATTCTTCTCTGGGCAAGGCTTAGCAGTTTTATTAAGCCTATTGATATTTACATCACTTGATGCAAGGTTTTCTAGTTCCTCAAGAACACCTTTATCATCTTCCGTCTCTTCTGCTGTAAGATACACACTTGACACACTTGAATCTTCACTCACACCTTTTAAATCATTTACATCATTCAAGTCATCTATAATAAATTGGTCTGGATCCTTAAACTTGGTAGAATCTGGACAATGTGGATCATCCAATTTTACAATAACACAAGAGGGAGTAAAGTTTATATTATTCATATCTTCCTTATTTGTATCAAGTGATTTGGCCATATTATCATTATCATCACAAACAATTGTATCATTTTGATTCTCACTTTGATGTTTTTCAGTCTGTTTAACTCTGTTCTCTTCAAATTCTTGTTGCTTTGCACCATTTCTCTTTTTAAAGAAATCTTTAATTCCTGCTTCTGTCATTATAAATCCTTTCTCATTCTTGTCATTAATAACAAGACTATTACTGCCTGATACATCAGAGGTTGTCTCCTCAGATATTTCTTCGGTAATCAGACCATCCTTCAGTTTTTCTTTTAGTGATATCTGACTTGAGTCCTCCTTGCTTTTTTTCATGCCAGGCTCTCTAAACTTGTTGGCCTACAAATGTTAAGATTACCATAAATCTATAAGCACAAAAACTATGAAATGTAATTTGAACTAGAACTGCCCTACTAATTAGGGCAGTCATCTTTGACATGAATAATTAGCGATATTTCAATAAAACTTATCTCCAATTTGAACTTATCAAAGGTATTGAAGATGAGGTTTTTACATTGTCATGATTTGTGGAAAAAGAAGAAATTGCTTGTAACAAGCAAACTTCTTCTTTTCCCAAAATATTTTCTACAGCATAGGATGGTTTCATTTTGAATTGCATCCAAATTTCATTGTCGTCTGTAACCTCTTTCAATTTGGATCAGTCTAAGATTTCAAAAAACAGGAAAGGGTTAAAAGAATATTCATATAATAAAACTTTCTTTTCCATCTACAAGTTCCTAAGAAACAAAGCAACGCATACAGATGCTAATGCTTGGCTGTTTAAGTGCTTGATACTGTGTAAAACTTCTAAATTGAAAAAGGGGCATAATTCTTTTATAAAATACTTTTAACCCATTCCCACACATTCCCTCCTTTTTACACCCCTAAAGAAAAAAGCTTTGGAAAACATTGTGGACATAGAAGAAATTGCGTGTTTCAAGCAGTTTCTTCAATGTCAACAATGTTTTCTACCACAAAAAGCAAAGGATTGTAGAATTTCATCGACCTACAGTAGTTGTCTGCATCTTCTTTCAATAAGGACCACTCTACATTTTGTCAAATGGGAATGGGTTAGTTATCCCCCTTTTTGATATTGATTGCTCTTTTGACAGTGAACATTATATTCCCAGTTTCAAGTGAATGTGTTCAGTAACACCAGAGATGATACAAAATGTCAAAGTTTTCATATGACAATACAGACGCAGACGCAGGCGATGACCGGGCCATAGCAACACCTCAGGCTATACCAGATAACAACCGAGCCAACAAGAAAAGGCTCGACTCATTACCCAACAATCCTACCTTCAATGAACCTGAAGAAAAGAGCTTTGGAAAACATTGTCAAAAATCAAGCAAACACTGAAACACTGATTACATAACGATATTGTCACAGTCACATGACCTTAAATGCTAGTTTTTTGAAAACAGAAAAAATGGAGGAGAGTGAGCTGTCAAGAAATGACCATGTAGATGTCCCTTTCTACTGACAGAATCAGCAAGGAAACGGTGTTGTAAAGATAAATGGGCATTTACTCTAAAAGTAAAGTTATAGTAGGGAAAGAGCATCCGTTGGAAACCCTCACCATGGCCATTTTTTCTTCAACTACGACGTAAATTAAAAAAATTGGGTCATTGAAGTAGTCTAATAATATGACAACAAACATCATGTAACTTCATTTCATTGGTCACCAACTGAACAAGTATACGGCAAGTTCAAACAAACAAGTTTTTGAAACTTATCCATTCTGAAGAGTCGCTACTTTTCTAGTTCATTCATGAAAAATATAACACCAACAATCAATTTGGACATTTATAGATTGAAAAATTAATGAAATTTGGAGCAATATAGCGCTTAACCCTTTCCCGTTCAAATACGGGATTTTACGTTCGTGTGATTTTATACTTGAGAAAACATTGTGGAAAAAGAAGATATTGCTTGTAACAAGCTATTTCTCCTTTTTCCACAATATTTTCTACCACATATGATGGCATCCCGTTGTCATTGTCGTCTGCAACCTCTTTCAATTTGGACTAGTCTAAAATTTCCAAAAATCGGGAAAGGGTTAAACAATAAATCATTTCATATGCACCTATCAACAAAGAATCATCTCAAAAATTAATTTCAGTAACAATTTTTTCTTTTGTTATCTTCACATGAAAAGTAAAGGATAGCTGGGGTTTTTCTTAATCTTGAAACAAAATATAACATTTTACCAAAAATGTACATTATATGAACAAGCAAAAGCAGAACTACAGGAAGGGGGCGTAATTCGTACTTTAGATTTAAATATTTCAACAAGACTGCCATGAACCCTATGTTGTAGGTACTCATTTGAATCGTCTCGACAAGAGGGTTTAAATGAGTATCTACAACATAGGGTTTCGTTGAGAAATAAAGATTTTAGAATGCTCTTACCCCCCTCTAATCTAGACCTCTGCAAAAGCAAAGATATCTTTAATACTTTTAGAAAGTTTAAAAATTACTATATAATGTTCTAAATTCTGCTTTAAATTAAGTTTGCTATAGTTGCATCTTTGTAAATTGAAAAAAAAGCCTTGATCTTAATTAAAATCACAAACTTTCAAATTATGAGATTTTAAAAATTTGTTAGTTGTGAGTTGATACAAGTTTAACATGTTTTCAATTTATGATTAGTGCTAATTGTAAATGTGGCTTAGAGTTGTACAACATGGCGCTTTATTCCAAATATCGAATGCCTTTTGAGTCTTTGCAGGAAAGCACTTTTAATACTTTTTTCTCTCATCTCTCTTTTGCTGCCACAGCAAAGAAATTTCATGGATTTCACTTCTTTTGTTTGAATGGGATTTAATACCACTTTTAACAGCATTTCAGTCATATTGCAGAGGCCGGAGCACCTATCCAGGGATTCCTGGTATTTCTCACAAAAGCACTACCACTACATCCTTTACGAGTCTCCATCTGCTCATCCCACTTAGGTTAATGATTATTCACCCATTGTGGGTAGACAAATGTCAGAAAGTACAATTGCCATGACCGAGGATGGAACCCTGAACCTCATGGTTGAGAGTCTGACGCACTACCAACTTCAATATGACTACGGCCTTCACTTCTTTACTCAGTTTTTAAAAAGGAAAACAGGAGGATGGAGGACATAATGACCTATTTGGCTCATACTGGAAAGACTTTTCTAAATGGACATTTCAAGCAGAGAAGTCAAAAAACCTCAACTTAAATTTGTTTGTTTGAACGGGGTTTTACGCCGCTTTCAACAATCTTTCAGTTATATTGCGGTGGCTGGAGCACCCAACAATGGATTCCTGGTATTTCTCGTACCAGTCCCGCCATCACATCCTTTCCTAGCCTCCAGCTGCTATCCCACATAGGTCTACAATTATCGACCCATTGGTGGGAGACAAATATTCGGAAAGGATGAGTGCAGCCATCGGGGATCAAACTTGGGACCTCTAGATTGACAGTCCGACACCCTACCAACTGCGCTACCACGACAGCTCCTCAACTTTAGTACTTCATGCTTAGATATGTTAAATTTATTTTAATCTAGCTTATGATGCATACATTGTGCTAATGCATTGAAGATAAATAATTCACACACAATTCTAGACTGCTTTCAAAATTATCATCATCAGTTTTAAATCTTATATCAAAGCCACCCAGCGACTCCGACAGGAAGTTTCACTTTGATGTTAATCAGCGTTATTTTGTAAAATTGCATGTATCATGTGACAAAAAAAGTAATACTGTTGTATAAGCTGTAATTAATACTTCACATGAATGTCTGCCCATGTCAGAGTTCAAATCTCACTTTTGGTCTTAATGAGTTATTTGATTGCTCAATCGATTCTTTGATTGACTGCTGCCATGGGTGAGTTGCCCTTTCTAAGGATTGTATTACAATTGACACTTTTTACACTGGCTGAAAAACAAGAACTTCTAACCCTCACTATATTGTAAGCAAAAGCAATGGTTGGTGCAAGTTCATGGCCACAAATGCCTTCAAGAAAATGTCATAAGTTTGCTTCAATAATACAAGAAATGCTAGGGCCTCTAATATTTCTACAAAACAACTGTGTGTGCTAAATATCTGCTGTAAATAACTGCAAATGTTACGAAAAAATTGAAATATATCATTCTGACCTACACCTAAATTCTTTTTGTTGGTAATGTGAAAGTTAAGATTACTTAAGGTATAGCCAAAAGGCAGCTTCATGCATCTGTTACAACTGAGTAAATCAAAACAATAGGAATAAATTGCTGGTACAGAAAATGTATGATGGTTCAGTGCAAAACTAGGCAGTTACAACTGTTTCGCACTGACCCATCAATGTATGTTAGATTGGCTACATCTATGTATTCCTAGCTTCAGACTAGAAGAGACTGCACTAACATTTCCAAAAAGTTGACCGAAAAATTTCACATGTGCTCGATGTGTGGATTATGAACAGCAATGAAATCAATTTACTGAATGGTCAAAAAGTGATCTCTTAAAAGAATGGTCTCTTAACACACTCTTTTGCAAAAGATGTGAAGAATTGATTCAATTGTTATAGAATTCGCAAATAATCCTACGTAGTTGGTACTCATTCAAATTGTCCTTATGTTTATCATGTAGGTATCTCTTGTTGATCAGCCTGTACATCCACAGGTTCTGATCAGAGTCTACATACTGAGCACTACAGATAGATAAGGACTTTAAATTTTCTTAGTCAAAATATGAATATTTTTGCTTCACTCAGTGGCACTCCAGCACATGGGAAATTGTTGGAAATGTCATACACAGTCTCATTTGTCTTAACAACACGGGACCAAGTCAGAGAGAGGATCCTGAAATCCAATATAGCACCCAGAGGTTGACACTAACACCAGGCCTTGAGTCCAAAGCCTGTGATTTATAGGGCAGACTGGCATCTGTCGTTTGGCCCAAAACCTGTTATTTATAGGGCGGACTGGCAGAATTCCTTGGTTTCAGATCCTTTGGGTCTGTAGTTTTTCTTCTCCAAATCAAATCCTATCTTTAGACCTTACCTAGTCAATCACTAATTTTCATGAAACGTAGATATCTGATAGACCTTTTCACGCAAAGCGTCAGATGACTAAAAAGTCTGTATCCTTTAGACACTTTCAAAGTAAAACAACAACAACAAATTTCCACTGCGGGGAGGATTTACTTCCGGTTTTACTTTTCGAAAGCTTTACGATTACGTCCAGTCATTCTAACTTCTTTTTTCGAGATTTTACAATGAAATTTATTGGGCTAAATGGTGTTGATAATATTGTTGGAAATGAAGCATCCGTTTGTTACAATTTCTTTTGCTGTATTGTCCCAGTTATGTTTTTCAGAGGCATTAAAAGTACCCTTTTTATCGGCCTTAACGAATAAATGACGGGTCTTTTGTTTCATGATTTATTTTCACCATATACAATAAATTGTATGATAACCCGGTATATTGTATAAGTTGAAACAAATACCTCTAATGTATGAAGGTGAATGCACAATGGAAAGGCCATTAACACGTTTTGTATCAGGCAACCCCAGAATCACCACTCATGTTCTTCAACCCCGGAAATATTGAAGTTATGATAGTTCGTGCGAGGAAAGATGAAATTAAAGATCAATTCAAACATACAATTGTTGCTGGGTGACCAAAATTGTATTTACGACCTTTTTTTAGCCCATCGTTGATATTCTGGTTATGATATGCATATTGGCCCCTTGATCTAGTAGAAAGGCTAGATTTTTCAAATAATAAAGCTAGATATTTTAAAATGAAAGGCTACCTCGCAATATATCCTCCAGCGAATAAAACAATTTTAAATCCATGCAATGAAAATAATCGTAATTACTTGTTTTGTTTGTGGAAAAATGCTTAAAAGATGAACACCATGTCATACAACCGTGCCGATTGAAACGACGCCAGGTCGCATCCTTTGATCAATCAAGGAGTTAGTTTTTGGCGGCATATCACTTGATACATAAAAAGATAAATTTTGTCTCAACAAATTATAAATTTGACCAATTAAATGTAAGAGTGATTATCGGTTTCTTTGTGACATGTTGCCAGTTACATAATAACCCCATATGTATCGTGATATATCGAAGTGAACCCTTTACACCAAAGCTGTTAACACATCATTTTTCTGATCAGATCTCTCTTATCATTATCTTAACATTTAATCATTTTTAATTTTCTTACTTTTCTTCACACTTTTAATATCGTCAGCATATACACGATCTATGTCATTCATCGTCAAGATAATGCTCCTTATTTTGGCATCATAATAAATTCTTTTTCCTTTTCAATTCATTGTATGGCATTTTTGCGTACAGTGGATTATTCAAGAAAATGTTTCCCCCTTTTCTCTCATATTTCTATTGTTACAATGATGCGAATTTTTTTTTTAAAAAAACTGAAATGCTGTCGTGCGGGCATGTTTGATATTAAGAAGGGAAAAGAACAGAGAGAGAGAGAGGGAGATAGAGAGAGAGAAAAGGAGAGAAGGAGAGAAGAATAGAGAGAGAGATATACTTTGGTGAAAACTCAGATTGAAAAATATATCAAAAACAGCACGCCTGCTTTGTTCTTATTTATCTTCATAATGTTTCTGTTTATACATGTACGCTTAAACTTTGTAACACTGAAACTTTTTTAATAAATACATGCACTTTGGGAGATTGGTATCAACATAGCATATCTAAAACAACTTTTTATCTTTATCGTCCAAAATGTGGCAAATAGTATTTAAATGTTTTAAAATAAACATATAAATTTAGTATATCATGTCAATCAGGATTACTGTCACTTGTGATCAGGCCTACCGTGTGAAGGGCAGGGTTTGCAATGACTGACGTTCTGGTGAGTGACGCAAATTCGCAAATCTAACCATTCAGTGTGCTGGAAAAAAATTCGGATTATGTCTTTTGTATAGTGTCGATAGTTGTAAATATTAAAAAAATCAATGATTTCCGGCACAAATAACTTATAGTAATTTGTTGTATATCATAATTCACCAAAATGTTCATTGAGAGTTTAACTGTAACTCTATATTTTCCCCTTTCCTCGATGTGTGTGTGTGGGGGGGGGTAAATTTTTTTTTAAAAAAATCTTATTACATTGGAAAAAATATTGTTTTCGCCAAATTCGAGGTACGTTATGTTTCATATCGCCTAGATACCATGCTGTTTTAAACTCAATTTGGTTACTAATAGATGATAATATCATCAATTGTACTCGCTACAACTAATCTTTATATATTTGCTCACAGGTTGAAACTCTTTTTTCAACCGAATTTTGATTTTTAACCTTTGTTTTTGCTCGTTCAAAATAGCCATTTTATATAGGATTATATAGGGATAATTCATTGACTCCCCACAACCAATCATGTGACTTAGTCTCGGGTATATATCGCATTAAACGAGATTTAATTTGACGCATGCGCTGTGGGAGCGTGAAAAGGTCTATTAGGGAGGAAAACAGCGTAGGAAAAGATTTCTTCCTTTCCTTCACTATTTTCTAACTATTGCTTTCAATGATATGCACTACAACACTATTAACTGCATATTACATGTACTTTTAAATGGCATACAATGACAATCGATATTGTGGACCTACAATCACAGAGGAGGACCTGTAAGAGTTTGAACCAACTGGTCCTGCAGATGCTTGGCAAAATTCAATTAGTGTCGAACCCTGGTATCTAGCAAAATACTACTTGTGTTGTACAGATGCATTTAGAAACCTTTCATTTAAGTACGATACACATAGCTTATCATTGTGTCAATATGCTTACTGGCCAGGCATTACAGAGCACATACATGCGATATACAGGCTAAAAATAAAATATTAACAACTCATTGATTAAGAAGAACTAGGCAAAAAATTTCAAGCACTAAATTTATTTCCTAATTCATATTGAGTAAAGATAGTTTTCAAAAACAACACCATTTGGTATGCTTTGGTGTTTTTTTTCAAAAACAAAACATTATTTGGTATGCTTTGGGTTGGTTTTTTTCAAATAAGATTTAGCACCGCTTAAAATTCTTTCAGTTATATGGAGTCACCATAACTTATTCATGTGTTTCATTGATATTACAGGTACTTGGCTGGGGCTCTGAAATGTCTTACCCAAAAAGATACCTGAGTGACCAGTGGCACAGCCAGGATTCGAACAAGCAACCTTTACCTTTCTCAGAATACAAGTCTACCTCCCCAACCATTTAGCTATGCAGGACCCCCCCCCCCCCAAATTTGGCATGCAAATTACTAGCAACTTACTGCTTATCCAATATAATATTTCTTTATCTTTTGAGAAATATATAAGGTGCCACTCATAATGGCATTTGTCCAATCTTTCATCTAAACGCATGCCGACTTATAGGATAAACATCTTCATTCAAGTGAAAGAAATGTACTTCATGAATGCTTCATGGATGCATAATTAGATCTAATCAGTATATTGACTCTTTATCCTCAAAATAAGCCATTACCAAAGGCAAATTTTTAGACTGGTCCAGGTTTAACCCTTTCCCGTTTTTTGAAATTTTGACTGGTCCAAATTGAAAGGTTTTGCAGACGACAAATAATTATTCAGTAGGGTAGAAAATATTGTGGAAAAAGAAGAAATTGCTTGTATTTTAGTTTTATTATGGTGGCTGGAGCACCTAACCATGAATTCCTGGTATCCAGTACTACCACTAAATCCCTTCCGATCCTCAAGCTGCTCGTCCCACTTAGGTTAATGATTATCCACCAATTGGTTGTAGGCAAATGTTGGAAAGGATATTTGAAATGACTGAAAATCAAATCCTGGAGCCCCTGAATAAGAGACTGACATGCTACCAACTGTTCTATTGCTGCTGCAGTAATGAATTAAAATACTTTCATAAAAACAAGTTACATTAATCCTTTTTGTTCAAACCCTGGTTTTTACATCCCTGTGATTTTACAATTGAGAAAACAATGTAGAACAAGAGGACCATGATGGTCCTAAATCGCTCCCCTGAGTATGATGGTTCATAACTTTATGATATAAATAAAATAGCAAAGCCCTCTGTCTAATAATTTTGGAGAAGATGTTTAAGGATTTCTCTTTTAATCCTAGGTATATTGATGATCCCACCATTTAGCACTAATTTCCTGAATATGGCGATGCTTTGAAGTATAGACATCAATCAATACCAATTTAAAAAGCTCTAGACCTAATGGTTTAGGAGAAGAAGGTTTTCAAAGATATCATTATTTATTTCTAACTAGAATTAGGGATCACACAGAAAAGGCTAATTTTCAGAATAACGTAATTCTTTGAAGTATTTTGGTAGAGGGTCAATAGTTGATGACATCTACCAAATATCAAAGCTCTAGGCCTAATTGTTTGGGAGAAGAAGACTTTGAAAGATTTCCTGCTTTATTCCTTTGTAAAATTAGAGATCGCACAGAAAAGGGCTGATTTTCAGAATACAGTAAATCTTTTAAGTATTTTGGAAGAGGGTCAATGGCTGATGATATGTATCAAATATCAAAGCTCAAGGCCTCATGGTTTGGGAGAAGAAGATTTTTAAAGATTTCCTTCTTTATTTCTTTGTGAAATCAGGAATCGCACAGAAAAGGGTTAATTTTCAGAATATGGTAATTCTTTGAAGCATTTTGGTAGAGGGTCAATAGGTGATGATATGTACCACATATCAAAGCTCTAGGCCTTATTGTTTGGGAGGAGAAGATTTTTTAGTATTGTTTACGGAAGGACAGATGGACAGATGGACGGATGGACAGACGGACGCAGGACAATTAAACGATCACAATAGCTCACCTTGAGCTACACGTTCAGATGAGTTAAAAGAAAACATTGCTTATAACCAATTTCTTCTTTTTCTACAATACTTTCTATACTATTAAATGGGTATTTTTCAAATTAAATCCACTTTGAATTTTCGTCTGCAAAACCTTTGAATTTAGGTTTAAAATTTTGGAAAACAGGAAAAGGTTAAAAAAAAAACACACATGAATCTAGGATCAAATGTTCTTACCTGTTTGACTAAGAAAGATGTTCTATACCCAGAACTGACTGGGTTCATCACATTTTTATCACAGCATGTATAAGCACCGGGGCTAAAGTGTAGTTCGACATGAAACTTCTCAGGACATGAGGATTCCTGCAAGAATTACAACATACAATGTATATATATCGATTATGTTTTGCTATGTAAAAGGAAATTTTTACATAACAACATATTTATCAATTCTATTTTGCCATGTAAAATAAGATTTTTATATAGCAGTAACTGCATTTAACCCTTTCTTGTACAAACACGGGATTTTATGTTGCTGTACTTTTAAACTTGAGAAAACATTGTGGAAAAAGAAGAAATTGCTTGTAACAAGCAATTTCTTCTCTTCCCACAATATTTTCTACCACATGCAATGGTTTCATTTGAAATTGTATCAAATATTCATTGTTGTTTGCAACCTCTTTCAATTTGGACCAGTCTAAAATTTCGAAAAACAGGAAAGGGTTAAACAATTACCAGACAACAAAATTCAAGACTGGTCCAAATTCAAAGAAGTTACAATCTGTTCGATCTAATGAAATCTTATAATTTAATGCTTCTTACGGGATTCGAACCTACGCGGATACGACAACGCCGCCTAGCGCTGCAATGTCCGACGTCCTTAACCTCTGCGCTACCGAGATATCCCCAAAAAAAGGATGTTCAAATAACGCATATAAAGCTTCCCGACACTGCAGCACACTCCGTATAAGGGTTCTATTTTTAGAAATTCTAAAATATAAATCAATATATATAGAATTTCTAAAAATAGAACCCTTATACGGAGTGTGCTGCAGTGTCGGGAAGCTTTATATGCGTTATTTGAACATCCTTTTTTTGGGGATGTCTCGGTAGCGCAGAGGTTAAGGACGTCGGACATTGCAGCGCTAGGCGGCGTTGTCGTATCCGCGTAGGTTCGAATCCCGTAAGAGTCAAATATAATATTAATTCTCCACTAGGGTTGAAAAGACAAGAGTCACTGCCGTAGTTGAGAGAATTCAATATAAATAGAATTTCTAAAAATAGAACCCTTATACGGAGTGTGCTGCAGTGTCGGGAAGCTTTATATGCGTTATTTGAACATCCTTTCTTTGGGGATGTCTCGGTAGCGCAGAGGTTAAGGACGTCGGACATTGCAGCGCTAGGCGGCGTTGTCGTATCAGCGTAGGTTCGAATCCCGTAAGAGTCAAATATAATATTAATTCTCCACTAGGGTTGAAAAGACAAGAGTCACTGCCGTAGTTGAGAGAATTCAATATAAATAGAATTTCTAAAAATAGAACCCTTATACGGAGTGTGCTGCAGTGTCGGGAAGCTTTATATGCGTTATTTGAACATCCTTTTTTTGGGGATGTCTCGGTAGCGCAGAGGTTAAGGACGTCGGACATTGCAGCGCTAGGCGGCGTTGTCGTATCCGCGTAGGTTCGAATCCCGTAAGAGTCAAATATAATATTAATTCTCCACTAGGGTTGAAAAGACAAGAGTCACTGCTGTAGTTGAGAGAATTCAATATAAATAGAATTTCTATAATTTAATGTTTTGTTGTCTTTCAGGGTATCAAGTATTGTAGGAAACAAAGAAAAAAAAATCTACCTTTATGGTTACAAATATTGTGGACTGTGAGGAAATTGCTTGTAGCAAGAAATTTCTTCATTTCCCCTAAGGTTTTCCAAGCTGTATTACAAAAGGCAAAGTTGGATTAGGTAGGAATGGGTTTAGTCTGCTCAGTTTCTACACTTCAAACACGTATGAAATTGACAGATGTCAATCAAATAATCAGTCAACCAATTAAATCCTTGAAATTGACAGATGTCAATCAAATAATCAGTCAACAAATTAAATCCTTCATTTAGATCAAAGTGACTTTTGGACTCTTACATTGGCCAACATTTATCGGAACATTTATGGTAGTTTGACAACTTAAATGTCGGAACTACAGCTTAACCAAATTTTGCAAAATTACGCCATTTAATCTCCGAGTGTAAATTCCTGTTTCAGCTCAGTGGGTGTGGCCAGCGGAGTTAGCAGTCAGGGCCAGCAATCCCTCAATCGTCAGAAATATCAAGCTCTGGCTCATAGCATACCTTAGTAGGATCCTCAAACATCATTATGTTGATCTGTGTCATATAGTTCAGCTCTGGTGTACTACTTAAAAAGTCCATGGCTTTCTCCCACTGTTCGTCTTTTACCTCCTGTTTAAAAGTAAAGCAATAAACATTGTTTATTATTAAATACCAATATCTCTTTAAAATATATTCATTACAAGCAGACAAAATTATACTCGACGAAAATCTATCAGACCTGTGATACCATTGGAATAAGATAACAATTTTTCAATGATACAATGACCTCATGCTGAGAATAGTGTTATCAAGATTATGAAAAAAAGAGGTAATTTCATAAAACTGTTGCAAGGTTCCTTTATCATGTAACAGTCAACATTCGTGAATAAGTGAATAATACCAGTTAATAGAATACTAAAATTTAATTTTTAGTTTTGTCAATCACAACCAAGCATTCTGATTGGTGGAAAAATCTTATTCAAACCTCCATGAACAAAATTTTGAGTATGCAGCTACTATGTATGCTTCCGCACAAAATATTTGCATTCAAAAAGTATTGAAATTTGTAAAATACTTGCTTTTTTTTGCTCAAAGTTATTATATCATTAGAAATGAAGAGAATATTAATCGTAATCGTGGACCTATGAGAGGAAAAACCAAATCATACTTATGTATGAATCCAATTTGCTTATTCCTACATTGTGATTAGTTTTTCATTTCATACCTAGATGAAAACAAAACAAGAGGTCCATGAGGGCCTGGGACGCTCTACTGGTTTTCCATTAAAGAAATCTGATATTTTAGGCAGTTAATTACTCAAAGAAGAATGCATAAAGGAAAAAAAATTGGACTTTATCCCCTATATCATTTTGAGCAACAATCCTCAAGGTCCCTTTTTCCATGTGTTGTGACGGATCCACTCCATTTCCAAAAAAGTTACCTTATGACCCTACAATCATCCTATGAAATTTTCATCAGAATCTGAAACTAATTGTGGACTTATATAAACAGGATTGTTTTGAATGAAAATCAATACGGCCCCTTTTCCTGTGTTTTCTGGTGGATCTATTTCATTCCAAAAAGAACTTTCCTTACAACCCTGCTATTGTCCTGTGAAATTTAAAAGATAATTTGATAATGATTGTGAACTTCATCACATACACAAGAATGTTTTGAATGATAATCTATAAGGCCCCTATTCCTGTGTTTCGAATGCCACAATTATTCCATGCATCTTTGAAGAGAATCCAATTAAACTGTTTGCTTTATTGTGTTAACAAAGATATTAAGATCAAGTTCTTATAAGGCCCCTCCCTTGATATTTTACTGTTGGTTTTATCATTCTGTGAAAGTTTAAAGTGAATCCGATGAAATATGTGGACTTCATTATGTTTACTAGAATATTTAAAAAAAATCATATGGCCCCTTTTTACATGATACTTGATGGATTGTACCCAGTTCTGAAAAGAACCATTTAAGAGATTGTACAAGCATTCTGTGAACTTTTGAAGTGAATCTGGTGAAATCAAGGGACATCATTGTGTTAACTTGAATATTAAGAAAGTTTTGAGTTAATAGTGAAATCTTCATAGTGCCCCTTTTCCCATGATACTTTACAGAACAAACCAAATTTCAAAAGGAACTACTCTAATGAAGGTACAATCATTATTTAAAAGTAAATAAGATTCAATGAAAACAATGGACTGAATTGTGTCAACAATTTTTTGCAATGAAATTTTCATAGGGCCCCTATTCTTGTGAAACTTAACAAATCATACCCAATGTACAATGGAACAATCCTAATGACAGATAATTTGAAGAAAATGATAAAGACTGAGAACTTAATTGTGATAATAATGTTTTTGTAATAGAATTTTCATAAGGCCCCTTTTCTTGTGTCACTTGACCAATCAGACCCAATTTACAAAGGAATAATCCAAATGATGGTACAATCATTCTGTTAAAGTTTGAAGAGATTCTGATAAAGACTGAAGACATTCTTGTGTTAACGAGGATTTGGTAATAATTTTTCATACAGCCCCTTTTCCTATGATACTAGACAGATCAGGCCCAATTTGAAAGAAACAATCATAATGATGGAACAAATATTCTGTGAAATTTTGAACATAATCCGATGAAAACTGCAGACTTGGTGTAAAGATTTTAAAATAAAATTTTCATAAGGCTCCTTTTGCTGTGATTCTTGAAGGATCAGGTCTCATGTCAGCATCTACGACCGTAATTATTATACAATGATTCTGTGAAGGTTTGAAGAAAATCCAATGAAAGCTCTGGACTTGGTTACAAGGATTTTAGATAAAATTCTCAAAAGCCCCCTTTTCCCATGATACTAGACAGATCAGGCCTAATTTGAAAAGAAAGAATTCTCACGATGGAACAATCATTCTGTGAAAGTTTAAACAGAATCTGATGCAAACTGTTGACTTTATTGTGGTACAAGGATTTTAAAATTAAATTTCATAATGCTCCTTTTTCTGTGATACTTGAAGAATCAGGTCTAATGTCAACATCAACAATCATTATTATTGTACAATTATTCTGTAATTGTTTGAAGAAAATTCAATGAAAGCTATGGACTTGGTAACAAGGATTTATAAATGAAGTTTTCTTGTGTTTCTTGACAGTTCAAACCCTGTTATGAAAAGAATGATCGTTATAACCTTACAATCATTCTGTGAAAGTTTCAACAAAATCTGATCAAAGCTGTGGGCTTCATTGTGATTTTTGATTTTTATATAGCCTCTTTTATCTTGTTAATTGATGGATCTGAACCAATTCCAAAGGGAACTATACTTACAAAACAATAATTATCCTGTTTGAGTATAAAGACAACCCCATGAAATCTGTGGACTTAAAAGCATTAATAAAGTATTTTTTAATTGAATTTTTCTGAGGCCCCTTTTCCTATGTTCTTCAATGGATCAGACCCAATTTGAAAGGAACAATCCTTATGATGGTACAATCTTTATCTGAAAGTTTGAAGTCAATCAGGTGAAATCTAGGGCCATGATGTGTTAACTAAGATTTTTTTATTAAATTTTCATAGGGCCCCTTTTCCCATGAAACTTGATGGATCAAACCCACTTCTGAAAGGAATAATCCATTCAATGTAATAATCATTCTGTGGATGTTTGAAGAGAATTTGTTGAAAACTATGGACTCTATTGTGTTAACAAGGATTTTTTTAATCAAATTTTCATAAGGCCCCTTTTTCCAATGGTCCTTGACTGATCATACCCAATTTTGAAAGGAACAATCCTGATGATGGTCCAATCATTCTGTGAAATATTGAAGAGAATCCAATGACAAGAGGCCCATGAGGGCCTGAGACACTCTACTGGTTATCAAGTTTTCCGTTAAAGAAATCTGATATTTAAGGAAGTTAATTGCTCAAAGAAGAATGCATAAAGAAAAAAAAGGGGGCTTTATCCCCTTTATCATTTTAAGCAACAATCCTCAAGGTCCCTTTTCCCATGTTTCATGACGGATCCACTCCATTTCCAAAAGAAAGTTACCTTATGACCCTACAATCATTCTATGAAATTTTCATCAGAATCTGACAATAATTGTGGACTTAATCACATAAACAGGATTGTTTTGAATGAAAATCAATAAGGCCCCTTTTCCTGTGTTTTCTGATGGATCAATTTCATTCCAAAAGGAACTTTCCTTACAACCCAACAATTGTCCTGTGAAATTTAAAAGACAACTTGATAATGATTGTGAACTTCATCACATACACAAGAATGTTTTGAATGATAATCTGTAAGGCCCCATTTCCTGTGTTTCAAATGCCACAATTATTCCATGCATCTTTGAAGAGAATCGAATAAAACTGTTGACTTTATTGTGTTAACAAAGATATCAAATTCAAGTTCTCATAGGGCCCCTTTTCCCGTGATATTTTACTGTTGGTTTTATCATTCTATGAAAGTTAAAAGTGAATCCGATGAAATATTGGAAATTCATTATGTTTACTAGAATATTTCATAAAATAAAATCATATGTCCCCTTTTTACATGATACTTGATGGATTGTACCCAGTTCTGAAAAGAACCATCTAAGTATTTGTACAATGATTCTGTGAAATTTTGAAGTGAATCCGGTGAAATCAAGGGACATCATTGTGTTAACCAGAATATTTAAAAGAGTTTTTTTTTATAAGGCCCCTTTTTATGTGACCCTTGCTATAGTCAGATCCACTGTCAAAATCAACAATTGGAATGACGGTACAATCAATCTGTTTAATCTGTGGAATTTATTGTGTTAATGAGTTTATAGTGAAATATTCATAGGGCCCCTTTTCTCATGATACTTTACAGAACAAACCAAATTTCAAAAGGAACAATTCTAATGAAGGTAGAATCATTCTTTAAAAGTTAAAGAGAATCAATGAAAACAGTGGACTGAATTGTGTCAAGAATTTTTGTAACTAAATTTTCATAAGGCCCCTTTTTCTGTGAAACTTAACAAATCAGACCAAATGTACAAAGGAACAATCCTAATGATAGTTTAAAGAAAATGATAAAGACTGAGGACTTTATTGTAATAATGATGTTTTGTAATAAAATTTTCATAAGCTTCCTTTTCTTGTGTCACTTAACCAATCAGACCTAATTTACAAAGGAACAATCAAAATGATGGTACAATCATTCTATTAAAGTTTGCAGAGATTCTGATAAAGACTTGGGGCATTTTTGTGTTTATGAGGATTTGGTATTGCTTTTTCATACAGCCCCTTTTCCTATGATACTAGACAGATCAGGCCCAATTTGGAAAGAAACAATCCTTATGATGGTATAAACATTCTGTGAAAGTTTGAATAGAATCTGATGAAAACTGCAGACTTTATCTTGGTGTCAAATTTTTAAAATAAAATTTTCATAAGGCTCCTTTTCCTGTGATACTTGAAGGATCAGGTCTCATGTCAGCATCAACAATCGTGATTATTGTACAATGATTCTGTGAAGGTTTGAATAAAATCCAATGAAAGCTCTGGACTTGGTTACAAGGATTATAGATAAAATTCTCTGAAGGCCCCTTTTCCCATGATACTAGACAGATCACGCCTAATTTGAAAAGAAAGAATCCTTATGATGGAATAATCATTCTGTGAAAGTTTTAACAGAATCTGATGAAAACTGTTGACTTTATTATGGTACAATGATTTTAAAATTAAATTTCATAATGCTCCTTTTCTTGTGTTTCTTGACAGTTCAAACCCTGTTATGAAAAGAATGATCGTTATAACCTTACAATCATTCTGTGAAAGTTTCAACAAAATCTGATCAAAGCTGTGGGCTTCATTGTGATTTTTGATTTTTATATAGCCTCTTTTATCTTGTTAATTGATGGATCTGAACCAATTCCAAAGGGAACTATACTTACAAAACAATAATTATCCTGTTTGAGTATAAAGATACTTGACGGATCAGGTCTAATACAAACATCAACAATCATTATTATTGTACAATTATTCTGTGAATGTTTGAAGAAAATCCGATGAAAGCTCTGGACTTGGTAACAAGGATTTATAAATGAAATTTTCATAAGGCCCCTTTTCCTGTGCTTCTTGACAGTTCAAACCCTGTTATGAAAAGAATGATAGTTATGACCTTCCAATCATTCTGTGAAAGTTTCAACAAAATCTGATCAAAGCTCTGGGCTTTATTGTGTTAACAGGGTTTTATTAATTGAATTTTCATATAGCCCCTTTTCCCATGTTACTTGATGGATCTGAACCAATTCAAAAGGGAACTCTTCTTACAAAAGTATAATTATTCTGTTTGAGTATAAAGGCAACCCCATCTCATCTGTGGACTTACAAGCATTAATTAAGATTTTTTTAATTGAATTTTCCTAAGGCCCCTTTTCCTATGTTTCTCAATGGATCAGACCCAATTTGAAAGGAACAATCCTTATGATGGTACAATCATTATGTGAAAGTTTGAAGTCAATCAGGTGAAATCTAGGGCCATTACATGTTAACTAAGATTTTTTTTATTAAATTTTCATAGGGCCCCTTTTCCCATGAAACTTGATGAACCAAACCTACTTCCGAAAGGAACAATCCATTTAATGTAATAATTATTCTGGGAATGTTTGAAGAGAATTTGTTGAAAACTATGGACTCTATTGTGTTTTCGAGGACTTTTTCAATCCAGTTTTAATCGGGCCCCTTTTTCCCGTGGTCCTTGACTGATCATACCAAATTTTGAAAGGAACAATTCTTATGATGGTACAATCATTCTGTGAAAGTTTGAAGTCAATCAGATGAAAACTGTGGACTCTAGAGTGTTAACAAAGATCTTTGAATTAAATTTTAATAAGGCCCCTTTTCCTATGTTTCTTGAGGAATCATATCCGATTCCAAAAGGTACAATCCTTATGATGGTACAATCATTCTGTGAAAGTTTGAAGAGAATCCCTTGTAAATTGTTGGCTCTAGATTATTACTGAGAATTTCTTATTAAACATTTCATAAGGCCCCTTTTTCCTGTGTTTCTTGAAGGATCATACCAAATTTCAAAAGGAATAATCCTTATGATAGTACAATCATTCTGTGAAAGTTTGAAGGGAATCCGATGAAAACTATTGACTCAAGAGTGTTAACAAGAATTTTTTAATTTAATTTTCATAAGGCCCCTTTTCCCATGTTTCTTGACGGATCATACCCATTTTCGAAAGGAACGATCATTATGTTGGTACAATCATTCTGAGAAAGTTTGAAGAGAATCCGAAGAAAACTGTGGACTCTATCTCGTAAACGAGGATTTTTAATTAAATTTTAAATGAATTTTCATAAGGTGCCTTTTGCCATGTTTCTTGACGGATCATACCCATTTTCGAAGGAATGATCCTTATGTTGGTACAATCATTCTGTGAAAGTTTGAAGAGAATCTGATGAGAACTGTGGACTCTATCGCGTAAACGAGGATTTTTTAATTAAATTTTCATAAGGCATCTTTTCCAGTGTTTCTTGACGGATGATACCCATTTTCGAAAGGAACGATCCTTATGATGGTACAATCATTCTGTGAAAGTTTGAAGAGAATTCAATGTAAACTGTGGACTCTATCGTGTAAACGAGGATTTTTAATTGAATTTTTAATTAAATTTTCATAAGGCCCCTTTTCCCGTGTTGCATGACGGATCATACCCATTTTCAAAAGGAACGATCCTTATGTTGGTACAATCATTCTGAGAAAGTTTGAAGAGAATACAATGAAAACTGTGGACTCTATCGCGTAAACGAGGATTTTTAATTGAATTTTTAATGAATTTTCATAAGGCCCCTTTTCCTGTATTTCTTGACTGATCATACCCATTTTCGAAAGACACGATCCTTATGTTGGTAAAATCATTCTGTGAAAGTTTGAAAAGAATCTGATGAGAACTGTGGACTTTATCGCGTAAACAAGGATTTTTTAATCAAATTTTCCCGTGTTTCTTGACTGATCATACCCATTTTCAAAAGGAACGATCCTTATGATGGTACAATCATTCTGAGAAAGTTTGAAGAGAATCCGATGAAAACTGTGGACTTTATCGCGTAAACGAGGATAATTAATTGAATATTTAATTAAATTTTCATAAGGCCCCTTTTCCCGTTTTGCATGACGGATCATACCCATTTTCGAAAGGAACGATCCTTATGATGGTACAATCATTCTGTGAAAGTTTGAAGAGAATCCGATGAAAACTGTGGACTTTATCTGGTAAACAAAGATTTTTTAATTAAGTTTTAATTAGGCCCCTTTTCCTGTCTTTCTTGAAGGATCTGACCCACTTTCGAAAGGAACGATCCTTATGATGGTACAATCATTCTGTGAAAGTTTGAAGAGAATCCGATGAAAACTGTGGACTTTATCACGTAAACAAGGAAAAGTTTAACGGACGACGGACGGACGGACACACGGACACAGCATGGGAAAAAGCCATCGCTATAGCTCTAGTGGCCTTCGGCCAGTAGAGCTTAAAACTGTAGACTCCTTAGTGTAATCAAGGATTTTTCAATCAAATTTTAATAAGGCTTCTTTTCCCATGTTTCTTGACAAATTAAACCCAATTTAAAAGGAAGGATTCTTATGATGTTGCAATCATTCTGTGAAAGTTAGAAGAGAATCCGATGAAAACTGTTGACCCTAGATTATTAGTGAGGATTTCTTAATAGATTTTTCCATTAAATTTTAATAAGGCCCTTTTTCCAGTGTTTCTTGACGGATCATATCCGATTCCCAAAGGGACAATCCTTATGATGGTACAATCATTCTGTGAAAGTTTGAATAGAATTTGATGAAAACTTTGGACCCTAGAAAGTTAACTAGGATTTTTGAATTAAATTTTCATAAGGCCCCTTTTCCTGTGTTTCTTGACGGACCATACCTGATTTCGAAAGGATCGATCCTTATGATGGTACAATCATTCTGTGAAAGTTTGAATAGAATCCCATGAAAACTGTGGACTCTAGAATGTTAACAAGGATTTTTAATGGAATTTTAAATCAAATATTCATAAGGCCCCTTTTCCTAAGGAAAAATGTTCTCTTCATCTCTTAATTCATGTTGCAAAGATACTAATACACAACCTTGTATGAGTTCTCGCCCAGTAGGAAAATTTGATAATTCACTTCACCTTTGTTTTTTCACTACGCAGCTCAAATACAATGCAATGTTTGTATCAAAACTATAACATAACATTCCTTACCAACAATTTAAATAACGTGTACATGGGTATTGACATCGCATTGATTTAAGGCTGTATAATGGGTTTCAATAGAAAATTTGATTCACAAACTGATGAATCAAAGGCTAGCTCACTGAGCTCAAACAGGAAGTATGATTGCAATTTTGTGAGAATTCTATTAACCCTTGTCATGCTGTATAAATTACCTTAAATTAAATTATCAAAGGGCTGAAAGCATTGATAGAACTTGTTGAAAAATATCAATAATTCTTTTGGAAATCTATTTCATAAACAGCTCTGGCAGGAAAATTACAAGCAGGAGGTATAGACCAAGATCAGACTGCACTTATGTGCAGGCTGATCTTGGTCTATATCTCCTGTCAAAACCGGAATATTCCGGGTTCAGCATGACAAGGGTTAATTTGCAAATTTAGGTTTGTAACATGTAGCAAAATATAGAGTGGTTGGTTAGTGACCTAAACATGAAAATGTTGAAAATGTCGCAGTTAAATTGTATGATTTGGTTGGTCTATAACGCACAATGACACTTTTTGACGCCCCTCAAGAAAAAACACTGTAAAAGTATTGTGTACAATAAAGAAATTGCTTGTAACAAGCTATTTCTCTTTTTCTCACAATGTTTTCTACCCTATTTGGCACTTATTTCCCAATTTTAGAGCAATTTGAAATATTCTCTGCATCTGCTTTCCATTTGGACTAGTCTAAAACTTTGTTGTCTGGTAATACGTTAAGCAAGCATAATAAAAGCAAAATGAACAAACCTTTAACCCTTTCCTGTTTCATGAAATTTTAGACTGGTCCAAATTGAAAGAGGTTCCAGACGACAATGAAAAATGCATGCAATTTGAAATCTGACCATCCTATGTGGTAGAAAATATTGTGGGAAAAGGAGAAATTGCTTGTTACAAGCAATTTCCCCTTTTTCCACAATGTTTTCTCAAGTATAAAATCACAGTGACGTAGAATTCCGGGTATGTCTAGGAAAGGGTTAATATTTGTTAATGGATACATTCTCTTGAGCAGTAAAACAATTTTAAGCCTTGCAAAGAAGACAAAAGAAATGTTACATTTAACTCACAAATATTTTAAAATGTTCAACTGACTGTGTACAAGACTTTGATCATTAAAACACAATCTGGGTCTAGAAATCTTTCAGGGTAGGCCAATCCTATAGATCATATATGCAAAGTAAAAAATCAGCATGTGAGCTACTGAATTGAGCATATACTAACCTCACACAGTCCACCATATCTCAACATGTTCAACAGACTGTGAATGTGACTTTCACTTGTAAAATACAGTCTGGTTCTCACAAATCTTTCAGGGGAGGCAACTCCCTTGGAATATCTGAAAGTTGAAAATTTAAACTATTAAAACTATCATAGAGATGATATTAATACCTGGAATAAATAAATAAATGCAAGTATGAAAATATCAGAGTATATACTTACACATATACATTTTTCTTGAGGGGCGTAAAAAAGCATGATTGTGCTGGGAATGTTTTAAAACAAGAGCATTTCAAGCCAATGCCATGCTCAACTGCAGGTGCTGGATAGAGAACACATTTAAGTTAAAAAGGCATTATTCTTTCAAAAAAAGCATTTTGGAGTTATCTCCCTCAATAAAATGGATGAAAATTAATAAACATCCCAAGATTCAGGTATCAGATATGACCAAGGTTCAAGTTTATGAAGCAGACTAAACAAAAAATGCCTAAACTTTGCCAACAGTGACATGGTGATCACAATACCTCCACTTTTCTTCTAGTCGCCCTAGCTAATAAAATCTCTAGAAGAGCTGTTTACCCTTGTCATGTTGAACCTGGGATATTCCTGTTTCGTTAGGAGGTATAGGCAAAGATCAGACTGCACATTAGTGCAGTCTGATCTTTGTCTACACCACCTGTTTGTCCATTTCAGACCAGAATATAGTATCAAATAAATTGTCAAAGAAATACTGACCCATATCTAGTGCTTCCAGTGCTTTCAGTCCTTTGAATTTAACACTTTTCTAAATATTTATTTTATTCAGCATGACGAAGGTTAATCTAAACCTATAATGATATCATGACTTACTTTGTTCAGCATGACAAGGGTTAATCTAAACCTGTAATGATATCATGACTTACTTTGTTCAGCATGACATGGGTTAATCTAAACCTGTAATGATATCATGACTTACTTTGAGTTAAGCCTAGTCATATAATCATCAGAACCCTGACAAGCCTGTACTAGATCACTGTGGATTTTCCTCATTAATGGCGTACATATACTCTGAGATATGTGCATCTTTTCTTCTACTGTAATACCATATTCCTGTAATATATCATACAAATATTGGCAAGATCACTGTTGATTTTCCTCATTAATGGTGTACATATACTCTGAGATATGTGCATCTTTTCTTCCACTGTAATACCATATTCCTGTAAATATATCAGATAAATAACTACTAGATCACTGTGGATTTTCCTCATTAATGGTGTACATATACTCTGAGATATGTGCATCTTTTCTTCCACTGTAAAACCATATTCCTGTAATATATCATAGAAATATTGGCAAGATAACTGAGGACTTTCCTCATGAATGGTGTACGTATACTCTGAGATATGTGCATCTTTTCTTCTACTGTAATACAATATTCCTGTAATATATCATACAAATATTGGCAAGATCACTGTGGATTTTCCTCATTAATGGTGTGCATAAACTCTGAAATATGTGCATAACCTCCTCTACTGTAATACCATATTCCTATAACATATGTGTCGCGCTCCAGGAAAACCGGCAACTTTGACATCGCGAGAAATTATTGGAAAAACCCATTCAAATTTGACGTTAGGTAAAATGTGAGGTTTAAAGCGTGTCTGGTTCAAAATACACACACAAAAAAAATTGATATCAGCATACAATACCAGAGAAATATATTTTCGTAAAAAGATTTTGAAAAATCAAAACTCATAAGAACATTTTTTAAACAAATTTTAATAAAATTACATGCTTTTATTGGCTTTAATCAGTCCCATCGACTTTTGAGTTTTTCTGGCGGACTTTTTTCAAAAATGAAATTAAGGAAGATTTTTTGGGGTGTGATTGAATGAATATATTGCTTGTAATAAATGTTCATATTTCAAAATCGACTGAAGACGATATGAATAAATGAAAACTTGTTGAAGATTCCCTTTATCGTCGTAAAATTGGGATTTTGCATAAAAGAAGCCCCCCGACGTAGCCGCCCGTAGACAAAGCTTTAAAATTGAATGCTTTTTTTAATTTGCTCAGAAATTAGATCCGAAAAAGTCTTAGAATTCACAACGAATGTATAAATGAGTTATTTTTCATTATTTCCCTCACGAAGATCCTAAAAATTGCCTTTCAATGTTGTCTTTTACGGTAAGAAAAATTTGTCTATAAATAACTTTCTCGTCTATAAATAACTCCACGTTTCTATGTAAAAACTATTTAAATATTTGAAACTTTTAATGTTAAAACTCTTACTTAGTCGAGTGGATACGGCAGCCGTTGCTTTTTTAGTTTTGATTTATGGATACTGGTTCGATTCTCCAAATAGACGCGTTTTTTTTTTGTTTTTTTTTTTTTTTTTTTAATTTTTTTTATTTTATTTTTTTACTGTAACAGAAAACACTTCCTGGTCGGAGATGATGTATCGTATTTTTATTTTTTGACATTCACATTTCTTGCACTTTTCACATTTTATCTAACACCGATCGCATAAAGTTGTAGCTACGATAATTTGGTAAACAACCAATATTGTCGGGTAAAATATGAGAAGAAAACACAAATGGGGAAGAAAGAGAAAGGAACAAGAAGATACAGGAATGATGCAATTTGAAATGAAATCTAATAATTTTCTAGAAACCTAAATTTAAAAAAGGGCATACGGAACTAATGATTTGGTTTGAATAGGGTTTAATGCCATAATTAACAGTATTTCGGTCATATAGCGGACGGTTGAAGACCATACCATGGATTCCTCTATCTTTTACTATCAGCAAGCCCAGCAAATGTATGAAATCAAAATAGAACTTCAAATAATATTTAAGTTTCTTGTGTCCACATATAGCTTAAACTGGTATAAACACGGTATCGTGTGGAATTTACTGCCGGTCGAAGAAATACAGAGAAATATCAAACAAATCCACAAAACTTATTGTTTGTATTTTGAAGAGGGCTGATTACCGCAGGTTTTACGGATATTAATTCTACCCAAGTCCACAGAACAATGTATTTAGGTGAACCATAACTGGTTCACAAGCATTTGTTTCTAGATCTTGGTAATTTAAGCAAGAAAAACGCGCATACATATAATACTGTACTGTGCTGTAACTATGAAACAAGCGCCTGTGCTGATCAGGAAAAAAAGGCAAAAGTCTATTAAAGAAGGACAAGATTAGACGACCGTAAAAATGCTAAAAAGCTGTTTGATCTCGTATAAACTGCTGTAGAATTACCTTGTTACTTAGGTTCAGATTTAACCATTTACAAGAACAGAAGTGATCTTTTACATGTATATGTGAAACTCAAATCTGATCTGTCCAAACCCGTTTTATTTCACGTATTCATATTTTTCTCGACTGCCCATATGAGCAATAACTCTAGCAGACACTCATTCATTTCGTTAATAAGGAACATGGAATATTTAGGTAAATCAAGCATTTAGTTTTTATCCTTTATTTAAGCTTGAGAACCTTGATACGAAATCTCAAATTAAAATTTCTTACGTCAGTCAAAATTAGTAACAATAATTTAATAAGGTTATTAGTTGATTTATCAGAGGCAGTGCAAGATTGCGGACCAAGATAATAATAAAGATAATTGAGCCAGTTGTTCCATATCAAAACTACATTGAAATATTTCTATTTATATTACACTATTACAAATGGGGATGTCTCGGTAGCACAGAGGTTAAGGACGTCGGACATTGCAGCGCTAAGCGGCGTTGTCGTATCCGCGTAGGTTCGAATCCCGTAAGAGTACATTGAAATAAGTTCAATCGAATCAAATCAAAACTAGTCTTTCTCAATTACAACAGAAAATAGTTAATTTTATTTTCCTTAACCCATTCCAACGCAGAGAAATTTTAGACCTGTCCAAATTGAAAGAAGTTGCAGACGACAATTTCAAGTTGATGGAATTTTCAATTGTTTTGCCTTTTTGGAAAGAAAACATTGGGGATAATGAAGAAATTGCTTGATACAAGCAATTTCTTCATTTTCCACAATGTTTTCCCAAGCTTTTTTTTGGGGGGGGGGAGCGTAAAAAGGAGGGATCGTGTTGGAATGGGTTAACTACAGAGAAACTTAATTCGGGAGATAATGCGCTTTTTTTAATGAAAGGACTGGAACATGAATTAAAGGCTTGAAATCGTTCAAAATAATAAACATTTGGGATTGAACTCGTACTTCCAGATTTCAATTTCAGTTACATGCCTTCAAATTGAGGGTACACTTTTGTAAATGATGTTAGACGGCAGTTGTAAAAACCTTTCAGTCAATGTAGATGCCAATATGCCTAATCATTGGTTCCTACTACTGTTCTCAAGAGTACAATTATAATGTTAAATCCGAGGCACCATTTGCTCATTAACATATCGTGCATTATTAGTAGATCATTTACCAAAAAGTATCTGAAAGATTTTTTAAATGAAGTTAGAGTCCGCGACCAGAAGATTGTCGGTGCAGTGTGTTACAGACGGAATAGCGCCTATAAAGTTTAAAATTCTATACTGCACAACCTATTGGTTTAGGAATTGCTGTATATCAAAACAGTTTATTGGTGGTAATAAAAAACAGAGACAACAAAATAGAATAATAAGTTTGATACACCATGTACATATAATGTATTCTTAGAGCATAACTAGGACTACTATGGAAGTATCTCCAATACCACATATAAATATGAAAGTTACCTTTAAATTAAAACTTAACGTAATCTGAACACTAAGTCATGCACCTAAACAAAAGTCCACCTTCAACAAAGCGTGTACATACTTGATCTTTTATCTACATTAATTTGACACAAATCCATTGAAGACAATGGCCGGAACACAAATTCTACGCCAGTTCGCGTCATGCGTCACCGAATGAAAATCAAGTTACGCCAATGTACTTCCTTTTGTTCTTACAATGAGAGACACAGAACAATTAAATGAATTTGAGGATTTCTTTTGAAATACATGTGTATTACTGTTTACATTTTTACTTGGTAAGTGGGTTATATAATTTCATTAAGGCAACTGTTGCCGACGTAAATTTCACACCTGAGAATAAAGTTCAGAACGTATAAACTTTGGACATTTAAGCAGGTCAACAACTTTTAAACAAAACATAAAATAACAAAAAAAAATAAATAAATAAATAGATAAGTAAATATTCTTTTTACTTTTCTGTATGTAGAATTGTTGTTTTTTTCCTCTCTATAATTGTGTGGTTTTTTTCTGTGTTCGTTCGCCTCGGGTCCTTTTGAAGGGCAATGTACATAGGTACTATTCATTAGAACATTTGACTGAATTACTTACCGGTAATGGTAATTCAGGTAGTATTATCATGGGCTCTTAAAGGTAGAATTCTGTCTTCAGACTTCGTTTCAGCTGCATTTCCGTTCTAGTGGCCTCTTTGATATTGCCGGGGTAAAATGTACGATAATAAAACTTAGATAGTCACAGTTTGAGTGTCCTAAACTCTTTACAAAATAATAAATTTGATATTAAAATGAATGATTTTAGTAAGATTATTATACTACACTTCGTTTGTACTAATTCATTCTGATCATTGTACAATGTAATCATGCTTTGGTAATGTAGTTAACTTTACGGCTTCACGACGTCAAGCGGCAACGTCAACTTGCAATGCCGATTATAACGGAACACCTGATAACTTTAAATGTGTCTAGAACTGTGAATAATCGCGATAGAAATAAACGGTTTTCAGTTTCATGCTACGGAGGTCTTGAAATTTATGAAACCAGAAAAAAACGTTTTTTGAAAATTTTGTCAAAGTGGCCGGTTTTTCTGGAGCGCGACACATATATCATACAAATTTTGGCAAGATCTATGTGGACTTTTCTCATTAATGGCGTGCATATACTCTGAGATATGTGCATCTTTTCTTCTACTGTAATACCATATTCCTGTAATATATATAAGATAAATAATGACTAGATCACTGTGGATTTTCCTCATTAATGGCGTACATATACTCTGAGATATGTGCATCTTTTCTTCTACTGTAATACCATATTCCTGTAATATATATCAGATAAATAATGACTAGATTACTGTGGATTTTCCTCATTAATGGCGTACATATACTCTGAGATATGTGCATCTTTTCTTCTACTGTGATACCATATTCCTGCAATATATATAAGATAAATAATGACTAGATCACTGTGGATTTTCCTCATTAATGGCGTACATATACTCTGAGATATGTGCATCTTTTCTTCTACTGTAATACCATATTCCTGTAATATATATCAGATAAATAATGACTAGATTACTGTGGATTTTCCTCATTAATTGAGTACATATACTCTGAGATATGTGCATCTTCTCCTCTACTGTGATATCATATTCCTGTAATATATATCAGATAAATAATGACTAGATTACTGTGGATTTTCCTCATTAATTGAGTACATATACCATGAGATATGTGCATCTTCTCCTCTACTGTGATATCATATTCCTGTAATTTATATCAGATAAATAATGACTAGATTACTGAGGATTTTCCTCATTAATTGATTACATATACCATGAGATATGTGCATCTTCTCCTCTACTGTGATATCATATTCCTGTAATATATATCAGATAAATAATGACTAGATTACTGTGCATTTTCCTCATTAATTGATTACATATACTCTGAGATATGTGCATCTTTTCTTCTACTGTAAAACCATATTCCTGTCATATACTGTAAGTTTGCCAGATTAAAGGAGTATGGATACTCTGGGATATGTGCATCTTCTTCTCCACTGTAATACCTTATTCTTGTAAAATATTTTTGTGTAAATAAGGAGAAGATCACAGTGGATTTCCTCATCAATGGAGTACATATAGACAGTTCAGTGCAAAACAGTTGTAACTGCCTATAAACATATTTGCAGCTACAACTGTTGATTGATTGATCTAATGGGGTCTTATGCTTCTTTTATCAGTATTTCAGTCATATTGTGGCGGCTGGAGCACCTAACTGTGGATTCCTGGTATTTCTCACACTACATCCTTTCCAGGCCTCCAGCTGCTCATCCAACTATACACCTGCCGCCGTCATAACGCAGTTGGTAGCGCGTGGGACTGTCAATCTAGAGGTCCTGGGTTCGATCCCCGATGGCGGCACTCATCCTTTCCGACTACAAGTCTCTCACCAATGGGTCGATAATCGTAGACCTCTGTGGGATAGCAGCTGGAGGCTAGGAAAGGATGTAATGGTAGTACTGGTGTGAGAAATACCAGGATTCCATTGGTAGGTGCTCCAGCCGCCGGAATATAACTGAAGATTGTTGAAAGCGGCGTAAAACCCCATTCAAACAAACAAACCAGCTATACACCCATTGGTAGGAGACTGATATTGGAAAGGATATCCGCCATAGCTGGAGATCAAACCTTGGACCCCATGACTAGGAGTCCTACAGTTTCCACTGTTTTGCACTGACCAACTGATACAGTCCCAGACATATGTGTCCTCTCTTCTACTGTAATACTTTATTCCCATTGAAGCATTACACTGGATTGTGTGCTGACCTCCAACAAATGTTTCAATGAGATATCAAACAACATTAGTTTGCAAAATATGATCAGAATTTTACATTAGACATTGTCACAAAGCAGTCTAATACCCCCGAACAGTGCTTGTCCATATACAAGTGCTATCCGACTTTTTAACAAAAGGGCCATAAATCTGTCAAAAATAAATGGATCAGAACTAAAATAAAATATTCACATGTCTGACTTATACCGAGTGTTTGTGTGAAATTTGAATCAAATCCATCAAATGGTTGCTGAGAAATTGAGCGGACACAATTTTTTCTCCAAATGGCCATAACTCCGTCAAAAATCAATGGACCATAACCAAAATAAAATATGCACAATCTCTGCTTGATACTGATTATATCAGTGAAGTTTGAATCAAATCCGTCCAATAGTTGCCCAGAAATTGAACAGACACAAAAAAGCTACAGACAGACCCACCGACAAGCTGACCTCTTTATACCCCCCAAACAAAGTTTAGGGGGATAAAATGAAAAGGAAATTGTTGGTTGTCAACTTCAATTTTGTAATTATAGCTTAAAAGAGCTGCAGTTATTGTTTTTATGTTGGCAAACCAACAAAATCGTCATTCCAAGATTGCTGAAGTAATCGAGGTTATATCAAGTTTTTCAATTTAACCTTTCCTGTTCAATCACTGGTTTTTACGTCCCTGAATTTTTATATCTTTGAAAACATTGTGAAAAAAGTAGAAATGGCTTTTTAACAAGCAATTACTGCTTTTTCCACAATATTTTCTACCCTATAGAATAATTATTTTTCTAAATAAAATTGACTTTAAATTGCCGTCTGCAAAATCTTTGAAATTGGAAAAAAAAAACAGGAAAGGGTTAAGTTGAGAAAAGCCATCAGTTACAAGCAATTTCTCCTTTTTTTTCACAATATTCTCTCAAATATAAAATCACAGCAATGTAAAATCCCAGGATTGTTCAGCAAAGGGTTAGACCATTCCCACACAATAACGCATTTTGATGCCCACAAGAAAAACAGCTTTGGAAAATAAAGAAGTAGCATGTTACAAGCCATTTCTTAATAATCCACACTGTTTTCTCCCCTGAAAGACAAAAAGAAGATTAATTTTCATCAACAAAATATTGTCATCTGTAAAATTTTTGGATTTGGACCAGTTTAAAATTTTGTTGTGTGGTAATGGGTTAAACACAAACCTGTGGAATCACAATATCAGCCAAAGCTTTAGAATACAAGAACAGTTCCTCAGCTCTTGGATACTGGAGGGTCTTCTGGTTGTGTTGGAGGTCATACTTGATGCAGTCGTAGATGTCTGGGATCTTACTGATGTCAAAATTACCCGACTTCAACTTGAAATCTTTCTCTAACTTGGACCATCTACGTATCAATAGTTCCCATGATTCACCATGATATAATTTCAAATCTGAAACAAAGTATATTGATACTGACCATTTTATGCAAAGTTCATTTGTCATCAAAATCAAATTGTTGAAATCAGTTAACAATAATCTAAATCAATTGATTGATTGTTTGGATGCATGGGGTTTAATACCACAGTCATATCACCTAACCATGGATTCCTGGTATTCCTCACACCAGTACTACCACTACATCCTTTCCAAGCTTCCAGCTGCTATAATCTAAATCAAAGATATTGGTGAATGTATGCATCCATATGCATTTAATAAATCCGTAAGAAAATGCATGTCCATCAATAATATTGAGGATAATTGAAAGATGCATGACATAATACATTTATTCTTTTGCATCAGTTTACTTAACCCATAACCAGACGGTGAAATTTCAGACTGTTCCAAATGGAAAGGAGCTTCAGACAATATTTTTTTTGCTGTAAGCAATTTCTTCATTTTACACAATGTTTTCCCAGTTAATTTTTCTTAAGGGGCATCTAAAAGAGTCATTGTGTGGGAATGGGCTAATACTAATGGCTGTGAAAAGACATAACACTTTTTCTGATCTTTTTTTGGGGCCTCAGTAGAATTCTTTAAGTTACAAGCTGGCATCTTTAGTAATCATTTTGCCTTCTCTCTCTGAATAACTACTTCAGTTAATAATTTCATACAATTAAAGCATCTTTTATTTTTATGAGATCATTTACATTTGCTGATGTCCTGCAATTGACCAAATGCTGGCCCCCGTCCACTTACTCGTTTTGCCACGCCAATCGTCTCCGACAGGATGTCCGGCTTCGAATTTTAAAGGCATTATTATGCGATATTCATGGCAAGCAGCATGCAACAAAAATGTGTCTAGTTGGTTGGGGACATAAACGTTGTAACTACAGCTTTTTCCAGTTGCCAAACCAACTTAAAAACTTAACAAAATGGTGGCCAATGTCGTAGTTCAAATCTTAATTCCAGGCTGAATGAATGATTTGGTTGGTCAATAAAATCCTTGAATGACAGCCGCATTTGGTCAACAGCTTTTATGCCCAAATGGTTCTCTTTTTGATGTCAAACTGATGTCTCTGAACATATTGGCAGTTAAAACAGTTTTACACTGACCCATCGAGATGATGAAACTTTTGACAGGTCCAAATTTAAAGATGTTGCAGACAACATCGAAAATTGGATGTATTTGAAATGAAACCATCCTATCTGGTAGAAAAGATATTAGGAAAAAGAAGAAATTGCTTGTCACAGGCAATTTCTTCTTTAACAACAAAATTTATTTCAAGTATAGAAGCACAGCAATATAAAATCCTAGGTTTGAAAAGAAAAAGGTTTAAAGCCTTTTTCAACAATCTTTCATGACAAAGCTCACGTATTCATGTGCTACCCCGGGATCACCACTCACCAGCACTAGGCCGAGATTCTGAAATGTCTTGCTCAATGAAACATCCAAATGACCAGCAGTGCGGTAGGGATTCCAACAAGCAATCCTCAACATCTCTCTAATTACGAGTCTACCACCCTAACCACTGAGTCAAGTAGGTTTCAATAAATATTTCTGACATATCAAAAACAGTAGCTTACCTCTAGACTTGAGCTCTAGCTTCAGTGTTTTGATCCTGTGTGTTATTTCACAGACCATATCATATATCTGGTCACACATATGCTTTGGGTTCTTGATATACTCCATGGCATTTAACAAGGATACATTCCCTGTGGGGGCAAGCTGTAAAAGGAAAGCATAAAAATAAGAGGACCATGATGGTAATCAAACACTTACCTGAGTTACTATCATAATAACTGACAGATCCCTAGCCCTGCCCACTGAGCTCCAACTTTGATATTTAACCCATTTCCACACAATGCTAGAAACGATTTTATTGAAAATGATGACCTAAATAATATATTTGGACATGATATTGTAAATGATTAACCTTCAGATTCTTTTCACTTAAAAAGGATGTCAAAAGATAACACCGTCAATAATTTTGGTATTTCCCTTATAGATATGTGTAAATCTTTTAACATACAGATCCTTAATGGTAGAAGTAATGGCGATTATAATGGGAAAATTACTTGCAATGCAAACCAAGGCAGGAGTACGGTGGACTATTTTATTGCATCTAGTGAGCTTTTTGATTATGTACATTGTCTTGAAATAGTCGAAGAAGAATTTTCTGACCACTTTCCAGTAGTATGCACATTGAAATTTGTGGACAATGAAGTATTATCTCGTCCTGGAGAAAATCAACCTCTAGGCAAATCATATATCAAGTACAAATGGAATGAAAACAAGAAAGAAGTTTTTTGTATCGATTTGACCGTCTTTTCACACAGTTTACAATTTATTTCAATAACTTAGATTTTGATACAACCCTTAATAAGTTTGAAGCTATCTTTAAAGAAGCCGGTTGTAGAATTACACAACGGACTAGCGCTAAGTTAACTTCGAAAGATAAACCAGATTGGTGGGATCAAAATTGTCAAGTTCTAAAAAGCAAAAAGAATTCAGCACTTCGCCAGTAAAGAATAACTAATAATGAAAACGATTTTACAAAATATAAAGTACTAAAAATCAAGTTTAAAGCAAAATGTAGACTAAATTTAAAAACTTGTCAAAAAGTGATTATTTCTTTTCAGTGAGAAAAGACGCGAAGTCCTTTTGGCAAAAGTTAAAACAAACGAATAATGTTAAAAAAGTTAATATACCGGTTAGTGGGAAAGAGCTATACAATCATTTCCACAAATTATACAGCTCCAAACCAATATCTAATGGTGATAATATTTTAAACAATATCGTAGTTGATAATGATTGTAGAGAATTGAATGAACCCTTCACCCATAACGAAGTATTAGCATGTATCTCAAAACTTAACACGAATAATTCACCAGGACCCGACGGAATATGTACGGATATGTTAATAAATACAAAAGAGAAAATATCATTGTTTCTAACAGATGTATTCAATAATGTTTTTGATAGCGGTAATTTTCCCAATAATTGGGGTCAGAGTTTAATAGTCCCTATCCACAAGAAAGGTCCAATTTTAGACCCTGTAAATTATCGCGGTATATCTCTTATCAATACAATAAGTAAAGTATATATTGGAATTCTTTCCAATCGTCTAACCAAATGGGTTGAACATTACCATATAATTAACGAGTCACAAGCGGGTTTTCGCAAGAATTACAGTGTTATTGATCAAAGTTTTACCTTATATGCTATTGCACAAAAATATTTAACTAAGCAAAAAGGTAGATTCTACTGTCTTTTTGTCGATTTTGCCAAAGCTTTTGACAGCATAGATCACAATAAATTATGGGATTCCTTAGTAAGAAAAGGGATACATGGGAAATTTCTAAATACTTTTAAATCTATGTATGGAAAACTAGAATCAGCTGTTAAAATTAGCACTGATGACTCATCATATTTAACCGAAAATTTCAGATGTTCTGTTGGTACCCGGCAAGGTTGACTAGCTCCACGGCAATTTTTTCACTCTTTATTAATGACCTAGTGGAACTAATTAGGCAAAAGTGTAGTCATGGTATTTTTATTGGCAATGCTATTGAAGAATTATTCTGCTTATTATTTGCAGACGACGTAGCTAATCTATCAGACACAGTAAATGGTCTACAGAGACAAATAAACATTCTTGAATTATTTTGCGACTATACGGGTATGAACATCAACATGGACAAGACTAAAATCATCGTTTTTAGAAATGGAGGAATCGTAACAAAACACGAGAAATGGTTCTTTAAGGGTCAACCTATTGAAATAACAACTTATTATAAATATCTTGGAACTTTTTTCAGTAATAGACTAAGCTGGTCAAAAACCTTAGAAACACAAGCCGCTCAGGGGAAAAAGACATGTTTTTGTATATCGAAATTTCAAGGAAACTTTGGTTATTTCAATGCTGTAGACGCCTTTAAAATATTTGATGCAATGGTTAAACCCATACTCTGCTTTGGGTCCGACCTCTGGGGATTCAAATACTATAATGTTATTGAGCAAGTTCAAATCCAATTTTGTAAACGCATTTGTAATCTTAACCAAACACCCCGGATTTTCTAGTTTTAGATGAATGCGGCAGATATCCCCTAGCAATAAGCTACACAATGTCATCTCAATGTATTAAATATTGGTCTAAACTCTTATCCATGCCTGATAACAGATACCCAAAACAGTGTTATTTTATGTTAAAAAGGCTAGATGACAGTGATAGAATCACATGGGCATCACACATTAAAAATCTGTTGTTTGAACACGGTTTCGGCTATATATGGATAGTGCAAGAGATTGGAGATACTAATTCCTTTTTATCAAATTTTAATCAAAGGCTAAAGGACATATCTTTTCAGAAATGGATCTCAAAGATCCACGAGTCACCTAAAGCACATTATTACAAACATTATAAGATCCTACTAGATGTTGAAAAATATTTATCTATTGATTTGCCATTTAATTACAAAAAAACCTTATCAAATTTTAGATGTTCAAACCACCTACTTGCTATTGAAAAGGGTAGACACGAAAATATAGATAGACAATTTAGATTTTGTAAATTTTGCTTAAAGAGAAACGTATATACTGTAGAAGATGAGTTACATTTTGTATTACTTTGCCCCCTGTATAATGATACAAGGAAACTATACTTCCATAAAAAATGGCTAAATCTATTACCAACACATGAAACATTCTATGACATTATGAATTGCCAAATCACAGACGAAATTTTTTCCCTTTCAAGATTTATTACATATGCTTTAATAGAACGAAGTCACTTTTTAGAAAAATTGTAATTATTCCGAAAATGACATAACGTTACCAAATGGCATTTCTGAACGCAAAGAGTAATATCGAAGAGATGGTGAGAAAATGCTAGTCACCAGCAATTTCGGTTATCTAGCGATGAACCTCCAGTTTACAAAAATTATTCATTATACTTTTCCTTAACATCTCACAAATAGAACCTAGCTTTGCCGTCTAGTAGAAAAAAACTTGTTGGAAAATTGAGAGAAGAGGAGAAATAACTGAGTATCAGCAATTTCTCCTTTCCTGCTATATTTCATATTATAATATACGTATTCTCTATACCTAATATAATCACAATGCATTCTTTTATCTACAACCCCTTTCAGTTTGGAGTATGCGACGTCGAGAAATGGCTAACTTTTACTAATGCTTCCCACTTTTAAGACACACTATTTCATATAATATTATTCATCTGTATATATATTTAATTATTGAAAATGATGGTGACTCCTTGTACATTTAACACGATAAAAATTTATCTTGTATCCATTAATTGATCCTAGAACGATCAAAACTAATGGTTGGCAATACAAATCTATAGATGCCAAAATCCAGTACTGTTTTTATCGATCAATTATAATTCAAACATTCTAATTGCAATCTTTATGATTTGTATTATATTTGCTACTCTTCACGACTATCATTGTATACAGTATTATTGTATAATGGGCCAAAGACCTTGTATATATATATGAATAAAGATAATTAGTACAATAAAATTTTACACCAGACCAATTTCAAAGAAGATGCAGACGAAAATATAAAAATGACAAATCCTCTAAAACCTTTGCCTTTTGGGGTAGAAAACATTGTGGATAATAAAGAAATTGCTTGTAACAAGCAATTTCTTCATTATCCGTAACGTTTTCCAAAGCTTTCACATTGAGGGGCATTTAAAAGCGTCACTGTGTGGGAATGTGTTAACGGCATTATTTTGTGAAATTTAGGATCTGTTACGTGTAACAAAAAAGTAAATGGTTGGTTGGTGACCTAAAAGTTATAACTACAGCTTAAATAAGCTGTAATTACACTGTTTAAGTTGCCAAACAAATAAAAAATGCTTCACATAAATGTTGACCAATGCTACAGTCCAAAGTTCACTTCCTGTCTAAATCAATCATTTGATTAGTTGAATAAATCTTTGATTGGAAGCACTCTAACAATTGACATAGTGACCTGAATACTTATAATAGTTCATGCTCAAAATACAACATGACATCTTTACATCTTATGGTTTGTAAGCAAAGGATTCTTGAGGATTTCCTTCTCTAATTTTATGTCAAATAGGGTAACTCTGGATACCCTGGGTAGAGCCTAAGTAGGAACCCTAAGATATTGTTAACAACTTTCATAGAGTCAACAGGTTTTTGCTACTTAGGAGGAGAAAATCATTAACCCTTTCCTGAACAATCCTTGGTTTATATGTCCCAGTGATTTTATGCTTGAGAAAACATCGTAGGAAAAGAAGAAATTGCATGTAACAAGGAATTTCTTCTTTACTCACAATATTTTCTACCCTGTAGATTGGTTACTTTTTGATTTGCACTCACTTTTAATTGTTGTCTGCAACTTCTTTGAATTTGGACAAGTCTAAACTTTGAAAACATGAAAGGGTTGAAGAAATTGTGGACAGATGACAGATGAATAGGAATACAGTGTTGATTGAAAAAGCTCAGAGTGAGCACAACATTGGTAAAAAAATGCTTTATTTTTTCAAATTCAAAACATAGGCACTGATTAGTCAAGACATGTCTCATCTAATCTTAGTCCTGTAATGAAATTTCACACTAAAGCGGATTCATACATGTGTGATTAGCTTTTTTGGTTCATAACTCCATGAAAACAAAAAATATTCTCTTCATTTCCAATAATTTAATAGTATCGAGTGAAAAACAAAAGCTTTACCTTTTTGTATGGGACCATTTTGTGCGGAAGCATACAAAATCGCAGAGTGCTCACAATTTTGTTCATAGAGTTAAGAATAATCAGAACGCTAGTTTTTGATAGACGAAACTAAAAATTACATTATTTGTTGGTGAAATTGGATCTAAGCAATGTGTTACACATTACACTGTTTTGTCTCTAAACCTGAACAAAGGGTCTAAATGGCAATGACATATGTCTTGTCCATTCACATCCCTTTTTATAAAATTTCACTGGGCCATGAATCACGTAAACATGTATGTCTTGTCCAATCAAAGCCCTTGTTATAAAATTTTACAGGACATTTAATTTCATCTTGTTGGTGAATACAAAAGTCAGTTATGTGTTAAGCATTAGACTGTCATAATATTAGGGCTATGAATGGCTGAAAAATATATCATGTCTCCTCCAATCTGATTGATTGATTGAATTGGGTTTAACGCCACTTTTAACAGTATTTCAGTCATATGACTGGAGCACCTAACAATGGATTCCTGGTATTTCTCATACCAGTACTACCAGTACATCCCTTTCTAGCCTCCAGCTCTTATCCCACTTAGGTTTATGATTATCCACCCATTGGTGAGAGAAAAATGTCGGAAAGGATACGTGCTGCTGCCAGGGATCAAACCCATGACATACTGTGATTGAAGATAAGGTGCCTGATGCATTACTGACTGCGCTACGACGTCGGCTCCCTCCAATCTGAGCCCACACTACAAAATTCACTGGCAGTTAATTTAGACTAGTTCTTGAAAACTGATTTTAACCCTTGTCATGCTGGAATATTCCGGTTTTGGCAGGAGGTGTGGACTAAGATCAGACTGCACTTATGTGCAGGCTGATCTTAGTCTACATCTCCTGCTAGTACTTTTCCTGCCAGATTTGTTTATGAAGTTGATTTTTAAGAGAAATAATGATTTTTGAACAAAAAGTTCTATCGGTGCTGCTATCCCACATAGGTCTACGATTATCGACCCATTGGTGGGAGACAAATAGTCATAAAGGATGAGTGCCGCCGTCGGGGATCGCACCCGGGACCTCTAGATTGACAGTCCGTCGAGGGCAAAGTTTTAAATGTTTCTTCTACTTAAATTGTTGTCTGAAACATCCTTGAATTTGGACCAGTCTAATGGATTACAGACCCTGGTTATCAGCTACACAGTAGACTTTTTTGAATTGGTAAAATAACTTACAGCTTCTATATCTTCTTCGTTGAAATCAGAATCATGGTTGAGAATGTCCATCAACTTTTCTTTCACACTGAAATAAAACAGGTATAGTGGAATCCTGTTGACTGCAACACCAATTTGTCTACGATTTTGTCTTAACCCTTTCCCACACAACAAATTTCAGACTGGTCCAAATTGAAAGTGGCTGTGGACGACAATCTCAAGTTGTTGGAATATTAAATAATTAAATAATTTTGTCTTTTTTGATAGAAAACATTGTGGATAATGAAGAAATTGCTTGATACAAGCAATTCCTCATTTTCCACAATGTTTTCCAAAGCTTTTTTTCCTGAGAGGCGTAAAAATGTGGGAATGGGTTAATCAACAAAAAGTTGCTAATAAAAGGAGCTATATGCTCTTTAAATCAAATGTCTGTGCATAAAGTCGGTTGCAATAAAGCAGTGAATTGCTATTATAAGAGTTGCAATAGGAGTATTCCACTGTACAGGTATGTTCTGAAATTTGATTGAAACAAACATGAACAAAAATATGTCACTTTGTGTGCTCTATATAAACTATCTTTCTTCAGCTCAATACTGTACAATCACCATTTTTTAAAAACTAAGTAAAGCGTTCAGGAAAAGAATGTGGAAAATGATAAATTTACTTGCGATACCATAATTTCTTTATTATCCACATTTTTTTCTGCTCAGAAAGATGCGAGATATTTAAAATTTCATTAATTTTAAATTATTGTCTGCAACCTCTTTGAATTTGGACCAGCCAAATTTTTGGCATTTGGTAATGTTTGAATGTGTTTGGTGCTGTATATAGAGAATTCCCTGTAGGTTATCATTATAATTTACTACATTTATAGAGTGCTTTTTTTCATATGGCTTTATTGATTAATTGAATGGGGTCTAATGCCATTTTTAACAGTATTTCAGTCATATCGCGGCGTCTTGAGCACCTAACAATGGATTCCTGGTATTTCTCACACCAGTACTACCACTACATCCTTTCCCAGCCTCCAGCTGCTGTCCCACTGACTGTACAATTATCCACCCATTGGTGAGTGACAAATGTCGGAAAGAATATGTGCCGCCACCTGGGATCAAACCCATGACAACCCTTGGTTGAAGATTAGGAGTCTGGTGTGCTACCGACTGCGCTGTGACGGCGCCTTTTTTTCATACAGGATAGTACTTAATCAACAAGAATATACATCTAAACTAACTAACAAAACATGATAAAGTTACATACTTAATTCAGAAAACAGTAATAATAAATACTTTGCTTATTACGAAATAATCATTAAAACACTAATACACATTGAATAAGACACTTATGTTTCAGTAAAGTATGTTTAAGGTTTATGATTATCCACCCATTGTTGAAAGACAAATGTCAGAAAGGATATGTGCTGCCGCCGGGATCAAACCCATGACATGCCATGATTGAAGATTAGGAGTCTGACATGCTATCGACTGCACTATGACAGAGGCGGACAGAAAGACCGACAGACAGACAGAGGGACAACAGTAAAACAATGTGAGGGCATAATAACATACTTTGCTTATTATGAAATAATCATTAAAACACTAATATACATTGAATAAGACACTTTTCGTCGAAAAAATGACTTATGTTTCAGTAAAATATGTTTAATTTTGATAAATTTATAATAATAGATGAGTCTACAGTTGTTTTTTAGATTATCATTTGACATTTTCACTGATACATACAGGATTATGAAATGGTAGTTATGAATTACTGAATTTAAAGTCTTCTATAGACAGAAAACTGAGTTTTTATCTGATTCAGATGAAGACTTTAACCCATTACAAGATGGCAAAATTTTAGACTGGTCCAAATTGAAAGGAGTTGCAGCTTATGAAATTTTGAATTGTTTGTACTATTGGGATAGAAAACATTGTGGATAGGGATAAGGTATTTTCCACAATGTTTTCAAAAGTTAGTATATTGAGGGGCTTTTAAAAGCGTCACTCTCTGGGAATGGGTTAATTTATTCCCACAAGGCAGAATTTTAGACTGGTCCAAATTGAAAGAATCTGCAGACGACAATTTCAAGTTGATAGAATTTTTTTTTCCAACTTTTTGGATTAAAAACATTTATGGTTAATGAAGAAATTGCTTGTAACAAGCAATTTTTTCATTTTCCACAATGTTTCTTGAGGGCATCAAAAAGCGTCATTGTGTGGGAATGGGTTAATGAATCTGGTATTCCATAAACATGAATTTTATATTTTATTTATAGTTTGACCTAAATTTTTACAATAAAATCAAAGAAATTCTTGAAATTTGTCAATTGGAAATATACTACAATTTGTGAAAGGTGAATAGGTCTCATGACATGCATTATGGCATTATTTTCAGGCATATCAATATTATGGCTGGATTATTTTCATCTTTATTACACCTGTGTAATATCATCCATGTTGTCACAAGATTATTCAACCCATCACAATTGAAGGGAGTTGCAGATGACAATTTCACGATTTAAGAGATTTTAAAAACTTTTCTGGGTAGAAAACATTGTGGAAAATGAAACTGATTTCTTCATTTTCCATAATGTTTTCCCAATTGTTCTTTTTGAGGGGCGTCAAAACTCCTGCAGTGTAAATCATTTCTAATTGCTATACATGCAAAAGAGTACAAGCATTTCTTTTCTTTGGAAGAGTTATAGATAGTATCTTTTATGCAAATAATTTAGGGAATTTTTAAGGCGACAAGAGCTAAATTTAACCCATTCCTGTACAAGCCCTCCTTTTTACGCCCCTCAAGAAAAAAGCTTTAGAAAACATTGTGGAAAATGAAGAAAAATTAAAATTCCATCAACCTGAGATTGTCGTCTGCAGCTTCTTTCAATTTGGACTAGTCTAAAATTTTGCTGTGTTGGAATGGGTTAAAGCAATTATAGATAAAGCACAGTAAGGAAAGGATACAATACACAGCAAGGAAAGGATACAATACACAGTAAGGAAAGGATACAATACACAGTAAGGAAAGGATGTAATACACAGTAAGGAAAGGATACAATACACAGTAAGGAAAGGATACAATACACAGTAAGGAAAGGATACAATACGTACACATGTTGGTATTTGGATGTTTCTCCTTCCTTGTCTAACAACCCATTAGTGTTGGCACTCTTCACCATGGAGACGAGAATAGGTGTTAACTCTCCTTCTAGTGCTAGCAGTCCCTGTATATTGAACAGAAATATATTAACCCATTATCAGATGACAAATATTTAGACTGGACCAAATTGAAAGAAGTTGCAGATGACAATTTTCAGTTGATGGAATCTAAAGAATCTTTAACCTTTTGGTTAGAAAACATGTCCAATAATGAAGAAATTGCTTGTTAAAAGCTTTTTCTTCATTTTCCTCAATGTTTTTCGTTTTTATATCTTGAGGGGTGTCAAGAGCTGTCACTGTGTTGGAATGGGTCAAACCTATTGCATGGCAATGTGGGCTAACAATATACTAACTTTAGTCAGTCCAACAAGGTGATATACTAACTATCTGAGACATGTATAAGGTCAATAGTTTAACATATTACCACATGAAAATTTTTCATACTGGTCAAAATCGAAAGAAATTGCAGATTACAAAGTTGGTGAAATTTAGAAATCTTTGTCTTTTTTGGGAGGAAAACATAGTGGGGAAAGAAGAAATTGCTTGTTATAAGAGTCTTCTTGAGGGGTGTAAAAAAGTTTGATTTTTTGGGAATGGGATAAATCTAAAAAGAAATAAAGCCTAAGCCCTGCACTGGGGAGTACTCTCAGAGCAAAATAATTTCACCAATGTATGATTGAAAGATTGTCCAAAGAAGCATTAAACTGTTGTGACAATACATTGTATAGGCACTCAGACCAGTACTGCATTTACAAGACAATACACACAATTCAACAAAATTCCTTTAAAAGATTTTAAAAGTTTCAGTGTCAAAACAATTAGAAGATGTAATCTTATAAAAAAGCTATGCATCTTTACAGTATTGATGGATCCTGCTGTCAATGAAACAATCAACTGACCAATCAAATTATTCATTTAGACAAGAAATGAACTCCTACATTTTCCAAAATCTATGATTAATTGATTGAATGGGGTTTAACACCGCTTTAAAAGTATTTCAGTCATATAGCTGCAGTGTCAAAATTTATATTAAACATTTAATTTTTTGTTGGCATGGCAACATCAACATCATGACTACATCTAAACAAATTTGTATTTTTGACATTTAGGTTCCCAAATAACTTTTTGGTATGGACAGAAGGACAGACGTTGGGAGAGACATGGAACATAATACCAATATATGTCCACCTTTTGCAGCGTATAAAAATGGAGATTAAATTTAACCTTTGTAAAAGCCGCAGCAGTCATCTGTACTCGTCCTTCATCTGATGCATAAATCTTCAGATCATGTCTGAATGTGCTGTGTAAGCGTAGAAATCCCAACCCAGGGGTCTCAAACTCTCCTGAAATGTATGATTGTATAAGAATTATTGGTCTAAACTCAAAGAAGTTGCAGAAGACAATTCTTAGATGATGAAATTTCAAAAAACTTAGCCCTTTTGGTAAAAACCATTGTGGATAATGAAGATTATCATCAGTTTCCAAACCTCTTTACTCATTTAGCAAGGGAGACAAATGGTGCCTTTACATTTCAGTTGAAATGGTAAAAATGTTGGCCAAGCTGGTATTCCAACTCATAACCACAGGGTTGGGAGCACATAACTTACAGACTAAGCTAATCAGGATCCTTATGTGAAATACAAAAACCCTGTAATGTATATCATGCAAAGAAAGTGTATAAGATTTCACCAACAAACAGACAATAGCAAAAACAGTCAGAGAAAAACTAAATACCCCAAGCCTATTAATAAAGGAATCCAGCATTTTCTTCATTAACCATATTGTTTTCTCAAAATTTATCACTTAATTTTTTAGCAGACAAGTTCATTCTAATTTAGGGCAAGTGAAAAGTTCTGTCTTACTAGTCTGGGTACAAGTAAACTTGTGCAGAGACAAATGGAGAAAACCTATATTTCCACACCATTGAATACAGAAACTCTCTACCATACCACATGTAACCATGACCTACCTTGCCCACCTGGGTACAGTGTTCTAAATGCCTTCCCCAGATCCTCGGCTTGGAACTTCCCAGCTGGGGTCAGCTCACCTCCCCACTTCACTATCAACACTAATGAGGGTTCTTTGGGAAACTCATCTGTAATTCAAATGTAGTACATTCATATTATTCAAAGAATATATCTACCATTTTTACTCTCTGTTTCATACATTTTATTTCCCAATTTATCTACATTGCATAGTTTTATTAGAATTAGTAGGATGTTATGCCTTTATAAATGAAGTTAAAGCAAAAGTAACAGTTTATATCCAACAAAAAAAACTCGAAATACACCAGGCTCTGTAAAACTTCCATTTTAAATATCCTTACGACAAAATTCAGTCACAATGTATCATAAAGTTTTACTTTTGAAAAATAAAATTTATTGGATCTATAGCCAATTCAAATATTCTATGATAACCTATATACTCTGGGTTAAGTATTGTAAAGTTAATCAGCAAATTTCTTTGAGAAAAAGAGCTCAAAAATAAATCTCAATTTAACTTCTTTAATTAACACAGACCTGGGCCCGAAGTATAAAACATTTTCTGTACTCAGCTGAGAATTTCATTTGAATGGACTTACCGTAATATTTAAGCTAGGATATATATTTAATTTCAAGCAGAATTTTTAGTAAATTCTCAATTGAGTACAAAAAAAGTTTTATAATCTCAGAGGCCCATATAAGCCTACTATTCAATTGAAATAGATTTTATATCTTTAAAGGTTGGCTAAATATCATTCTATGGTTAATATTTGAAGTTATACCTCTTAACATAAAACATTACAGTTTTGCAACAATAACACTCATCTAACTGGTTTAAATAAATAATTTTCATTGATTTGTGAAAACAAAAACAATATTCAACTCTGAACAATGAAAACTTTTGTTTCAAAACTAGGTAAAAATATCAGAAATTTATTAGTACAATATTTGTTATATTTGCCATTTCAATATAATCCCACTTTTTTATACCCTTCATTAAAAAGATGGAAAACATTGTAGAAAAGAAGAAATTGCTTTTAAAAAGCAATTTCTTTGCTATCCACAATGTAAACCACCCCAGAGACCTTAATAATTAGTCTGCAACTCCTTTTCAGTTTGGACCCATCCAAAATTACCAGACGGCAAAAGTTTAGACTGGTTCAAAATTGAAAGGAGCTGCAGACGACAATTTAAACTTTATGAAAATCTAGATTTTTTCAACTCTCTGGAAAGAGTAAATTGTGGAAAATTGAGGAAGTTGCTTGTTACATGTGAGTTCTTCATTTTACACAATGTTTTCCTAGTTGTTTTTCTTAAGGGGCATTAAATAGTGTCATTGTGTGGGAATGGATTAATGCTCTTGGAGGCGTTTATCTTTGAGAAAAACATTAAATATCACTGTTCCTTATTTTGAAACAACTTTTTATACCATCACTGGAATTTGGTGGACGCCCATATGGCTGGTATTTTAACTGTATTTTCCTGTTTATTCCTGAAAATTCGTACCTACAACAAAAATGATTAGCTTCGTACTTTACTTGTAAACTCATTTTCAAAGATATGTCTATACAAGAGGAGTTTGTGGAACACCACTTCCTCTTAACAGCCTTTTTTTATAATAATGTGACCTTGATAACTAACCTTGACCATCATGAACTTGACCTCATAACCAAGGAATGCCTATCAAAGCAAGGAATGTATGACCAAAATATGAGCTATAAACCTGCAATAGTGCTTGTAAGAGAAATTGTTCAGTTTTTGTGGTACATTTACAAAATTGTTTACCTTAATAAGTCACCTTGATTTTAACTCAACCTCATTAATAGAAATGCAGACAAACATTTTAAAAAAATAAATCACAAAAAAAACAGTTGCCGAATAAGGCAAGAAACATTGTGGAAAAGGTTTGTTTCAAGCAATTTCTCCCTTTTTCATATCATCCTATATGTAATTCTTTAAGGATATAAAAATCGGCATTATGCGGTAATGTGTAAAAAAAAGAACTCAATCTAAACTAATTTTTTCATACAAAAATAGAATATTTTATGGCAATACATGTGAAAAACTAGCTAAAGTGATGAGGAGAAAAGTGTTTTGGTGCACTCATGTTTGAGTTGTTTTCAAGACAGCTCTTTTTCTGTACAATACAATGGTTATATATGATTCTGAGAGATTTCTCATTCAAAATAAGCTAAATTGTCCAAAGATTTGTAGACCCCAGTAGTTTCTATAGCCTTTTTTCTACTCCAAAAATCATCTTTAAAAATTTCCAAAATTTTGAATTTTTTATTATTGATGGGGCTCTTTTGCAATATTTTGTATTTTTTTCTTTTTTTTTTTTCTCAATGCAAAATTTGGAAAATTTACCATACCTATGTTTGTTAACCCTTTCCTGTACAATCCCTTGTTTTTACGTCCCTGTGATTTTATACTTGAGAAAATATTGTGGGTAAAGAAGAAACAAGCAATTTCTTCTTTTTCCACAATATTTTCTACTGTACTAAATGGTTATTTTTCAAATTAAATCCACTTTCAATTTTCATCTGCAAACACTTAGGATTTGGACCAGTCTAAAATTCTGAAAAACGGGAATGGGTTAAGGTAACATGATCTTTTGCAAATCTAACTTCCTAGATAAACTCTGTTGACTACCAGGATAAGTGGCATTGTTCAGGAATCCATTCCAAGACAACAAAATTTTAGACTGGTCAAAATTGATTTTGTTTGTTTGAATGGGGTTTTACGCCGCTTTCAACAATCTTTCAGTTATATCGCAGTGGCTGGAGCACCTAACAATGGAATCCTAGTATTTCTCACACTGGTACTGCCATCACATCCCTTCCTAGCCTCCAGCTGCTATCCCAAATAGGTCTATGATTATTGACCCATTACTGGGAGACAAATAGTCAGAAAGGATGAGTGCCGCCATCAGGAATTGAACCCGTTGGGGATCTAACTTGGGACCTCTAGATTGACAGTCTGACGTGCTACCAACTGCGCTATGACGGCGGCTGGTCCAAATTGAAAGAAGTTGCAAACAACAATTTTAAGTTGATGGAATTTTAAAAATCTCAAGTCTTTTGGGGAAGATCTGTAAACATTGTATATAATGAAGAATTTTTTGTAAGCAATTTCTTGGTTTTCTTCAATGTTTTCCAAACCATTTTTTTCTTGAGTGCATAAAAAGTGTCTTTGTATGGGAATAGGTTAAAGGGTTTTAAAAAGAAATAGGTTATTGTTAGCCCTTGTCATGCTGAACCTGGATTATTACTGTTTTGGTAGGAGGTATAGACGATGATCAGCCTGCAAATATGTGAAGTCTGATCTTTGTCTTTACCACATTTGTATCCCTTTTTAGCAGAGCTTGTTTATGAAAGTAATCTCAAAAGAAATGATAACCCTGTAAAAGCGCTACCAGTGCTTTCAGTCCTTTGAACGAAAGGCATTTCTTGACACCAATTTTATTCATGCTCCAGCCGCCACGATATGTCTGAAATACTGTTAAAAGTGGCGTTAAACCCCAATCAATCAATCAATTAACCCATTACCACACGGCAAAATTTTAGGCCTACCCAAATTGAAAGAAGTTGCAGACGACAATTTAAAGTTTACAAAATTTTGTTTTTTTCAACTTTATGGGTAGAAAACATTGTGAAAAATGAAGAAATTGCTTGTAACAAGTAATTTCTTCTTTTTCCACAATGTTTTCCAAAGCTTTTATCTTGGGGGCGTCTAAAAGCGTCACTGAGTGGGAATGGGTTAAACCAATTTTATTCAGCATGACAAGGGTAAAGCCTTGAGGTCCAAGTCTAACCTACAGAAATGTACAGCAAACAAAGTCCATCCACTATCTTCAGATTCAGGGTCATATTAAACAGACAGACACATGAGCACACATGAATTCTAATACAACAACCAAGACCTTCCATATATTACCATGCAATGCAAAAAGTAAGAAGCCATGATTCTGATTCCAAACCTTTTAACAAATGACAAAATTTACAGACTGATCCAAATTCTTTCAGGTTACAGATGACAATTTCAAACAAGAGGGCCATTGGCCCTTAAACGCTCATCTGAGTCAATGACTGCAGAAGTAATCAAAGTGCTTGTGAACTCATATCGGCCAAAAGTCACCTGTTAAGAAAATCTTGTATAAATCAGAGACGAAACGACGATTTAACAAAGGTTTTTTTTAGTGACAGAAAAGTGGCATATACATGTACATAGCAAGGCAGATTTGGGTTAATGTACATGTACTATATTGTAAATTAAGTATAAAATAGGGTGTTGGGTTGGTTTGGTTCTTTGAGATATTCTACTATGTTTCTTTGTAAAAAATATCAACACTCTAGGCTTTCTGGTTTCAGAGAAGATTTTTAAAGTATTCCTTCTTTGTTTCAATGTAATATTGGATGCCCCTGGGTTGAACCCCATATATGACCCAAGGGCCATCATTTGAATAAATATGATAAAATTAATGTTCCCCACAAGGTTGTGAATACAAAACATTAAAGCTTTGTTCTTCTCGATTCAGAGAAGAAGATTTTTAAAGTTTCTTTCTTTGTTTTTACAGTATTCCTTCTTTGTTTCAATGTAATATTGGGTGCCCCTGGGTTGAACCCCATATATGACCCAAGGGCCATCATTTGAATAAATATGATAAAATTAATGTTCCCCACAAGGTTGTGAATACAAAACATTAAAGCTTTGTTCTTCTGGTTTCAGAGAAGAAGATTTTTAAATATTCCTTCTTTGTTTCAAAGTAATAGGGTGCGCCCGGATGGAGCCCAACTATGACACATGGGCCATCATTTGAACAAACTTGATAGACGTCCTCTAGGAGGTGCTGCCTCAAAAATATCAAAGCTCCTGTTCTTCTAGTTTCAGAGAAGAAGATTTTTAAAGTTTCCTTCTTTGTTTCAATGTAAAATGGGATGTGCCCGGGCAGAGCAAAGATTATCTTATTTTCCCCTTTTTTTGTTGCCATAGCAACCAGAGTCAAGGGTGGATTTCAATTGTTTAAACAATTTTGGAAGAGCTTCACCAAAGATTGGTTTTCTGGTTCAGGAGGAGAAGATGTTCAAAAGAAATTGATGACGCACGACTACATCAGACGCCAGACTTTCGGCAATCACAATAGCTCACCTTGAGCACTTCTTGCTCAGGTGAGCTAATCAATGGAATTTGAAACAAGAGGGCAAGCCCTAAATCACTCACCTGAGAATGATTTGTAGAATCTCTAAAACTGACAAGCCCAGCCTTGCCACAACCACATATTATTACAAATAAAGATTTCACAAGCAAGTTTTGAAAAGGGTAAGCCAATGATCATCATCATTCCCTTCAAGTTTAGAACAAATTAGCTTTGAGGTTTAGGAGTATAAGAGTTTTAAAGAACTATATCATGATTTTTGTATGTTTGATAAGACTATCTTTTAAAATTTCATAATGTAGCTGTCAAGTTTAGTCCAAATTGGTGGTTTAGGAGATTTTAAAAGATTTATTTTATGATTTCATGAAGTCTGATTTGCTACATCCCCATTTTATCACAAATTTCATGAACATGATTTGAAAAGGATCACCAAAGAACATTTCTCCAAACTTTGATCTAAATTGGCCTGTTGATTTAGGAGTAGAAGATCTTTAAAGAATTATTTCAAGATTTCTTAAAAAGTAATAACCCACTAAGAATTTCACATACAAGTTATGAAAAAGATCACCCAAGGAACATTCCAGTTAAGTCTGGTTGAAATTGGCCCAATGGTTACAGAGGGGATGATTTTTAAAGTACTGTTGACAACTTCCAACGCTCAATGGTTATTACACAACTGATATAGGGTGATCACAAAAGCCTGCCTTGAGCATGTTGTGAAAAAAGGTGAGCTAAAAATGCCATCAAATAGGCTAAAGACATTGGGGGAAAGAAATTTCTTTTTTTTTCCAACAATGGTGTTGGTTTTTCTTTTTGAATATTATATCACAGAGTGGTAGTAAAAAGGCAGCACCATGAGGTAACTGACGGATTGTTTCTGTCAATCAAAAATTTGATTGGCAAATGGTAAATGAACTTTAACCTCAGAGATTTATGTCATGCAATTCTATTTGGCTTGCAACTTTAATATGGTTACTACAGCTTATATCAGCCAAACCAACATGAATATGAATAATTTGGTTGTTTGATCAACCTTTTTATTGACAGCTGTTATCCAACAATTGAGTGAATAATAAAATAAAGTTAAGCTATTCCCTCTCAGAAACGCTTTTTGACGCCCCCCCCTCCACGAAAAACAATTTGCAGAACAGTGTGAAAAGTTAAGAAATTGCTTGAAACAAGAAATTTCTTCATTTTTCATGTTTTCTACCCTTCAAGCTAAAAATTCTAAAATTTCATAAACTTTAAATTGTTGTCTGAAACTTCACTCAATTTTGACCAGTCTAAAATTTTGTCGTCTGTTAATGGGTAAATAGTGCATAAATACAAGTGCAGTTAGTCACAAAAAACAACCACCACTGCCCATGCATTTGTTAGACTGGCTACGCTATGTAATAACAACAACCACCACCCATGCATTGTTAGCCAGGCTACGCTACGTACTTAAAGCAGGAGTATAAGTACTCTCAAAAGGTTCTAAATTCACACCTTCTTCACTCGATGATTTTTTTGGCGCACCATTTGGTTGGTATTTAAGCTGTACCTTTCGATTTATTCCGGAAAAATGTCCATACCTGGATAAAACATTCATTTTATAAATACAGAGCTTTTTCTTTTTTGTTTGTAAAACAACTAGAGGCGCTTGAGAGAATGACTTGTTCTAGAGCCCTTATAAACTTATCATAAAGGTAATTTTATTTCTTAACCCTTGTCATGCTGTATAAATTACCATACTATATTGCTGTAAAATCAAAGGGCTAAAGCACTTATAGAACTTGTAGTTCAAAATTCAATATTTCTTTTGAAAATCCGTGAAAAAAAAATTTGAGCATGCAGCAATTTCATAATGCTTCCCCGCAAAATAGTCCCATACAAAAAGGTATCAAAATTTGTAAAGTTTTTGCTTTTTTCCCTCGATGCTATTAAAGCATAAGAAATGAAGACAATTTTTTTTTCAAGGAAGTATGACAGGAAAAACCTAATCACACTTATGCATGAATCGGCGTATTCATAGTGGGATTTATTTTTTTCCGTTGCTACCTCCATGAAAAAATAAATATTATCTTCATCTCTTAATTACTCTTTTTTACATGAATGTGATACAGAGTCACCGGAGGATAACTCCTGTACGATCTGATTGAAATCCATCAACTTAGTTTTCACTATATACCATACCATGGAATTTAGCCCCGCCCCTGTTTTTTTATTCATCAAATTTCTTTGATGAAATCTGATTAACCCATTACTGGTGGGCAAAATTTTAGACAGGTCCAAATTAAAAGGAGTTACAGAAAGCTTATGAAACTTTGTATCTTTTAAATTTTGGGGAAGAGTACATTGGGGATAATGAAGAAATTGCTTGTAACAAGCAATTTCATTTTCCACAATGTTTTCTACAGCCTTTTTTCTTGGGGGCGTCTCAAAGCGTCATTGAGCGGGAATGGGTTAACCCTTTCCTGTTTCTTGAAATTTTAGACTGTCCTAATTTGAAACATGTTGCAGACGCCAATGAAAAGTGAGTGCAGTTTGAAATGAAACCATTGTATGTGGTAGAAAATATTGTGTTAAAAGAAGAAATTGCTTGTTTCAAGCAATTTCTTCTTTTATCACAAAAATTTCTTAGGTATAAAATGGCATGGACGTAAAAACCAGTGATTAAACAGTAAAGAGTTAAGGGTCACTAAGATATTATTCCCTTGGAATTTGGTTGAAATCTATGAACTAGTCTCTGCAAAGAAGATTTTCAAAAGTTTCACCATATTTTGATATTAGCCTTCCCATAAAAACCCATGCTTTAATCCAATCATTCATCGAAGGACTCTGATAAAGGGAAACAACGCCATAACAATAGCCTGCTGGTTTTAGGCCAGTTCATTAGTCATACAGATTTGTTTAACCCATTCCCACACAGCAAAATTTTAGACTGGTCCAAATTGAAAGGAGTTTCAGACAACAATTTAAAGTTCATGGTATTTTAGATTTTTTTAACTTTCTGGATAGAAAACAATGTGTAAAATGAAGAACTTATACAAGCAATTTCTTCATTTTACACATTGTTTTCCCAATGTTTTGTTCCTGGGGGTGTTCAAAAGCGTCACTGAGTGGGAATGGGTAAAAGTATGTGTTTAAAAACAAGAGGACCATGATGGTTCTAGATGGCTCACCTGAATTGTCAGCTGTTACAAAAAATGCAACTGGAGAGAAAAAACTATAACCAGTTTCATGAAGATTGAGCCAAAACTGGGACTTCTATATTGTAAACAAAGAAATTGTCATTATGACCCCTTTTCCTGTGTTATCCTATAGAACCTTCCCATAATCTATAAGGTTCATCTTTATGACCTAACAATTATCCTGACCAAGTTTCATGACCATTGAGCCAAAATTATGACCTCTAGAGCGTTAACCAAGAAATTGTAATGAAGGCCCCCCCTTTCCTGTGTTTTCCAAAAGAACCTTCCTGTAATCAATAGGGTTCATGCTTGTGACCTAACAATCATTTTGGCTAAATTTTATGAAAATTAAGCAACAAGAGGACCATGATGGTCCTAAATTGCTCACCTGAGGCATCTGCAAATTACAGTACTTTTTTGTATAAACAAGAGGGCCAGAATGGCCCTAAAATCGCTCACCTGACTAATGTAAGATGATTCAAAATTGAAATTGGCCCAATGGTTACTGAGGAGAAGATGTTTAAAGATTTCAAAGTCAAAAACTGCCCTACCCTTCCAAGCCCTTATTTGGTCATCAATCAAAATTCAAGAACAACTTTTGAAAAGGGTCACTCAATGAACATTCATACCAAATTTGGTTGAAATTGGCCCAATAGTTACTGAGGAGAAGATGTTTAAAGATTTCAAAGTCAAAAACTGCCATGCCCATATTTGGGCGTGAAACCAAATTCTGCAAACAACTTTTGAAAAGGGTCACCCAAAGAACATTCATGCCAAGTTTGGTTGAAATTGATCCAATGCTTACTGAGGAGAAGATGTTTAAAGATTTCAAAGTCAAAAAAGTGCCTGACCCTGCCACGCCCATATTTGGGCATAAATCAAAATTCCAAGAACAACTTTTGAAAAGGGTCACCAAAGGAACATTCATGCAAAGTTTGGTTGAAATTGTCCCAACTGTTACTGAGGATAAGATATTTAAAGATTTCAAAGTTAAAAAAACTGCCACGCCCATATTTGGGCATAAATCAAAATTCCATGAACAACTTTTGAAAAGGGTCACCCAAGGAACATTCATGCCAAGTTTGGTTGAAATTGGCCCAATGGTTACTGAGGAGAAGATGTTTAAAGATTTCTAAGTCAAAAACTGCCACGCCCTGCCACGCCCATATTTGGGCGTAAATCAAAATTCCACGAACAACTTTTGAAAAGGGTCACCTAAGGAACATTCATACCAAATTTGGTTGAAATTGGCCCAATGGTTACTGAGGAGAAGATGTTTCAAGATTTCTAAGTTAAAAACTGCCACGCCCTGCCACGCCCATATTTGGGGGTCAATCAAAAATCCGCGAACAACTTTTGAAAAGGGTCACCCAAGGAACATTCCTACCAAGTTTGGTTGAATTCCGCCCAGTGGTTACTGAGGAGAAGATGTTTAAAGATTTCTAAGTTAAAAACTGCCACGCCCTGCCACGCCCATATTTGGGGGTCAATCAAAAATCCGCGAACAACTTTTGAGAAGGGTCACCCAAGGAACATTCCTACCAAATTTGGTTGAATTCCGCCCAGTGGTTACTGAGGAGAAGATGTTTAAAGAATTGTTTACGACTTCCGACGCACGACGCACGACGCACGACGGACAAAAGGTGATACCAAAAGCTCACCTTGAGCACGTTGTGCTCAGGTGAGCTAAAAAGACACAACTTGAGCAAAATAAATAAAACAAATATAAGATTTTGGCTTTGTACAAAACAATCCAGTAATGCTTTAAAATGAAAATGAATGCCTTTGGCTTCATAGTTTAATCGATTACCAAACTATCCCAGAATTTGTCACCCTCACGGAAAAAGGTTTAAAAAAGCATTGTGAGAAAGCAAGCAATTTCTCCATTTCTATTTAAGAAGAATCCTTTCAATGCGATTATGCAATTTTCAATCCCAGGAGCAGAGACATTTTTTATCCTAAGAGCATCTTTTCCTGTAACATAGTACAAAATTATTTAGTCATGCTACATACCAAATATGAATGCCCTTCATCTTATATTTCAGAAGGAGAAGACTTTGAAGTTGCTCTAATTGGGTGTTTTCAAAAAATTTTGACCTCTGGGGCAAGGCCATGTTTTATCCCAGGGCTAAGATTTTAGCTAACATAGTAGAGAACCATCTGGATATGCTATATACAAATATGAATGCCTTAGACTTTGTAGATTGTGAGGAGAAGACTGTTGAACATGGTCTAATTGAGCATTTTTACGAACTTTGGACACAGAGGGAAGGGGTGTTTTTTAACCTACAGGCATAATTTAATCAAAATTGATAGATAACAGCCAGGTTATGTAAAATATAAATGCCCTCCGCCTTAAAATGAAGAACTTTTTTCTAGCTTACTCAAATTTTGCGTTTTTCCCAATTTTTTACGCCTAGTGCAGGGCCAAATTTGACCCGAGGAAGACAACTTTTAGTGATATAGTACAAAACCATCTAGTTATGCACCAAATATGAATATCCTAGACCTTATAGTGTAAGAGGAGAAGTCTTTTGAAATTGATCTAATTAAGCATTTTCCCAAAGTTCGGACCTCAGGAGCTGGGCAATTTTTTAACCCAGAGATTAAATATTTAAAAACTTGGTAGAGAACCATATGATAAAGCTCTTTAAAAAATATAAAGGCCTTTGGCCTTGTAGTCTATGAAAAAAACAACATCAAAGATTTACTAAAATTTCCAATTTTCATATGCGGTGGTTACAAGAGTTTTTGACGGAATTATCCCTGCAAAGTTTCAGTTTGGTTGGCCTACTGGTTTTGGAGGAGAGGATTTTTAAAGATATTTAAAGAATTACTAAAGATTCCCATTTTCAAATGCTGCGGCAACCAGATTTTTTGACGAAATTAAATTCTTTTAACAACTTTTGAAGAGCTTCACCCAAACATCCCTGCAATGTTTCAGCTTGATTGGCCTACTGGTTTAGGAGAAGAAGATTTTTAAAGATATTCAAAGAATTACTAAAGATTCCAAATTTCATATGCCGCGGTAACAAGATTTTTTGACGAAATTAAATTCTTTTAACAACTTTTGAAGAGCTTCACCCAATGAACATCCCTGCAAAGTTTCAGCTTGATTGGCCTACTGGTCTAGGAGGAGAAGATTTTTATAGATATTTAAAGAATTACTAAAGATTCCCATTTTCAAATGCCGCAGCAACCAGAGTTTTTGATGGAATTAAATTCTTTAAACAACTTTTGAAGAACTTCACCCAAGGAACATCCCTGCAAAGTTTCAGCTTGATTTACCTACTGGTTTAGGAGGAGAAGATTTTTAAAGAAATTGTGGACGGACTGACAGACGGACGACGGACAACGACCGATCACAATAGCTCACCTCGCACTTTGTGCTCAGGTGAGCTAAAAACTGTGGCATCTAAGAGTAAACAAAGAAATTATCATTAAGGCCTCTTTTCCTGTGTTTTCCAATAGAACCTTTCCATAATCAATAGGGTTCAGTCTTACGACCTAACAATTATTTTGACAAAGTTTCATGAAGATTGAGCCAGAATTGTTACCTCTAGAATGTAAACAAAGAAATTGTCATTAAGGCCCCTTTTCCTGTGATATCCAATAGAATCCTCCCATAATCTATAGGGTGCATCCTCATGACCAAACAATTATTCTGACCAAGTTTGATGAAGATTGTGTCAAAACTATTGCCTCTAGAGTGTAAACACTTCAATTGTTGACAGCGCACCATGCAGGATGGACAACGCACGACAGACATTCAACGATCACAAAAGCTCACCATGAACACTTTGTGCTCAGGTGAGCTAAAAACTCTAAAGGAAACAATCATTTTAACGATTACTAAGAAGGAATTATCTTTGAACTAGATGAAAACAAAGCAAACATATATCCATCAAACAGTTGAATATTTTTGTTCACTGTTTTTACCATTCCCACACAATGGCGCTTTCAGACGCCCCCAAGAAAAAAAGGCTAGAGTAAACATTATGGAAAGTGGACAAATTGCTTGTTCCAAGCAATTTCTTCATTTTTCACAATGTTTCCTACCCCTCATGTTCGAAAAATCTAAAATTTTGACAACAAAAATTCGTTGTCTGCATATTCTGTGACCAGTCCATAATTCCACCATCTGGTAATGGGATGAGAAATATAGAGTAAAAAATCTGTACATTTTCACAGTCACCTCAGAAATAGCATCAGCAAACTTTGACATCTTCATCAAATCCTACACTGAAATAAATTAGGTCCCAAGACTATTTAACATTTTTTTCATACTCAATTGAGAATTTATTTAACCCTTGTTATGCTGGACAAAATCCTTTGCCAGAATTGCATTAAATTTGTTTGAATGGGGTTTTACGCCGCTTTCAACAATCTTTCAGTTATATTGCAGCAGCTGGAGCACCTAACAATGGAATCCTGGTATTTCTCACACCAGTACTACCATAACTTCCCTTCCCAGCCTCCAGCTGCTATCTCACATAGATCTACGATTATCAACCCATTGGTGAGAGATAAATAGTCAGAAAGGATGAGTGCCGCCGTCGGGGATCAAACCCTGGAAGAATTGCATCAAAATCAAAGGGCTAAGAGCATTGAAAGGTAGTGATTGTGTGTCAATATTTCTATATTAACCCATTACCACATGGCTAAATTTCAGACTTGTCCAAATTGAAAGGAGTTGCAGACGACAATTTTAAGTGTATGAAATTTTCAATTTTTTCAACTTTCTGGGTAGAAAACATTGTGCAAAATGAAGAAATTGCTTGTTACAAGCAATTTCTTCATTTTACACAATGTTTTCCCAACTGTTTTTCTTGAGGGGCATCCAAAAGCGTCATTGTGTGGGAATTGGTTAATTGATTTTATGAACTTCTCAGGCTTAAAAGGGACAAACATAATTATGTGCAGGCTGATCTTATTCTATACCTCCTGCCAAAGCAGAAATATTCCAGGTTCAGCATGACAAGGGTTAATATTCAGTATTGAATAATCGACATAAATGAGTATGCTCAGTAATACTCAAAAGACAAAGATTTTGAAGATTTCATCAACTTATAATTGTCCTCTGCAACTTCTTTGAATTTGGACTGGTCTAAAATTTCATCGTGTGGGAATGGGTAAAGAAGGATCAATAGTTTGATCTGATTATAATAAACATGTAATAAATGGGATTTGTAAGTTGGTTAAGAAATGGTCAACAATTTACCAGGGGTGTGGAATTCCCATGCCCGACTTGTCCGACACTGGCTTTTCTACCTGAGGGCAAGTACATTTTTCGAGGGTACTTGTCCATGTACAAGTATATATCGGGGCAAATCTTGGAATGTTACTAAATAGATAGAAGAGATTTATGAGCATAATGTTTGTATCTAAGTCTAGAAATTATTGTTTTTAAAGAAGAAAATTCTGAGTTCCAGCATTTTCTTCTTTAAAAATAATGTTTTCTCAAAATTTATCTGTTCATCTTTTCACGGGCAAGTCCATTTTGATCCTGGACAAGTAGAAAATCACATTTTACTTGTTCATGGACAAGTAGAAAAAATCGGTATATCCACATCCCTGAATTTACAGATTGCAATGGATACAATGTCTGTTTTTGTTCTGATTGGGTCATCAACATAATTTTAACAAATTAAATGATGTGGAAACATGCATTTCAATCCATTCACACACAGTAACACTTTTTGACAGCTCTCAAGAAAAGCAATGAGGAAAACATCATGTTAAATGAAGAAATGACTTGCAACAAGTAATTTCTTCATTTTCCACCATTTTTTCTGCCCTGAGAGTTGAGAATATCAAAAATTTCATAAACTTTTGATATTGTCTCCAGCTCCTTTAAATTTGGACCAGTCTAAAATTTTGCCATCTGGTAATGGGTTAAAACAAAATATGGTTCATGATGCAAGATCATCCAGACACAGAGCTTCTGACAGATGTAGTTCAACCATTACCAAATGAGAAATCTTTAGACTGATCCAAATGGGAAGAAGTTGCAGATGACAATTTAAAGTCAGTGAGATTTTAAAATCTTGGCCTTTTAGAGTAGAAAGCATTTAAGTATTCATGTATTAGTGTTTTCAGGTCATACCTCAATGAAAACAAAAAGTATTTTCTTCATTTCTTTTAAATTAATGTCAACAAGTTAAATAAAGCAAATATTTTACTAGTTTTGAGAAAAAATTACGGATCTACTTTGTATGCAAGCATACAAAAAAGTTGTGTAATCAAAATTTCGTTCATGGAAGTATGAAAAGAAAAATTTCAGAAATGCATTACCAGACGGCAAAATTTTAGACAGGTCAAAATTAAAAGAAGTTGCAGATAATAATACACTGCAACTCCTCTACAACGCTACCCAGCACAGCGCTGACTCCATTATAACGCGGGGTCCGCTTGGCTCCCAAAATTTTGGAGGGGGGGCAATTTGGGTTGCAGATGCTGAGATACGACGTTAATCCTGATTAGCCCGCGATTTTTTCATCCCGTCTTCGGCCCGTCTGAAGAAAAAGGGTTGCACATAAAAATCGATAATTACCCGAAGCCAGGTAAGTTTTTAACACCTTATGTGGACGGTCCTGGCCATTAATGCATTAGTTCAGAGGTGATTGCTTTGTTTGATTGATGACACGCGTAGTGTTTGAATTTACAAAATCGGTTTGATTGTTTGGTCTTACTATTTGACATGAGATGATCAATGCCTTAGGTCATTGATATTTTTTAAAACAATAGTGAATACGCACGCTCCTCGGTATCATTCAGTTACAAGCCTTGAAGGTGGTGCGATTGAAATATCACTGTTTCACTCTCGGCGTTCTTAATTTTCTTCAGTCCCCGGTAGGACGTCTTCTTAAAGTAATGCGCGACCGTGAAATTAGACAAATTGACTTGAGCCTAATTTTTATTTCACTTCATAGTTTGCTGGTATCCAGAGCTCGTAGAGGATAGTGGCTTCAAGATAAAAACGCAACAATGTGCTTAGAAAACAATCAGTCGTAGTTGCGACGTTTTCAGAAAATACGTGAACTTTAATTGTAAATGTCACAATATCGGAAGATGTTCATCCGAAACGGGGTAGATAATATAAGTAGATTAAAATAGAATACCGTTATTTTTCCGAACTTCTTTCATTAATCCAAAAATTTAATGCCATTCTGTATGATCAAACACACGGCAAAAAGCTCGTCGACAGATTTGAAGTAAAGGTTTTTCGGGTACAGTTTATTTTATTCTGAGGGAGGAAAGGTGATCAAAGGCGCCGCCCCCAGATGTTCAGCTTTTTATGGGAGAGTTTCCGGAGTTGACACGTGCCAAACGCATACCCCGTGTAATTCTTGCTGACCGAATTTTTTACTCTTGTCGTTATGAAACCAGACATTCCACCGTCTCGGATATTTTTCGATTATTATGACCTTCATTTTTACGATTAAAAGTTATCCGCTACATGTATACGTGCAACTGGTCGGTTTAAATTCCCGATTCGTAAATGACTAGGTTCAGATAGAGTTCTTTGTCTATTTATTGTTACCGTATTTTTAACAATGGTAAAGAAATTAGACCAAGTCCATTACCGCGAAAGAGGTTCGAAGGTCCATCCACGCGACATTTTCTGAACGCTTCAGTAACCCCAGGTGTTCAACAACTCGTCGGTCTCCAAGGAGACGTCGCTATGCGAGATACTTAGATTTTATCCCTTTTGTCTACTGATAGAAAAATTTACATCCGAGTAAAAATAAATTCAATCAGATAAATGCCGATGACTATCATAATAATAAAACATGTTTCAGGTAAAAGTTCTAGCTTCTTAATATCGGGAGAAAGAGAACCACAATTTGTAGACCTGTAGAAATTTACGGATTATTCAATCCTGATAGACCGGGAAGGTAAGGTTAGAATTTAATTCTCCGCACGCTGAATTTCGTCGGTTTTTGCTAAAATCTCGTAACTACAGTTGTTGTTTTTCATTTCCCGACTAGTAACTTGTATAGAATTAATCTTGTTACAGGAATTTTATCACGAATTATAGGGTGTTTAGTTCCGATTCCAACGGTTGAAAATTTCAGTTACGATGGCGGGGGGGGGTGTGGACAGCGTTATAGCATAATAACTCCACTTCTTCCGCTGTTTCATTTCTTGGACCCCACCAACAGCGTTATAGTGGAGCTGCAGTGTATAAAGCTTATGAAATTGTGGATTTTTCAACTTTATGGATAGAAAACATTCTGTAAAACAAAGAAATTACTTTTTAAAACAATTTCTTCAGTTTTTCCTAGGTGTTTTCTTGAGGGACGTTTTGGAACAGCTTATAATCAAAGGGCTGAAAGTACTGGTAGTACTTGTTGATCAATCATCAATGTTTCTTTTGAAATAAACAACTAATGTCAGGAAAAGGACGAACAGAAAGTGTAGACTAAGATAAGATTTTACTTAAGTGCAGACTGATCTTTATCTATACCTCCTGCCAAACCTGGAATATTCCGCATTCAACATGACAATGTTTAAGTTCATAGAAATTTAAAAACTCGTTGTCTCTGATGGATAACAAATTGTGGAAAATGAAAGAATGAATGTTCAAAGTAATGTGTTCATGTTCTCCCAAGCATTTTCATTGGGGTCATGAAAATACAAGATTTGGGGAAAGGGATTAAAATACAAACAAAATGCAAAATAATTGTAAGTGTCTGCAAACATAAGGCATTTACAATAGTTTTGTGATGACCTCAGTTTAAATAAAATAGGTTCTTTTGAAACACAAAATGCACCTGTAATAGCCTATTTTCTGGATAATGTCCTTCATTTTAACCTTGGACACATGAACCTAAATTTATAGGTATTGATTGACTGAATTGGGTTAAAAGCCACTTTTACAGTATTTCAGTCATACCATGGCGGCTGGAGTACCTAACAATAGATTCCTGGTATTTCTCACACCAGTACTACCACTACATCCTTTCAGCTTCTATCCCACTTAGGTTTATGATTATCCATCCATTGATGAGAGACAATTGTTGGAAAGGATATGCGCCACCGCCGGCGATCGAACCCATGATTGAAAATTGGGAGTCAGATGCATTACCGACTGTGCTATGACAGCAGCTATAGCTATTGATGTAAGGTACCTAATATTAAACTTTGTCATACTGAATAATTGTTTAAAATGGTATACCGAAACTAGTCGGGAAATTAAAATTTAAAACAATTTATCTTGAAGTTTGATCTCTATTTTTTATTGTTATCATACTGAATAAGGAATTTTCCTGTTTTGTGCAGTCTGATCTTAGTCTACATCACCCGCTTGGTTCTCTTCAGCCACAGTTGTTTTTAAAATAAATAAATCTTGAAATGGTTTTTTTTGTAATGTGCAAATTTTCATACTCCCAGTCATTTCCCAAACTTAACTTAACCCATTACCACACCAAAACATATTAGTCTAATCCAAATTAAAAGAAGTTGCAGACAAAATTCCAAGTCATGCTAAAATTGGAAAATAAGTGCCAATTAGGTTAGGGAACTAGCAATTTCTCCCTTTTTCCACAAAGTTTTTCATGATTGCATTTCTTAAGAGTGTAAGACAGGGCCATTGGTAATGGGTTAATAATTACAGGCCTTTGTAACTTATAATGAAATATCATTTATCATAATTGAATATGAATTGCAAAAAAGGGAAAATGGTTAATCACTTAACATTTTACTATAATATCATCATACAAAAGGATTATTTTACCAAAGTCCACTCGCTCTAAACCTGTAAAGAATTACATTTACATTTCTGAAGAACAAATTATGTCATCTAATGTAAGACTGCACTTCACTATTTTTGGTGGGTGATTGTGAAAAACTATTCTAATTTAAAGTTACTTTGAAAAATTGATATAATTCTTTCTATGCTAATTTGAATACAATTTGAGTATCTTTCCCTGTCTTTTTTTTAACTAAAACTACATTTCAGAGAGAAGAAAATCTGCAATAGTAACCATTAAGCCACTTATTCAAATCAATATTCAATATTTCATTATCAGAAAACAAAATTTCAGACTGGCCTAAATTCAGAGAAGTTGCAGACGATGATCGTAAGTTGATTAATGTCTTTTGGGTAGAAAACTTGTGGGCAATGAAGAAATAACTTGTAATAAGCAATTACTTTATTTTCCACAATTTTTTTCAAAGGTTGATTAAGGGACAAATTTTGTGTGGGAATGAGTTTATCATGGCATTCATTCCCATTTCTTTTTCTTCAACAATCAAATTTTAACCCATTCCCACATGATGCCCCTTAAGAAAAAATCAAATTAGGAAGGAAGTCAATTTTGGCTCTTTACCTTCGGGTATGACCTTGACCTTATCCAAACAATTTTTCACATGACACAAGTGGTTATCAACTCTGCAAAGTGATTTCGAAATTAATCTATAGATTTTAGAACTAATGCTCAATTAACAAATCACTGGCTTAGTGCATAAACATCATAAGTGTCTATCACTTATGATGTTTTTTTACTAAGCTATCCATATGCAGCCACTCTTAAACTACCTTAATCCATTCCCACTCAATCCTACCTTTTTACACCTTTCAAAGAAAAAAAACTTTGGAATAAATTGTGAACAACGAAGAAATTGCTTGTATCAAGCAATTTCTTCATTATTCACAATGTTTTCTATCCAAAAAGACGAGAAAAATTTAGAATTCAATCAACTTGAAATTATCGTCCGCAGGTTCTTTCAACCTGGACCAGTCTAAAATTTTGCCGAATGGAAATTGGTTAATCTATCCTACGACTCCTGATTTTTTACAGCCCCTCAAGAAAAAAGGTTCGGAAAACATTGTGAGATTGAAGAAATTCCTTGCAATAAACATAATCTTTCATTTCCAACACTCTTTTAAACCCAAGATTAAAATTTCATCAACTTGAAATGGCTGTCTGCGATTTCTTTCATCTTAGACCAGTCTCAAATTCTCCCATGTGGAAATAGGTTAAAGGACGAGGGAAACCCAATATGCCCTTCTGGGGGCATAATGTACTATAAAAGACAAACTTGTGGTACAAACAGACATGACTTCAATTTTAGGCAGGCTATTCTTTATTTTTTGTAAAAAACAGAACTCTCCAAACTCAGTAGGTTAAGTCTAAAATTTAGCACTTACATCTCTAACACAAGCTTTAATTGCCTTAACTTTGCCTTCTTCTCCTGTACTTCAGGGTTGGTCTCGTGTTGACTCTCTGTCAGTAGATCACGCGCTATGTCCAACACCTCTTGTAACTGTTTGGGCTTCTTCAACTTCAAATGGCCTTTCTTATAACCATTATACTTCTCAAAAAGATCAAAGAACCTGAAAAGCACCCAAAACTTACCTTTACAAATGACAAGTTTTCTCAGTAGAGCAAAACGATATGTGTTTGTGAAACAAAATGCCTTCCACCCCCACAAGACTAAACGTTTGACCTTGGTATGTGACCTTGACCTTATCACAAGACCTGGATCTTGACAGGAGGAAATGCGTATCTTTCGATGCGGGGGCACAAAAAAAATCACCTGCCCATTCAAATCTCAAGTTCTATCAAGGGCAGCCATGCTAATCCCCAAAAACTTACTCCAAGTTACAAAATGTTTAGGTAATCCAACATCAATTTACCATTTGTTATGTCCTATGAAAATATTCTACATCCTGATACCATTCCAACACAATCCCTCCTATTTACCCGTTACCAGACAACCCTCCTTTTTATCCGTTACCAGACAACACAATTTTAGACTGGTCCAAATTGAAAAAAAGTTGCAGACAACAATTTAAAGTTTCTGAAATTTTAGATTTTTTCAACTTTCTGGATAGCAAATATTGTGCAAAATGAAGAAATTGTTTGTTACAAGCAATTTCTTCATTGTACACAATGTTTTCCAAAACCTTTTTTCTTGAGGGGAACTTGATGTAGAATTTAAACTATTATACATCTTTAATTGCGAATAGAATTTAGAGTAAATTATCGACCGAGTACGAAAATTTTTTATAATTTTTGATTGACAACGGCAATCTGCCAGCTCTTCTTTTGAATATGAGCCCAAACGAAATAACGTCGTTCAATATGAGCGCATGCGTGAGATTTCCAACAATTACACATGTGCGCAAAGTGAAGACTCAGATCAGCCTGTGCATTTGCACAGTCTGATCAGAGTCTTCACTCTGCGCTCTATAGATACATACTGACCCAAAGCTTCTTTAAACAATCAGCAAATATTCTAATTTCCCAGAATGGCTGTCCTGAGTGCTCAATGTGTGCGAGTCACGCACATGCGAAATTGTTGGAAATGTCACGCATAGGCTCATATATCTTTCATCAATCCATATCCTCCTGAATAAAAATTGTTTATGTGCAGTCTGATCTATGCCCATTCTGCATTCCAGTCCAGAAATATTGAGGAATTGAGGAGAAAAATGCTAGATATTCAAAAAATTCATTTAAGGTCAAAGTTTCAAACTTTTTTGAAGGGAACTAACATCTAAAAACAGTAGCCAAAATATGGAAAAAAGCCACCATTTTTATGATTATAAACAGGACTATAATTACTTCATAGAGCCAGAAGGAAAAGGGAAACTCCTTCAATCATGTAGGATAAATATATTCAATTTCCATTTGACTAACCAATAACTGCACACTCCCATAGTTTGAGGCAGTGGAGAAGAATAACTGGATATCACTGTGGGTAAAGAAGAAATTGCTTGTTAAAAGCAATTTCTTTTTATCTAACAATGTTCCTATCCAACATGTTAGGTTAACTGTTGTCTGCTATTTCTTTGTATTTGGATCAGTCTAGAATTTTGTTGTCTGGTAATGGGAGAAACATCTATCTTACTTTTTATGTTTGACCTCCATCTTCATTTTCTGTTTTGGGGTCCTGTCTCCATGCCTTATCACAGCTATAACACACCTCAATTCCATCCTATAACAAACAACTACAGCATATAGGTTGATGATAAGGTATAGACAAGCAGATTCGAACAAATGCATAGCTGAAAAACAATATACATGGGCCAGCATTCAACCGATGCAGACATCAAACAAAAGATCAACCAATTCAAACAAAGTGATGCTTGATGATGCCCCCCCACCCCACCCCAACCCTCAAGAAAAACTATTGGGAAAACAATGTTTGAAATGAAGAAATTGGTTGTAACAAGAAATTTCTTCATTTTACACAATGTTTTCTATCCAGAAAAAAGAAAAAAATCTAAAATTTCATCAATTTTAATTTGCCATCTGCAACTCCTTTCCATTTGGACCTGTCTAACATTTTGTTGTTGGGTGATATGCAAAGAATACTGTGTACTAACCAGAGAATCTTAAAAAAACAAAAGAGTTGTTAGGCACTGTATTCAATTTTTACACGCATTCAGTTATAAAGTCTGATCTTTATCTATGTTGCCCGTTTGTCATTACTTTCAGGAAAACAAAGGCTTGTGTTTAATCATCCCATTTCATTTACCTTTATGCATTTATACTTTATAATTATCTTAAATTTCAGCAAAACTTGAAGAAATATGTCATTTGGCATGGACAAGCACTAAAAATTTTTTTTTCACATTATATTTGTTGTTTTTTGTCAAAAACAAATTATCTCTCAATCAAAAAACTGTGTGTTACAAATGAAGCTTGAACAAAAACCCATTTAATAGATCATGAGAAAATAAGGGGACAAGAATTTTCATTAAAGGGCCATAACTCTGTGTAGATTAAACAGACCGTAACTGAAATAGGATTTGCACATCTCTGCTTTATACTGAGCCTTTCTATAAGGTCTATGTCAAATCAATTTAATAGTTGCTGAGTCATTAAGTGGACAAATATAAAGCTACAAATGGACCAACCAACCAGCCAACCAGCCAACCAACTGACGGACCAACAAGCTTACTTCTACATACCCCTCAAAAACTCTGTTACATTGTCCGTTAACCCATTATCACACAATCCCTTTTTTTACGCCACACATGAAAATAGCTTTGGAAAACATTTTGGATAATGAAGAAAATGCTTGTCACAAGCAATTTCTTCATTATTCACATTTTTTCCTACCCAGAAAGACAAAAGCTTTAACAATTTCATCAACTAGAAATTGTCGTCTGCAACTTCTTTCAATTCGGGCCAGTCTAAAAATTTTCTCATATGGGAATGGGTTAATTAATGAAAAGAACTTACATGGATCCAGAAGTGGTTGGCACCACAGGGATGTCCTCCGGAGCTGCACCAAGAATTAGTGGAATGTGAAGTTGTGGTGCTAGGGCTCTAATTATCATTGTCCTGAAAAAAATCAAATTCTGTTAAGAGATGAAGAGAATACTTTTTGTTTTCATGGAGGTATGAACCAAAAAACCTAATCACACTCATGTATGAATACGCAAGCATCAAGCAAAAAAACAAAAATTCATAAATTTTTATACTTTTTTGTATGGAGCTATTTTGTGTGGAAGCATACAAAATGGCTGCTTACTCAAAATTTCATTCATGGAGTTATGATTTTTTTTTTCGACCAATCAGAACACCTGTTTTTGATAGACAAAACTAAAAATTGAATTATTAGTAAATGAATGAAAAGAATTCAACTAAAAACCTAATCAAACTGTGTGAAGTTTTGAAGAATTTTGTTTGTTTGCATGGGGTTTAACACCACTTTTAACCATTTTTCAGTCATATCTCAGCGGCTAAGAATCATTTAGGAGTGTGCTTAGGTTCTCGATGAAAACAACAAATATTTTCTATAATTCTTACTCAGTTGATTATTGTAATTTTTTGTTGGTTATCATTTAATAATCTCACTAAAAAAAACAGTGAAATGATAAATATTATAAATTAACTTTTTGGTAATTTAGCCCTGCAATCTTTCGTTTTGTACCACTGAGGGTCATCTCAGCAGGATTAAAGTCATAATGACGTCATAGTGTTGCCATATAAATCAAGTGCAAAAATTGAAATACTTTTAGAGATTTTGTTGGAAAAAAATCAAAATTTGTCTCTTTTTGCATTTAAGGAATAAATTATTCATTTGATTTTCATTGAAGATCGAATAATATTTCAGTTTGTGAACAACAAAAGCTACATTTTAATCATGGCTCAATCACTCATTAACATAAAGCTTTTGTTGTTCAATCAGTAAAAGATAATTTGATCTTACACTTAAACAAATAATTATCCTCTATATCTTCATTTCTTGCAATTTATTATCATCAAGGCATATTTATTTTGTCATTAACTTTTAAGCACTTTAACAGAATACATATTGTAAAGCCCCTCTTTCAGACCCTACATCTATATAACTAGGGATCGGGTAATGCCTGAACTTGGGAATCAATGGTACAGTGTGACCTGGGTCAAGAAAGGATCCAAATGGAAGGAATTACCAGGGACCTCTGGAATGAAGATTCTTTGTGCTTTGTGCTCAGGTGAGCTAATGAAGAAATTGCTTGATACAAGCAATCTATTCATTTTCCACAATGTTTTCCAGAACTTTTTTCTTGAGGGGTTGTAAAAAGGAGGGATTGTGTGGGAATTAGCACATTTTTTTCTAGCAAGTCCTGGTCAAGTTAAAAACATGTATAAAAGAGGTTAAAACTTACCCTAGAACATTGGCACAATCGTCATAATACTTTGTAGAGTTTTTGACAAAACTGAAACCATTCACGTCACACACATAGGATTTACCTCCTGTCCTCAATAAGTCAAACCCACAGACATTTTGCTGAAATAGAAATAGCATTTTCTGGACACATTGCCACACAAATGCACATTCTGATGCATTAACCCATTACAACTCAATCACTCCTTTTTACGCCCCTCAAGAAAAAAGCTTTTGAAAACATTGTGGAAAATGAAGAAATTGCTTGTATAAAGCAATTTCTTCATTATCCACAATGTTTTCTACCCAAAATGACGAAAAAATTCAAAATTCTATCAACTTGAAATTGTCGTCTGCAGCTTCTTTCAATTTGGACCAGTCTAAAATTCCACTGTGTTGGAACGGGTTAAGATATGCAAGCATTAGAAATCATTGCAAGAAAAAAGAAATTGCTTGTAATAAGTATTTCTTCCTTCTTGCAATGTTTTCTATCACAAAATGGTACTCATTTATTTTAAATTAAACATACTATAAAAGTTTGTCTGAAACTTCTGCAAATATTGTTGCCTGGAAATGGCTTGAAATTAGTTTGGAAATATATGTGTGTATTTCCGTTTATTTATCATCGCTACCGTAGCACATGCCCATATGAGCAACGCCCCCAGAAGACGGTTAGTTGTTACGGGGGATAGTGCAAGGATACAGGACAAAACTGCTGAGAGCTCCGCCTGGTTCTTTAAAGTGCTCGATGGATAGCATCGTCACACAGGGCCTCGGTTTAACGTCTCATCCGAAAGACAATTAGTTGTGTTAGTTGATATGGTCAGCCCAGGGCTCGAACCCGTGATCTTGAGGTTTAAAGTCAAGTGCTCTACCAACTGAGCTAATTGGGCTGACTTGGAAATATATATTGATATATAGTAATCATTAATTTTTCACTGATCAGTTATACAGAAATTTTAGCACTTGCCATGCTAATCCCGCAATGTTCCTGCTTTGACAATGGCTTTGGCAGTTGTATAGACTAAGATCAGCCTGCACAGACGTGCAGTCCGATCTTAGCCTACATGCCCTACTTGTTTTTGTTGCGTTGAAAAAAATCTTTCAACACAACTTTGATCTAATTATGTCAAAGTTTTGAAATATCGTAAATTCAGCAGAACAAGGTAAATATTAATTCACATAGTTAGAAACTTGTAGGACTTGAAGTCCTTTTTTGGATATGCTGTAAATTGAGAAGGGTTTCAATAAAGTTAATGTCTAAAAATGTTTTAATTTGATTTGATTAAATAAGAACTAGAGTGCTCTAGTCTCAATATAAGTCACCATATTAAAGTCCTTTTTTAGTGATGCAGCCAAGAATGTTAAAAACCTGATAATATGCACAAGGTCAGGTGACAATGAACACTCTGTAAAATGTTCATGCATATCTGTCTAGAAAGAGATGAGGAGCTGTGCAAACAAGAAATTTTGAATTAAGCCCTCTTTCCTTTTACACAGCCTAAGATGGCAAAACCCTGACAATATGCATGAGGTTAAATGACTAGAAACATTTGGTAAAAATATCAGTCTAATTCAAATATAAATGAAGGAGAATATTGTGTTAACAACATTTGGTCGGACAGATAGACATTGGGACAGACAAACTGAGATAATACCAATATATGTCCTCCTTAGTTAAGTTATAAATAAATTTAACTCTTGATCAAAGAAAAACAAACAAACCTTAAAAGCGAGACAGACTTTTCTTGCTATCATTTTCTCTGTGGCACTCAACAAAACAGGGTATCTCACTTCTTTTCCGTCTTTATCTCGTTCCACTTTACCATCTAACGCAGGTGATTTACGAGCTTCAGCATGGGCGTAATCTGGTCCAACCGTGTAAACTTTCACATCTGTGCCATCTGTTGGCATGAAATCTTCATAGATAAATGAGCCCATCTTACGGACTCTGTTGCATGATGAGTAGACACTGCTCCGAGAACCAACCTGTTGAATTAAAACAAAGTAGATATGACATTCAAACATACTTTACAAAAGGATTCGTTATAACTCCACATTTCTGCCAAACTATTGATATAAACATCTACTCACGTAGTCATATTAGTATAAAGAATCTTCTTTGTCAACATAGCCAATTAATGGATCGCCTGTAGATATCAAAAAGCCAATTGACCAATCAAATTCATTCATTTTGACCGGAAGTAAACTTTGAGCTCTGACATTAATTTTGAACATTTTTTTTTTGTTTTTATGACTTTATCTTCATAACTCATTCCCACACAGTGACACTTTTAAACGTCCCTCAATATGAAAGCTTTGGAAAACATTTTGGAAAATTAATTAATTGCTTGTTACAAGCAATTACTTCATTATCCACTAAATTTTCTAACACACAATAGACAAAGATTTTAAAGATTCCATCAACTTAACCCTTGTCATGCTGTATAAATCACCTTACTGAATTGCTGTCAAATCAAAGGGCTGAAAGCACTGATAGAACTTGTTGTTCAAAATTCAATATTGTTTTTAGAAATCAATTTCATAAGCAACTCTGGCAGGAAAAGTACAAGCAGGAGGTATAGACTAAGATCAGCCTGCACATAAGTGCAGTCTGATCTTAGTCTACACCTCTTGCCAAAACCGGAATATTCCGGGCTCAGCATGACAAGGGTAAAGATTGTCTTCTGATACTTCTTCGAATTTAGACTGGTCTAAAATTTCATCATCTGGGATTTGGGGTACCTACAGCTTATTCTAGCTGTAGTCGCACCAATTAGATCAACAATTTAATCCTGACCACATACTTTTCAAAAAATACCATTTATAAACTCAGAACAACTGCCACATTGGTAGTGAGTGGGTGTGGCCAGCTGTTATTAACCCATTCCAATACAGTGGAATTTTAGACTGGTCCAAATTGAAAGGAGCTGCAGACGACAATTTCAAGTTGATGGAATTCTAAATATTTTCATCTTTCTGGATAGAAAACATTGTGGATAATGAAGAAATTGCTTGATCCAAGCAATTTCTTCATTTTCCACAATATTTTCCAAAGCTTTTTTGTTGAGGGGCGTAAAAGGAGGGATTGAGTGGGAATGGGTTAACACATTACAAGACGACAAAATTTTAGTGTGGTCCAAATTTAAAGGAGTTGCAGACGACATTTTCAAACATATTAACTTTTATTTTTTCAACCCTTCAGGTAGAGAGCATTGGGGATAATGAAGAAAATGCTTGTAACAAGCTATTTCTTCAATTTTCCACAATGCTTTCAAGCAATTTCTTCATTATCCAAAATCTTTTCCTAAGCTATTTTTCTTGGTGGCATCTTAAAGCATCATTAAGTGGTAATGGGTTAAATTATCATTTTGATGACAATATATATCTTCAATACCAAATCTTAAATGTTTTACCATATTTGTGATGTCTTTCTCAACTCCCAGATGCTAAAATTTTAGACAAGTCCAAAATGAAAGAAGTTGCTGATAAAACTTCAAATTGCTCTAAAATTTGAATATGAGTGCCGAATGGGGTACAAGTAATTTCTCCTTTTCCCACAAAGTTTTCCATTGTCCCGTTTCCTTAGGGCATCAGAAAGCGTCATTGTGTGGGAATGGGTTAATAGCTTTATTAACAATTTGTAATGTTGAAAATAGTGTCAGATAGAGTAGAAAACATTGTGAGATGAAGAGATAGTACTTTAAACAAATAATTTCCCTTTTCCCCTATTTTCACAATGTTTTGTAAATACATTTTTTTTTGAGGGCGTAAATAGTCTTGATTGTGTAAAGTTCAGATAAATCTTGATGGTTCAAATACTGAATATCTATGCTACCATAGTTCAAATAGAGAAATCCCCATTATACAACCTTTCTAAACAGTTTTTGACATCCACCCCCAGCGGACACAGGAAAATATATATAAATATTATGGTCCTCAGCATCTACAGGCTTCTCAACAAATGGCCTCTGGAATTGGGTACCATTCACTGCAATGGCATCTTCATTCTCCTCAAATTCTCCTGAAATTAATAGAAAAGAGAGCCTACCTGAATCAATGGCTACAAATGTTCAAAAAGCCCGATGTGACCTGATTTTTTACCTCAACTGAGATAATATCTAATTTCTGTCTAGGATACATCATCGAGAAATAACATTTTCACCAAGTTTTAAGATAATGAAGCCAGAAATGTGGCCACCAGTCCGTATACAAAGTTTTTCAAAGGTTTTTACCTAGTGACCTACATTTTGACCCTACATGACCTAATAACAAACTTGTCGAAGATATCCTAGAGACAAAAGATTTGACCAAATATCAGGAAATTTGAGCCGAAATGTGTCTTCAGGAGTGTAAACAAGGTATTTATACTATTTTACCTATTAACCTTTTGACCCCACAGGACCCAATATTCAACTTTGTCAAAAGTATCATAGAGACAAACAACCTGACCAAGTTTCAAAACTTTTAAGCTTTGATTGTGGCCTCTACAGAGCACAGAATATGTTCACAAATGACAGTGGATGGATAACTGACAAAGAAAAAGGGGTGCTGGATGCCAGACAAATCTGAATTGATAAAATCACATTAAGCTCTTTATTGTTGTTGTAGGTCTATATCAAAAGTTGAAACATTGTCAACAGAATTGCAAACACTAAACACATTGCAGAAAGTACTCATACCTTTCTCTTCACAGTCCCTGTTCATAACTGCATACCTAGGATGGGCAATGCCTTCTCTCACCAAGATCTTATAGACCTCTCTCCTAAACATAGATACAATTGTAGAATTAAACTTTTGATAAGTGACAAAAGTTTTGGTATTATATTGCTGTTTCATAGTGAAAAACAAATATCTAAATAAAATTATACATTTTTAACTCATTACTTAAAGATAAAACTTTAGACTGGTCCAAATTGTTTGAATTTGTAGATGCCAATTTCATGTGAATGAAATTTCAAAAATCTTTGACTTTCTGGCTAGAAAACTTTTTGGAAATTAAAGAAATTGCTTATTATACGCAATTTCTTCATTTTCCACAGCTTATTTCTTAACCCATTCCAACTCAATCCCTCCTTTTTACGCCCCCCGAGAAAAAAGCTGTGGAAAAAATTGTGAAAAATGAAGAAATTGCTTGTATCAAGCAATTTCTTCATTATCCACAATGTTTTCTATCAAAAAAGACGAAAAAATTCAAAATTCCATCAACTTTAAATTGTCATCTGCAGCTTCTTTCAATTTGGACCAGTCTAAAATTTTGCTATGTTGGAATGGGGTAAGGGGAGTACAAAGTATGATTTTGTGTTTTCTGTCATATCTATATTCTGCACAAACATCAAATACGCAACTTGCTGTTTATCCTTTGCTACTAGAAAAATTGGCAATATGTTTTATTTCATCTAAATCTTTTTTCCAAATTTCATAATAGCTATAATTTCTGCTAGTACAGTCGAACCTGTCGTATGCAGCCAGCCAAGGAACAGATCAAAACTGGCCACATACGCCAGTTGGCTGCTTAACACAGATCAGGTGTTTTTTTGTGTGTGTGTTTTTTTGTTTTGTTTTTTTTTGGGGGGGGGGGGTGTTACAACCCTGTTGACATAAGGTAGTCATGATACAATGATGCGTCTCCTTATGAGAATGGCCACATAAAATGTACAAAATAAAGAAAGATAATTTTTTAATTAACAAAAAATAGTAAACACACCAATATTTATGTATTCTTAATAAAGTATTTCCATTCATTTTTTAACTTGCACAACCCAAACTCGGAAGCGACGACCGACCGCGATCAAGAAACTGAAGAACATTGACATGTTTGTCTAGAGTTAAACATTTACGGTTCATTACGGTCGGTGTACGATATTTCTTTGCATGAAAAAACGTCGAACGACTTATGATCGAGACCGACGTTCTGTTGAGTTTATTTTCTTTGAAAGTTCGCCGAAAAATATATTTTAGATACTCTATTATGACCGTATGTTTTCTAAATACCGGTATATAATGTCTATGAACCGTCTGGAAAGAATATTGGGATCCAGACCCGCACCCATTCCCACGCGATCCCGCTTTTTTACGCCCCTATATAAAGCTTTGGAAAACATTGTCAGAAATGAAGAAGTAGCATTATCCATAATATTTCTACCGCAAAAGACAATTATTAATAAGTTAAAACGACTACAACTTCTTTGAATTTGGACAAGTCTAAAATTTTGCTGTGTGGTAAACTTACATACTGGATACGTAATTAGACGTCATATCAAATCCATTATTTTCGATTAATTATAAACAACATAACTCGGCACTTATTGCATTCAACCAAACGCGCCTAAATAGAGTACACCTGTAAGTGGCGTGTTCATGTTTATCTCACTTGTTGAAAAGTTTAAGCACAAGATTAGCCAGACGCATTATTGATTTTTTACACGACACCTGTCAGCAATTAGTCGGGTCGCGTGACCGTTTAAAGGGATATACATGAAGTGCAAATTGGACAATTAAAGGTGACCGCTGGCCACATACGACAGATTACCGCTATTGACAGTAATTTTAAAGAGCAAATTGCACAGGCGGACCTGGAATGGCCGTTATACGCAGATTGGCCGCTATTCTCAGGTGACCGCTAACACAGTTTTGACTGTACATGTATAACATTTGCAGCTTTGGTGCATTTAGGATCCTTTTCATTCCTAATTGAAACCAAAGCTTCTCAATCTTTTATCAAGATATCTGTAAAATGGTTTAACCCATTACCAGACAACAAAACTTTAGACTTCAAGGAAGTTGCAGACAACAATTTTTATGTGATGAAATTTTACACATTTTTGTAAAATCTTGTTAAATTTTATACAATCCTCTAACCAAATATCAGATGACATTTTTTAGACTAGTCAAAATTCAAGGCAGTTGCAAATTTAAAGCCCATGGATCATTAAAAGTCTTTGGTTTTTTGGGTAGAAAATATTGTGGAAAATGAAGAAATTGCTTCTTACAAGCATTTCTTCATTTTCAACAATATTTTCCGAAGCATTTCTCTTGAGGGGCTTCAGAAAGCGTCATTGTATTGTAATGGATTTATACCTGTCTTTTATGGCATACTGGGCCTCCAAATCGTTCACAACAAAAGGTTTGTGTAGGTTCTTATACTGTATGGCTTTCTGTAGGGGGAAACCAGTGGAGAAGAATGAGATCAGAGCATCTACAACCGGCCAGGCTTCAACAGGCTCATTGAGAATCACATTTTCATCAAAAATGTCAACCTGAAATCAACAATAAAATGCATTTAGCAATAGTTCTTGTAATGATTGAATATTAACTTACAATGACACCATGTGTGTCTTAAACTACAGTATGTATTCAAGAAGATGCTTATTACGTCATGCCTACAAAAAGGTATTGCAAATAGCCTTGAAAAAATTGTAAATGTTAAGTTTTATGGTTAACTTTTGCAGAAGTTTGACCTTGACAAATCACCTTGACATTGTAACATGACTTTGGTATCTACAGATGTGTATCAAAGAGATCTTGAATTGACTTGAACAAATTGTAAATGTTATGTTTTTTGGTTAAGTTTCAGACAGACAGACCAGACAGGCAATGGTAAAATAATAAGCTAAAAAACTTTTGATGCAGGTGCATTTGTAGAATTTCATTATCAATTAGCTTTTCGAAAAGTCACTATTCAACTGCCACCTTTTGAAAAGCCACTATTCAACTGTCACCTTGGTTATTTTGACATCATATTGTTCAGACTTGATTTTTTTCAAAAAATCGACAATTTACAGGTCAAGCTATCTATAAGACAAACATTTCTTTCTAGTCCCCAATACTTCAAGTTAAAGATATTCAGCTGTATTTTGCTACTTAGAAAGACATCTCTACCGATTCTCCTACAGGGCAAAACTCACAATCTTCCTAATATATCAATCAACAAACTAGAAAAGTTCAGACTTGTCCAAACTCAAAGAAACTATATAAAATATTCCTAAATATATATAAACAGATAAAAGAAGTACTATAAGATGAGGAAGTTATTTCATTTACAAGCTATATCTCCTTTTCCAACAACGTTTGCATTCAAAAAAGATGATTCCCAGGGAATCAAAACCATCAATCACAATGTAAAAGGTAATTTATCACTACTTTCATATATCCAAAGCACCATTAGGCAGTTAATATTGACATGTATTTAACCCTTGTCATGTTGTATATATTACCTTACTGAATTGCTGTAAAATCAAAGGACTGAAACCACTGAAGGACTTGTTGTTCAAAATCAATATTTCTTTTAGTAATCAATTTCTAAACAACTTTGGCAGGAAAACTACAATCAGGAGGTGCAGACCAAGATAAGACTGCACTTATGTGCAGGCTGATCTTGGTCTACATCTCCTGCCAAAACCGAAATATTCAGGGTTCAGCATGACAAGGGTTACGATTTCATTGAAACGACTCCTTTCTTTTCCAAGCAGGCACCACATAAAAAGGAAGATGACCAATTACCACCACAGAATGACGCTTTTTGCTGCCGCCAAAGAAAAGCAGTTTGGAATACAATGTGGAAAATAGAGAAATTGCTTGTAACAAGCAATTTCTTCATTTTCCAAAATGTTTCCAAAAGTTTTGAAATTTAATTCACTAAAAATTGTCGTCTGCAATTTCTTTAAATTTGGAGCAGTCTAAAATTTTGTTGTCTTGTAATAGGTTAAGAAATTTTGGTCATACCAAAGTTTTATCATCTAGTTATGAATTAAGACATGTTAGAAAGCTAACCTGCAGGTTCTCAAATCTTGTCAATCTAGCCAAGATCTCTTTCATAGGTTTGGAGTGGGTTTTCTTGGCCATGGCGCATATTCCAACTCTAATTTTCTGTCCATCCAGATTCTTGTAAAGCTGAAAAATAGTTGACAACCTCTTTATTCTCAAAGACATGAATTAAGTTTTTTCTGGAATCTGAACTTAAAATCAAAGGAATCTGCAGTAAAAATTTTGAATTTCTTCCTAACCAATTCCCACTCAGTGATGCTTTTAGATGCCCCTAAGAAAAAAAGCTTTGGAAAATATTTCTTCATTTTCCACAATGTTTTCTACCCAAAAAGTAAGAAAATCCCAAAATTTCATCAACTAAAATCTGTCGTCTGCAACACCTTTGAAATTGGACCAGTCTAAAATTTTGTTGTGTGGTAATGGGTTAAAAATACAGATAATTTCCTCTAGCCAACATAAATGTATATGATATATCCCTACATAATTTTCATCTTAGACAATCGCCCTATTCCTACACAATAACACTTTTTGACACCCCTCAAGAAAAACAATTTGGAAAACACTGTGGAAAATGAAGAATTTGCTTGCTACAAGCAAATTCTTCATTTTCCACAAAGTTTTACCAAGAAAGTTGGAAAAAACTAAAATTTCACAAACTTTCAATTGTTGTCTGCAACTCCTTTCAATTTGGACAAGTAAGAAAAAATAGCTGTCTGGTGATGGGTTAACCCATTCCCTGACAAAACTTTTTTTTCACAGAAAAAAAAAACTTAAAATATTGTGGAAAATGAAGAAATTACTTTAAACAAGCATTTTTTTCCTTCCCAACAACTCTATCAACTAACACTTTTTAGTGTTAGTCTACAACTTCTTTAACTTTGGACAAATCTGAAGTTTTGTGCTCTACAAATGGTAATATAAAATGATAGGGAAAATATGTGACCAATCACCCAATAGGAACCTCATGACAACTCCATAAAACAAAAACTTGAACAAGAGATAAGATCCAACAGAGGTCAATCAGAAATAGTATTTCAAAAAATAAATAGACAATAATAATATAGTATGACTGATCTCAATTCAGCAAATTTTAAACTAGAGGCGCTTGAGCGCCTGTATCGCTCCATCGGCCTGAATGTATTATCATTCCTGAGAAATTTGGTTGAAAAACATCCTGCAGATTGTAGCTTTTCACTGTTTACCATATATGGAAATAAGCCCAATCCATTAAAGCAATGTTAACATCCAATCAATTCCTTTTTAGCAATTACAGTTTGATTACTATATGCCTCCCTTTGGGGGCATAAATATAGTTCTGGTGTATTTTAAGAATATTACAAACTCTATTCAAATTTTGGTGAACCATTTCAAAAGCATGCTATCTAACCCTTTCTCACTCAATTCCTCTTTTTAAGCATCTCAATAAAAAAGCTTTGGAAACATTGTGGACAATGAAGAAATTGCTTTAACAAGCAATTTCTTCAATGTCAGCAATATTTTCTACCCAAAGTCCACCAACTTGACAATGTCATCTGTAACTTTTTTCAATTTGTCCAGTCTAAGATTTAGTCATGTTGTAATGGGTTAACTCCTTGGTTACTTTAACCTTGCTTATTTATCATGATAACCTATGACAAAGAGGATTAGCCTACTTTATAAAAGCATGCTTTGCTAGCTAACAGCACTTTCAGCACTTTGATTTTAACCTTTTCTCAGACAATGGTGCTTTTGGATGCCCCTCAAGAAAAGCAATTTTGAAAACATTGAGTAAAATGAAAAAATGTTCGAACCAAGCAATTTCTTCATTTTCCACAAGCGCCTGATTCGCTCTACCGGCCTGAATTTACTTATCATTCCTGAGAAATTTGGTGGTTGAAAAACATCCTGCAGATTGTAGCTTTTCACTGTTTACCATATATGGAAATAAGCCCAATCCATTAAAGCAATGTTAACATTCAATCAATTCCTTTTTAGCAATCTAATAAGGGGTCACCAAAGGATCATTCTGGTGAAATTTTGTTGAAATCCATAAAATGGTTTCTTAGAAGAAATAATTCCCTGCCCATTAAAGCCATGTTTTCTGTCCTATCAAAATTCTAAGAAGGAATTTGATGAAAAGTCACCAAAGGATCAATCAAGTGAAATTTAGTTGAAATCATTTTTTTTTTTTTTTTTAAGCTATCACCATATATGGAAATTAGCCCCGCCAATTTAAGCCATGTTTTTCATTCGATTAAAATTCTTTGAAGGAATCTGATAAAGGGTCACCCAAGGATCATTCCTGTAAAATTTGGTTCAAATCCATCAATTGGTTTCTGAGAAGAAGATTTTTAAAGCTATCACCATATAAGGAAATTAGCCCGCACATTTAAGCCATGCTTTTCATCTGATCAAAATTCTTTGAAGGAATCTGATAAAGGATCACCAAATGATCATTTCTGTTAAATTTGGTTGAATTTTGTTCAGTAGTTTCTGAGGAGAAAATTTTTAAAGTAAAAGTTTATGGACAGACGGATGCTTGGACAGACGCAAGACTGACAAAATGCCTTGACAATAACACGCTGGCTTTCAGCCAGAAGAGCTAATAAAATTAAAGTTGAAAAATCTGAAAATTCATAGACTTGAAAATGTTGTCTGCAACTCTGCATCTCCTTAGAGGCATAAGTACATAAGACACACTCAGAATTTCACTTGGGAACATTTGTAATTACCTTTTTATGATCTAAAATGAATTGTTACACACTATTTGATTCTATACTTCAAAGCAATTTAGTACTTCATCCATTACCAAACAACAAAGTCTAAGACTTGTCATAGAAGATATACACAACAATTTCAAGTTGGTAGAATTCAATAAATCTCAGTCTTTAAGGATAGAACAAATTGTTGATAAAAAAATCCTCGTAACAAGCAATTTCTTCATTTTCCGCAATTTTTTCTGAAGCTTTTATCTACACAGCTCTTATTGGTTGAAATCATCCCTATTTTTCAAGCAACAAAATGCAGAGAATACCAACCAAAACCCATTGCATTTTATAATTGCTCAATTCCTTTTGCATAACTTGCATAAAATTCAAGGTTTTGTTTCATTTCTAAGCTATTCTATTAACCCATTCCCACACAATCCTGATTTTTTACGCCCCACCAGTAAAAGTTCCTGAAAACATTATGGAAAATGAAGAAATTGCTTATTACAAGCAATTTCTTTATTATCCACAATGTTTTCTACAATGAAAGAAAAAAATTGTTTGAATTATAACAAACTTTAATTGTTTTCTGCAACTTCTTTCAATATGGACCAGTCTATAATTTTCTCGTGTGGTAATTAGTTAAGTCAATAGTACAAGGTCTGATGTAGCAAACATTCATCAGAACAAAAATATTAGAAATGCGAACCCCTGACACCGAGAATTTAGTCTGCTCTTCCTCGCCCATGTAGAAAATGGGTCTCGGACCCACATCAGTGTCTCTCCAGCCGCATTCGCTCCCCGTCTCCATTTCCTGATCAGGAGCCGTTGATGCTAGATCGTTTGAGCTCCCTGAACTGGTCTGCAATTATTAAAATTGTCCTCAATCATGAATTCAAGGGCCTTCTCGAAACAGCACAAGCTTTCAACCTTTGACAAATCATTTACGCTTTTTATTTCATGTATATTTTCAAATGTGAAGAGAAAGTTTTAACCCATTCCCACACAAATACACCTTTTGATGCCCCTCAAGAAAAACAATTGGGAAAACATTGTGTAAAATGAAAAAATTGCAATGTTTTCCACCCAGAAAGTTGAAAAATCTACATTTTCATAAACTTTAAATTGTTTTATGCAGTTCCTTGAAATTTGAAACAGTCTAAAATTTTGTTGTCTGGTAATTGGTTAACCCATTCCCACACAATGATGCTTTTGGATGCCCCTCAATATAAAAGCTTTGGAAAACATTGTAACAAGCAATTTCTTCATTATCCAAATGTTTTCTATCCAAAAAGACAAAAAAATTCAAAATTTCTGCAGCTTCTTTCAATTTGGACCAGTCTAAAATTTCACCATGTGGGAATGGGTTAAAATGGTGTAAAGACAGAGCTAAATTTGTTTTTCTAAAAATCAAAGCTCCTGAAAGTTGTTAAACACACAGACTGGGTGTTTAAAATGTTCTTAGTAATAAAAATATTTGTTTAGTTTCTCTACTTTCAGTTTAACCTATTACCAGATGACAAAATTTTAGACTGGCCCAAATTGAAAGAAGTTGAAGACGACAATTTATAGTGAATGGAATCTGGATTTTTTCCACTTTAGAAAACATAGCAGAAAATGAAGAAATTGCTTGTAACAAGCAATTTCTTCATTTTTTCCAATGTTTTCTTCAGCTTTTTTTCTTACGTGCGTCTAAAAGCGTCACTGAGTGGGAATGGGTTAAATGACTGTTTAACCCATCCCAAGGGATCCCACCTTTTTTCACCCTAAATAAAAATCTTTGGAGCATTGTAAAATGTTTTCTTCCCTTCAAGGAGAAAAAAAATCATCAACTGAAAATTATCATATACAACTTCTTTCAAATTTGAACCAGTCTCAAATTTTGTTGTCTAGTAAAAGGTTAAGAAAATAATCTTCAAGTTAACCCATTCCAACACAATCAATCTTTTTTAACCCTTGTCATGCCCTTGTGCAGGCTGATCTTAGTCTACACCTCCAGCCAAAACGGAATATTCCGGATTCAGCATGACAAGGGTTAAGCACCTTGAAGAAAAAAAACTTTGGAAAAAATTGTGGATAATGAAGAAATTGCTTGTCGCAAGCAATTTCTTCATTATCCATAGTGTTTTCTATCCTAAAAGAAAAGAAAAAAACATTTGAAATTTCACAAACTTTAAATTGTCGTTAGCAACTTTTTTGAATTTGAAGCAGTCTAAAATTTTGTTATGTGGGAATGGGTTAAATTAGTATCACAGTAGGACCAGCTAATAGGGAGGGAAGGTTTTTACGGAGAAATACAGTATGTTAACCCTTTATTTATTTAATTTTTTTTTTCAAAATCTTAGTCAAATTCAAAGAGGTAGCAGACATTATTATAAAGTCAGTTTAATTGAAAATGTAACCATTCTGTATGATAGCAGATATCAAAGGAAAATAAGAAATTGCTTGTTACAATGTTTTCTCAAGTATAGTATCACAGGAATGTAAAAATCAGGGATTTTTCTTGAAAGGGATGAAAATTATAAAAAAAAAAATACAAAACTTAATTCCTCAGGGCTCATCTATTCTAGTTATAGAAATACTTACAATAGAATTCCATTTACTTATCTTGAGTATTAGAATGTCAAACCAACCAATCAACCCCTGTTAGTTAAAGTCAACACATAGGGTGAATCAATGCTTACTTACCCATTACCAGACAACAAAATTTTAGGCTGACCCAAATTCAACTGAGTTGTAGATGACAATATAATAATCGCCTTACAAAAGATTTTTGACGAGCAATTTCTTTACTATCCATTATGTTTAATTCAATTAACTAACAAGAGACTCATGAGGGCCTGAGACACTTCACTGGCTTTAAAGTGTTCCCTTAATTTAACCCTTTCCTGTTCAATCACTGGTTTTTACATCCCCGTGTTTTATATTTAAGTAAATATTGTGGAAAAAGAAGAATATGCTTGTAACAAGCAATTTCTACTTTTTCCACAATATTTTCGACCCTACTGAATGAATATTTTTCAAATAAAATCAACTAAAAATTGTCATCTTCAAAACCTTTGAAATTGGACCAGTCTAAAATTTTGTAATACAGGAAAGGGTTAATCTAATATCTAAGGAACTGTACTGCTTAAAGAGAAATGCATAAAATGAAAATAGCAAATTGGACTTTATCCCCTATATTATTTTGAGCGACAATCTTAAAGCACATTTCCTGCATTTTCTAGCAGACTCACTCCTTTTTTTGGAGGAACCATCCTTATGACTCTACAAAAGACTGTGAAAGTTCCAAGAGAATTGAATGATAATTGTGGACTTTATTGTATAAATAAGAATATTTTGAGTTAAAAACAAAAGGCCCCTTTTGCCATGTTTTCCTACTGATTAACTCAATATCCAAAAGAAACCTTCATTATGATCCTACAAACATCCCGTGAAAGTTTCAAGAGAATCAGATAATAATCAGTCTTTATTGCTTAAATAACAATAATTAAGTGAAAATCTAAAAGGCTCCTTTTCCCGTGTTTTGAGACGGATCCACTTAATTTCAGAAAGGTACATTCCTTATGACCCTACAGTAAGGTCCCTTTTCCCCTGTTTTTCGAAAGGAACAATCTTTATTATGGTACAATCATTCTGTAAAAGTTTGAAGAGATTCAGATGAAATCTGTGGAATTTATGGTGTTAGTACAGATATTTAAATCAAATTTCAATAGGGCCCCTTTCCTGTGTTGCTTGACTGATCAGCCTATTTCAATAACAAAAATTCCTTTGATGGTTCAATCATCCTGTGAAAGTTTGAAGAGAATCTAATTAAAACTGTAGACTTTATAATATTGTGTTAGTGAGGAGTTTTATATGAAATTTTCATAAGGCCTCTTTTCCTGTGATACTTGACGTATTTCAAAGGAACAATCCTTATGATCGTAAAATCATTCTGTGAAAGTTTGAAGACAATCCTAAGAAAACTGTGGACTCAAGAGTGTTTACAAGGAAACCAGGGCGAAACAAATGGACACTGGACAGGAAATACGCCATCAATACAGCTCTTCTGGCCTTCGACCAGTAGAGTTAAACTTTGTCATCTGTAACTTCTTTGAATTTGGACCAGTCTTATTTTTTGTCATTTGGCAATGGGTTAAAGAAGGGTAAGCAAGCATTTTCATGTCCTACACATGGATGCCCTCACTGAAGTGCTTGTCACATGACCTTAACTCTTAATCTTGAACTTAACCCTTGTCATGCTGAACCCGGAATATTCTGGCCTGGGCAGGAGGTATAGCCCTTGTCATGCTAAGCCCAGCCCGGGCAGGAGGTATAGACAAAGATCAGCCTGCACATAAGTGCAGTCTGATCTTGGTCTACACCTCCTGCTGGTACTTTTTCTATCAGAGTTGTTTATGAAATTAATTTTCAAAGGACGTATTGATTATTGTACAAGTAATATCAGTGCTTACAGCCCTCTGATTTTAATGCAATTTCTTAACCCATTCCAACACAGCAAAATTTTAGACTGGTCCAAATTGAAAGAAGCTGCAGACGACAATTTCAAGTTGATGGAATTTTGAATTTTTTCATCTTTTTGGATAGAAAACATTGTGGATAATGAAGAAATTGCTTGATACAAGCAATTTCTTCATTATCCACAATATTTTCCAAAGTTTTTTTCTTGAGGGGCGTAAAAAGGAGGAATTGAGTTGGAATGGGTTAAGGGATTTTATACAGCATGACAAGGGTTAAAATATGATATGTTACTTTGAAATCTATCAATTTCAGCAGAAGATATGCTAAGGACAAGAAATGGACTAACACACTTAGCCCCAACCCACACACTAACACACAGACAGAGGTACCTCTATATGCTGCCATTACATGGTAGTGGCATAGAAACTTATTAACCCATTCCCACACGATAACGTTTTTGGATACCCCTCAAGAAAAACATTTGGGAAAACATTGTGTAAAATGAAGAAATTGCTTGTAACAAGCAATTTCTTCATTATACACAACTTTTTCTATCCAGAAATGTGAGAAAATCCAAAATTTGATAAAATTTAAATTGTCGTCTGCACTTCTTTCAATTTGGACCAGTCTAAAATTTTGCCATCTGGTAATGGGTTGAAGTCCATGACCCAAGCCCAAACAAAATCAAATTTGGTCAATCGCAAAGCAAAATCAAACTAGATGATATCACTTAACCCTTTCCTGTTTTGAAAATTTTTAGGCCTGTCCAAATTCAAAGGATTTGCAGACAAAAAATTTAAAGTGGATTTAATTTTGAAAATAACCATTCAGTAGGGTAGAAAATATTGCGGAAAGAGAAGACATTACTTGTTACAAGCAATATCTTCTTTTTCTACAATGTTTCAATGTGTTCAATTATAAAATCACAGGGATGTAAAAACCAGGGATTAAACAGGAAGGCTAAAGTGATCAATTATCGCAAACAGTTCCATATTACAGAAAAAACATTTTGTCATTGCAATAAAACCTTTTCTCAGATTTTTCAACAAAGGGCCATAACTCCTAGAAAAGTAAATGGATATTAATGATATTTATAGTTAATGAACTTACTTATGCATATCTTTGCTTGATTCTGAGTACACGATTTGAATCAAATCCAGAAGAGAAAATGAGCAGACAAGATTTTTCTAAATAAAGGGCAATAACACAAAGTAAAATCAAATGAACATTATGCAAATGCAGTTTGCTAATCTTTGCATAATATTGAGGGCATGTTTGAAATTCAAATTGAATCCATCTGGTAGTTTAGGAGAAAACAGGCTGTCAAGGAAAAGCTACAGACTGATGGACCCACTAATAAACCAATTGTTTGTTTGAATGAGATTTGATGCCACTTTTACCAGTATTTCAGTCATATCACGGCGGCAGGAGCACCTAACCATGGATTCCTGGTATTTCTCACTCCAGTACCACAACTACATCCTTTCTGAGCTTCCCGCAGCTCATCCGAGTTAGGTTCACGATTATCCACTCATTGGTGTGAGAAAAATGTTGTAAAGGATTTTTGCCATGACCGGGAATCGAACACTGGACCTGACGATTGAGAGTACCTCCCCCTACCAACTTTGCTATGGCTGCTGCTACTAAACAACTGACCAACAGACCAAAAAGCTGACTCCTATATACCCCTAATAGGCTCATACATAGTTTGGGAGGGTTAAAAAAGTTTATGCTGATTTCATTGTCTTAAAGAAAGCTTCACCTGTGGAGTACTTGGTGTTAAATCCATTTTGTTTTGCCTATTCTTGGTCATAGGCCTTTTGAGTAATTTCTGGCTAGTGAGTCACATTCCATCCTATCTTCTTTGTCTTGCTATTCTCCCTCATAATTATTTAGCAGTAACAGCAATTCAATGAATCTACTGCCAAGTGACAGACCTGAAGAAAAAAAACGAGGTCATTAACACATGAATTCCCACACAATCCCTCTTTCTACACCTCATAACCAATTCCCTTTTTGATGCCCCCAAGTAAAACAAGGAAAACATTGTGGAAAATGAAGAAATTGCTCTGAAATATTTTGGTAAAAGGTCAATAGGTATTGATAGTTATCAAATGTCGAAGCTCTAGACCTCAAAGTTAGGGAGAAGAAGAATTTCAAAGACTTCCTTCTTTACTCCTATCATGTAAAATCAGGGATCATACACAGAAAAGGGCCAATTTTCAGAGTACGGTTATTCTTTGAAATAACTTGATAGACCCAAATATATGATGATTTATACCACAGGGTTCTCCCCAGAAATTTTTGAAGGCGTAGTGGCAAATGCGTGGTGTGTTGTCTGTGAACTCCGTTGTCTGTTACCATCTTGGTATGACTATACATAATAAAGGTCATTAAAAAGGCTTTTTAGCTTGATTATTGACATCTTGTTGTTTTATTGAGAATTATTCTTGAATACTAGTAATATTCTTCAACTTTTTGATTATTATTTATCTACTCTGAGGCTTATTTTGATACCAACCAATTGTGACATTACTCAGCTTATTTCAACTCTTTATCCTATTTGTTAGAAAGGGCACTAAATTGTCTGATAAAAAAAGGATGTGAAAAGGAAAGATAATGAAAGAATATACCTCAAAGTCTCAAAGGAATGAGTAAAAAAGAGTGTCATTAGCTTTTCATGCTTGGCCATTTTATCAAGTCTGTCCAAAAGTCATATCCTTGAGGACTCTTTAAAAAAGCATGGCGTGTTGGATTGACAAAAAATGCCCTTCATCAGAAAAAATACAAATTATTATCAGTAATTTCAAAAATGTATTTATAAGGTTCCTGTTTGAAATACCTGGCTTCATTTTCAAATTTTGCATCTTAAAGAGCTCCATTAGATTCTCTGTGTAAATTTTGAAATGCTCATTATTTGCCCATTCAGAAGCCTTTGGCTGTCTGACACTATAACTATTCTTCTAACAGTACTTTCAGCTATTTGATTTCTATAAGTAAATGAAAAATGTATAATACATCAGCAGCCCAATCTTAACCTTAATTCTCAAATTATAATATGAAACTTGATCAAATTTATAAAACAAGTGTCTTTACTCTTATCTTCTTTAAGTGATTTCAGCACTTTGATTTTCAAAAGAGGATTTTCTTTTCCAAATATTATATAGTGAATTATCTTTTCTTGATTCTAAATAATTATCAAACCATTACTTTTTATAAAAAGAAATCCCTAATTGGTCTAAGGCATTCTTTTCTTGAAATGCTTTCAGCACTTTGATTTTTATGGGGATATTATTTCTTTTTGGGTAGAAGACATGAGAGGATGAGATGTTATTAGATGATTACTAAAAGTATAATAATATTTTTTTCATCAAACTTTTAAAACAAATTTATTGAAAAATGGGTTGAACAAACCAGGGTTCGAATGTTTGAGATAATGCCCTTCATGTTGGATAAAAAATATATGGATTTAATCTAGAAGATACATGTGTGTAATTATTAAACTGAGTTGAAAACAAGAGCTAAGTATGACTAAGATGGCTTCTATACAAATCTGTCTCTATTATTTTGGCAAATTCTCGTAAGGAAAAAAGATCGCGAAAAGGGTATGTTTTCAGCGATCAATGTTTGAAATAAACTGACCCAATTGATATTTCCTTCAAAAAATTAAATTTTAAACCACTATGGCTTTAGTTTGATAGTTGTCACATCAAATAACCACATCCTTTACTTTGAGCTGGACCAATCTCAGCCGGAGTGCCAATTTTCCGAAACCGGATCGCCATTTTGAATTCATTGTTTACATATTGGTACCCATCATGCTTGGTGACTGACAGCGAGGTACCAGCGGGAAACGCGAGAAAAAAATCGATAATCACCAATTAGTAAGAGTGTAGGGGTCTTTTCAATAGAGATGTTACGTAACATGTGGTATACAACACTATAGATAGAGAGCCTGTCGTGTCCGCGCTTCTGCAACCAATTTTAATGGTTTGCTTGACCCTTTCTTCAGCTGGAAATTAAGCCGTATCGGTTACCAAATTTAAGCGTATCGGCGATCTGAAGGCGTATCGGCCAACTCTCTTAATTAATGAAGGCGTATCGGGGCCGATACGCCATATGGGCCTGGGGAGAACCCTGTACCACATTTCAAAGCTATAGGCAATATGGTTATGGGGGAAGAAGATTTTCAAAGATTTCCTTCTTTATTCCTATGTAAAATCAGGGATTGCACAGAAAAGGGCTAGTTTTCAAAGTACAGTAATTCTTTGAAGTATTCTGATAGAGAGCTAAATAAATCATGATGGACAGACAGACAGATGGACAGATGAACAGACAACCAGGACAGACATCTGAAGATGATCAATCATAATAGCTCATCCAGAGCACTTCAGGTGAGCCAAAAAATTTACCGACATTCATTTTAGGGGTAAGATTGGTTCATGAATCCGCCAAAAAAAATCCTGTTTGGTGCATGACCTCTGAAATTCATGCATCATCTTTAGAAAATATGCGGGATTGGTGCTGGCTCAACTATTGTCAACCTCAAGTTCTGCAATGGCTTTAATCTTTTGGCCAAATATTTTTATCCAAAAATGTAAAACCAATTTCAGTGCATTATTGCAAGTGGTGAATTTCTAGGGCTCCCATATTAAAAATTTTGTAAGACACCACATGGTAGAATGACATTTTACAAAGTTGCAAATCATGAAAACATAGGCCACATTTTGCATAAATTCATCCCATGGGTTCCTGTTACCTTTCTGACACCATTCTGGGTTCTGCCCACGACGGGCCCTATCCCCATTAGCACTCAAAAATAACAGATGGCGCAGAAAAAATCAAATGAGTGGGCATGAGGGCGCACTGATAAATACAATGTCATTACGAATATGACTTCTGCGTGATCTAGTATTAATTTAGCCTACTCCAAAATAAAGTCAACATTGTTCCCCACGTTACACTATGAAAATATGTTTATTGGAAATTAAAAACTTTGGATATCATACCAGGTGCACATGTTTATAAGCCAACAGAACAGGTTTTCTAACACTATTTTCGATGTTTTTACCATTTCTTTGGCAAAAAAGAAAAGGAATAAAATGACATAGATTCTCCTGAGCCCAGGGCTTAGTTTTGATGGCTCTAGTGCAGCTTTTTCACCATCCTAAGATGCACATTCTAAGGAAATCTGTTCATCTCTTCTGGTGAATTTTCATTGGATGAAATACACGAAGTACCAGATAAATAAAGAAAAGCGCAGTTTAATACCCATAAAGCTAGCCAAATATAACTGGTTGCAGTTTGGCAAAAATTTTAAACCATAATCTCAATGTGCGTATTTCACGTAGAGAATTGAAAATTCACTCACGCAATTTCAAAGCTACATGTGCATGCACGCACTGATTTTTGAGAAGGGAAATTAAATTTTCGTTACTAAAATCATTACAAGTTCATATACTTTTAAAGTCGGTGCTAACCGCTCTGAGACCCCATCTGAAAGTGCGCTCCATTGTTTACATGTATTGAATATTACGGTGGTTTATTTTTAGTTCACCTGAGCACTAAGTGCTTATGTGAGTTATTGTGATCACCTTTTGTCCGGCCATTGTGCGTTATCAGCCGTCTGTCAACAATTTCTTAAAACGACATCTCCTTCCAAAACACTGGGCCAATTTCAACCAAATTTGGCAGAAATGTTCCTTAGGTGGTCCCCGTTAAAAATAGCTAAAAGAATTGAAATCTGTTGAAAACTCCGGTTACCACAGCAACAAAAGTGAAATTTCAAAATAATCTTTAAAAATCTTCTCCTCCTGACCCAGAAGGCGTAGAGCCTTGATATTTTGCATGAAGCATCAGTATATTGACCTCTTTCAAAATACAGTAGCTAGAATAATGATCCTCGGATCCCAAGAGGGGATCCCAAGGGGGATAGGGTTTATATAGAAATAAAAAATGATTTTTAAATGACATCTCCTCGAAAACCACTTTTGGCAGATATGCTCTTTAGGTGGTCCCCTTTAAAAATTGAAGCATCAGTATATTGACCTCTTTCAAAATAGCTACAATCATGCTCCTTGGGTCCCCAGGGGCAAATTCCTGGGAGAGGCGTTATAGGCATGAAGCCTCAGTTCACAGAATTCTTTCTTATTTCTGAAATTATAACCCATGGATCCAGAGGGAGAAAAAAGTTAATTTCTTCTTTCAAATTTGTTCTAAATCCTCGTACACTGTCTACGAACGACAACTCTACCAAGACCGTTGAGCTAAACTTGTAGCCCGCAGTCTGTTGGGGCAGTAAGCCAGTCAAGACCAGTGCGCGCTTTTTGACCCTGTTTAGACTGGTCACCAAAGAACATCATAAAGTCTCCTTCATTTTAGCATCATTTATTCATTCATCTTAGCTTATTAACAGCTGTCTTGAAACTCAATGATCATGGGATGAAATGGAAAGTCAGTAGAATATGATACAGTTCGTAGATTATAGATTTAAAAGAAAAACCTCTTTTCAACATGGACTAGTCTTGATTCTTGTTTTCTTGGAAGTACTTCCCAGAAAACAAAATGTGAACAGGTTCAAATTGAAAAGGGATTTTGGCACATGAGTGTAAGTTACTGAACAGCTAATGTATATTTAAATTATATGAGGTAGGTGTTCATCGTCAATTCTTTTCATACACAGAATGAACTGAGGGGAAATGGGAAAATTCTACTAGTTTTTAGGAATTTCTTCTTTTCACTCAATGTTTTACCAATATGTATTATAAATACTATATATAGAAAAATCAGTGCAAAACCAGGGATTGGTAACTTTTGATATGGGGTGCTAAGTTGAATCATAAGTTCATTCAAACTATCAAATTTTGATTTTCTAGTCTATAGATATTATAGACATTATTTATTGTTGAATCTTTTGTTTGATAAGTATAGATCTGTAAAGTACCCAAGCTTGATTGTTTGTTCTATATTGTTTAATGCTTTGATGTAACCCTTTCCCAAATTTGATTTTCTGTCATAATCAAAATTCTCTTTTGAGAAAGTGGAAAATATTGAGGAAAAGGGGAGAAAATACTGTCCTGTCCATAAATAGTGCTCCCAAACTTTGTGATGCACTCCCAATATTTTACCCCTGGGGGTGCATGCACTCCCCCAAAAATTATTGGGTGGGAACTCTGATGAAATTTGAAGAATGCACTTGAAATACAAAAGAAAATGGGTAGATAGTGAATAGTGAATGAGTGGTTAGCCTCACTGTTTGGAAGCTACCATCAGATTGAGACCTCCTGACTCGAGCACACCGGCTAAAAAACAGCAGGTTGTGTGGTACCTTGTAACTACACAACAGACTAATGACCCTTTAAAAAATTCCCATCCAATGACTCTTTTGGACGCCCCTATAGAAAAATCAAAGGACTGAAAGTCCTGAGAGCGGTTTTGCTGGTTTATCAGTAAGCGCGCTCAATAATGCCAGCATGTATCATCAATGTGAGTAAATAAATCGTGCACCTAAGTGGGATGAGCAGCTGGAGGCTCGATAAGGATGTAGTGGTAATACTGGTGTGTGAACCACCAGGAATCCATGGTAAGGAGCTCCAGCCGCCCCGATATAACTGAAATACTATTAAAAGTTGTGTTAAACCCTATTCAATCAATCATGACCTCTTACTGTTTACCGAAATCGCTATTTTGATTTAATCATAACGTTTTCATTTATATTATTTCATCAGTGCGTGAAAATTTGTGGTTGTGTGGTAAAAGGTTAAATGATTAAAGGTAAAGAAATCAAAACTAACATTCAATTCTTTTTTCGTTGGGCAAATTATTATTACAATTGAAGTACTACATGTCCGTTTCAAAGATATAGTCAAATTCGAGGTAAAAGGGTAAAATAGACGCTTGAATCGCGACTATAACAGAGTTGTAACTTGTAACATATACTGTGTTTATGGGGTGTAAATTTGCTCAGCCCTGCCAGGTCAATACACTAACAGACAGTTTATATGTATTCGCTTACTCCACTTACCACTGACCTAGATTCTATCTTGAAACACGAGGAAATTATTTCGCACATTTTGACAATTCATTAGACAATTTACCATGGATATATTAAGTCGAAGTTTTAAACCATTTTCCTTGATATTCATGATTAAAAGGAAGCTGTAGGCATTCAGCAAGTAAGTTATTTCCATCAGCGATGAAACAAGATGGAGGCGATCACATAGATTTTCACTTCAAGTTTATGAGCATGCGTGGAGATGAGGGGAAATGTTTGAAAACATGTTTCCGGTTGATCGATTCGAAATACCGATTTTTTCCTTAATAAAACGCTAAAAAATGGGAAAACATTGTGAAAAATGAAGAAATTGCTTGTAACAAGCAATTTCTTAGTTGTACACAATGTTTTTTTAGCCAGAGTTGAAAAAAATAATATTTCATAAACTTTCAATGGTCGTCTGCAACTCCTTTCAATTTGGACTAGTCTAAAATTTTGCCGTCTAGTAATGGGTTAAAAACAACTAAATGCCCTCTCACTACATCCTAGTACAGGTGGAAAAGATTCGGGTACGAACGACTATTAACAGAAATTGTTGCATTAGGATATGAAACTACAAAATACTGATTAAATGGATAATATGAATTACTATAAAAAATATAATCATTGGACAAAACTCCAAAGTCCACTAATTTCAAGCATTTTTTTCTTTTTTGTCCTTCTAGTTGTTGTTGTTCTTATTTAATACCAGCTTGATTCTACTAACTTTAAACAACCGAATAATCATGTTAAATCATTAATCATCACCATAATGAATTACTATATGATATACAGCTTTTATGGTAAACAGATTTTTATCTGAGTCTTTTTCTGCCTAATGAAATATGTCATATTTTAGTGATTGTTATATACCATAATATAATCTGAGGTACAGCGAAAGTATAAACAAATGTGCTCGTAACCCTAACATCTGTCAATTTAACAGTTCCAATACCGATAGTTGAATTTTATATATGTAAATTATATTTGGAAAGGGCGATATGTCGATCACTTGAACTGAATAAAGTGCCAGGATAAAGATGTCACTTCATTATAAAAGTTAAAGTGCGTATAAATCAATTACTTTTCCGTTGGTTTTGAGGATCAAGTTTCAATATCTTACAGCCTTTCAGTTGCAAAAAGATCCATAGCGAAAGGTTCATCATATCGACTATCCGCTAAATAAATGCCGGGTACTGGATTTGTGTACATGAAAACGCATAACAGGCTTGAATTTTAAGAAAAGAAAAAGTATTAATGGCTTAGATAAATGTATTTGTGACAAACATTGAATGGTAATTATGGCATCTAATGTCATTGCAGATAGTCAACCATTAAGATCATTGAACTCTGATATTCAAACGTATGTAACATTTTTTAACTACACAAATCGAACAGTTAATATATTCTGGTTTGGTTTTGATGGCAAACTAGTGAACTATGGAAAGATTTTACCAAAGAGAAGATATAACATGGACACCTATATTACTCATCCATGGATAGCCAAAGACAGCAATACTTCTTTTACAATGTTGATGAACGGAAAAACTATTTTTTTTCCGAGAAAGCAAGCTGAAGGTGTTCTATTCGAGAATTATCATAGAGATTGTGTTAATATACATATTCCAGGTCAGTAAAGTAAACCAATACCATACAGTTATATCTGTAAACTAAAGCAAAAAGTAAATATTTTGTCAGATGCATCAGAAAAAAAACTGTATCTGATAGTGTCAAATACAGTTCCATTTAAGCCTTAAGGTAGACAAAGATGACATTACTTTCATTCTCTATATGAAGTCATAATGCGAATAAGTTTAATTAGAATGGTAAAGGAAAAGGGAAAAACTTTTAGAAACAGATTTTTTTTATTATTTTATCAAACTTATTTAATAGAAAAAAAAGAGGACCATTATGGTCCTAAATTGCACACCTGAGGCATCTGCAAATTACAGTACTTTTTTGTATAAAAAAGACACAACTTGAGCAAAATAAATAAAACAAATATAAGATTTTGGGCTTTGTACAAAACAATCCAGTAATGCTTTACAATAAAAATGAATGCCTTTTCCTTTATAGTTTAATCCATACCAAACTATCCCAGAATTTGTCACCCTCAGGGAAAATTGGTTTAAAAAAAGCATTGTGAGAAAGGAAGTGACAAGCAATTTCTCCATTTCTATTTAAGAAGAAGAATTCTTTCAATGTGATTTACGCAATTTTCAATCCCAGTAGCAGAGATGTTTTTATCCTAAGAGCATATTTTCCTGTAACATAGTACAAATTATCTAGTCATGCTACATACCAAATATGAATGCCCTTCACCTTAAATTTCAGAAGGAGAAGACTTTCGAAGTTGCTCTAATTGGGTGTTTTCCAAAATTTTGGACCTATAGGGCAGTGCCATGTTTTATCCCAGGGCTAAGATTTTAGCTAACATGGTAGAGAACCATCTGTTTATGTTATATACCAAATATGAATGCCTTAGACTCTGTAGATTGGGAGGAGAAGACTGTTAAACATGGTCTAATTGAGCATTTTTACGAACTTTGGACCCCCAGGGAAGGGGTGTTTTTTAACCTACAGACATAAATTAATCAAAATTGATAAATAACACCCAGGCTATGCTACAATCAAAATATAAATGCCCTCCGCCTTAAAATGAAGATTTTTTTTTTAACATACTCAAATTTTGCGTTTTTCCCAATTTTTGGACCCCTAGTGCAGGGCCGTTTTTGACCCTAGGAGGACACCTTTAAGTGATTTAGTTCAAAATCATCTAGTTATGCTACATACCAAATATGAATATCCTAGACCTTATAGTTTAAGAGGAGAAGTCTTTTGAAATTGCTTTAATTAAGCATTTGTTCAGACTTCAGGGGCGGGCCATTTTTGACCCCAGAGATTAAATATTTAAAAACTTGGTAGAGTACCATATGATTAAGCTCTATACAAAATATAAAGGTCTTTTGCCTTGTAGTCTATGAAAAAAACAACAACAAAGATTTACTAAAATTTCCCATTTTCATATGCCGCGGTTACAAGAGTCTTTCAGAAAATGAAATTCTTTTAACAACTTCTGAAGAGCATAACCCAAGGAACATCCCTGCAAAGTTTCAGCTTGATTGGCGTACTGGTTTAGGAGGAGAAGATTTTGAAAGATATTTAAGGGATTACTAAAGACTCCTATTTTCAAATGCCGCAGCAACCAGAGTTTTTGAGGGCATTAAATTCTTAACAACTTTTGTAGAACTTCACCCAATGAACATCCCTGCAAAGTTTCAGCTTGATTGGCCTACTGGTTTAGGAGGAGAAGATTTTTAAAGATATTTAAAGAATTACAAAAATTCCCATTTTCAAATGCTACGGCAACCAGAGTTTTTGACGGAATTAAATTCTTTTAACAGCTTTTGTAGAACTTCACCCAATGAATATCCCTGCAAAGTTTCAGCTTGATTGGCCTACTGGTTTAGGAGGAGAAGATTTTTAAAGAAATTGTGGACGGACAGACGGACGGACGGATGATGGACAACGACCGATCACAATAGCTCACATCGCACTTTGTGCTCAGGTGAGCTAAAAATAGGTTCATAGTAAATGGAATATTATGTTACAACTACAATACAAAATCTTGTATGTACTTCATACTGCTGAGGAAAATTTGATATTCCACTTGACCTTTGGTTTCATGAAATTTCAAAATTTTCTCTGCAGCTCAAAGCAAATACAAGATGTTTCATCTCTACTGAAACCTGATATTCCCTTTTTATTAATAAAATCTGTGAGCACATTTATAAAAAATTGTATACAACACAGTTTTATATGTGCTCACTGATTATATTTTAGATAATTCTTCTCATTATTAATTGTGTCTCTATTCATCCTAAATTTTATCAAATTACTTTAACTCTAATTTTGATTAGTTAATGTCAATTATATTCGTACAATTTAAAATAGAATCTATTTTGCATTTTGTATTCCATTGGAGGTTATTTCTGTGCCTCTGTTTTATCATTTGATTTTGCTTATATTTTTATTTTCAGTATTTTCTTTACTTCAAAGATGTGTAGAAGTGGTTCATAATTATTTTGGTAAGGAAAAACTTGAAACAATGGAATTACCAAATGAACTGAAACAGACTGTGTCAAATTTGTCTGGACCTCATTTTGACAGACGGTACAAATATTTAGATGACGATGGTTTTTCATTAGGACAGGATGATTCAGATGGAGATGTTTCTGATGATGAACATGATGATAGTGATGACGATGATGACTGAACAAAACATGTGACCCATGAGGTAAAACGGAACTTCCTGTGTGTTCCGTAAAACAATTACTTCAAAAGAGACTACCGGGTAAATCCTACAAAAGCAGCATTCCCAGAAATGACTATAATCACAAGCAATTTCTACATTATCCACATGTTTTCTACCCCCAGAAGACAAAGATTTTTTAAATTCCATCAACTGAAAATTGTCCTTTGCAACTTCTTCAAATTTGGATCAGTCTGAATTTTGCCATGTTGGAATGCGTTAAAGTAGAAAAAAGTCTTGTTGAAAAATGAAACTATACAACTACAGATTATTCAAGTTATGATATTTAGATCACCAACCAAAAGAACTATTGTTTTGCAACTCAAATCTTAATTAACCTAAACTATTCCCACACAACGACACTTTTTGACGCCCCACAAGGAAAACAATTGGGAAAACAGTGCCTTAAATGAAGAAATTGCTTGCAACCAGTAATTTCTTCATTTTTTACAATGTTTTTTACACAGACAATTGAAAAATCTTAAATTTGATTAACCCATTTCCACAAAACAAAATTTTAGATTGATTAATTGATTGAATGTGTTTAACGCCGCTTTTAACAGTATTTCAATCATATCACAGCAACTGGAGCACTTAACAATGGATTCTTGGTATTTCTCACACCAGTACTACCACTACATCCTTTCCCAGCTTCCAGCAGTGCCTTGACATCCCTTGATTGAAGATTAGGAGTCTGAAGATTTTAGACTGGTCCAAATTGAAAGAAGCTGCAAACAACAATTTCAAGTTAGTTGAATTTTTTTTTTTTTTTTTCTGTCTTTTTGGATAGAAAAAATTGTAGACAATGTAGAAATTGTTTGTGACAAACAATTTCTTCATTATCCACAATGTTTTCCACAGCATTTTTACTTAAGGGCGTCTAAAAGCGTCATTGAATGGGAATGGGCCAACTATTAATTGTCACCTGCAACTCGGACCAGTCTAAATTTTGCTGTTCGGTAATGGGTTAACTGTTTGATTGACAAACAAAATGATTTTTAGACTGGCCAAAATTCCAGGAATTCCAAACAATAATTCCAAATTGTGGGAATTCTAAATATATCTATGTCATTATGGGTAGAAAAGAATATGTAGCAAGCAATTTCTTGATTTGCCAAATTGCAAATTGCTTTCTCAAACTCTTTTCTTTAGGGGCGTAAAAAAAGAGGAATTGAGAGGGAATGGAATAAGGACACAAATATTATCGAATCCTTGGTAAATTTTTACTGGATGTTATAAGGGTTATAAGGATTATTCTTTCTAAGGAAAATCACTGAATTACATGTTCCTTTTTTTGAAGTACAAAAGAAAAATAGCAATGGATAATATTGCGGGTTAAGGATAACTTGCTTGTAACAAGCATTTTTTCTTCATATGGTTTACCAAGCAAGACAGTTATTTTTCAATCAAAATATACATGTACTTTCAATTTTCAACTGCAAGTACTGTTAATTTAGACCAGTCTAAATTCTTGGGGGTCTGTTAACCCATTCCCACACAATTACACTTTTTGACACCCCCAAGTAAAAAACGTAGAAAATATTGGAGATAATGAATAAATTGCTTGTTGCAAGCTTATTTTTTCATTATTCACAATGTTTTCAACCTAAAAAGACAAAAGAGAAAACTAGATTTCAACAACTAACAATTATCATCTGCAATTTCTTTGAATTTGGACCAGTCTATAATTGTGTCATCTGGTAATGGGTTAGTGGGTTAATTCATTTAAGATTATGCATTTAAGCCTGCCAATATTGTCTTGAAACTGACACAAGAGTCTCTAAAGATCATTATTTAAAATTGTTCCTTTAAAATGGGACATGATCCTTTCTGAATATTAGGAAAAGTGTAGGGTTTTGATGGTTTCAACGGATAGAAGACCATATATACCATAGCTACCCAATAGCTGATCTATAACCATGTTTCACTGGATACATACTTGTTTTAACAGTAAAATTACTTGTAATATGATTCTATTCTCTTTAACCCATTCCCACACAGTGACGCTTTCTGACACCCCTCAAGAAAAACAATTGGGAAAACATTGTGTAAAATGAAGAAATTGCTTGCAACAAGCAATTTCTTCATTTTACACAATTTTTTCTACACAGAAAGTTGAAAAACCTAAAGTTTCATCAACTTTAAATTTTTGTCTGCAACTCCTTTCAATTTGGACCAGTCTAAAATGCTGCCGTCTGGGAATGGGTTAAGCCATTTCCACACCATTCTGCTTTTTGACGCCCCTCCATGGAAAATATTGTGGAAAATGAAGAAATTACTTGTTACAATTAATTTCTTCATTATTCACAATGTTTTCTTCCTAACAAGAAAAAGATATTTGTCGCTTGTTAATTCTGTCGATTTGATCAGTCTAAAAAATCCACTGATAATCCTCTAAACATTAACAGAATGTTTGGCAATTTTTAAAAAAGAAATGATTTAAGGAAAAAAAATAAATACTTTTTGCCGTTATTTCGGATTGTTCTCATCTGTTTAGCCTATTACAAGACAAAATATATTAGACTAGTCTTAATTCAAAGAAAGTGCAGAAGAGCAATTTCTGGTTGACAGAATTTCATATTTCACTTTCATTATGGGTAGAAAACAATTTGGAATATGTAGAAATTGCTCATAATAACTGACCAATCGTGACTCTCAATCAAAGAATAAGTCGACCAATCAAATGATTCATTAAGAATCTGTTTGTCAAGCATTTAGTTGGTTTGACGACTTAACCCTTTCCTGTTTCTCGAAATTTTAGACTGGTCCAAATTGAAAGAAGCTGCAGACGATAATTTCAAGTTGATGGAATTTTGAATTTTTTCGTCTTTTTGGATAGAAAACATTGTGGATAATGAAGAAATTGCTTGATCCAAGCAATTTCTTCATTTTCCACAATGTTTTCTAAAGCCTTTTCGTTGAGGGGCGTAAATATGAGGGATTGAGTGGGAATGGGTTAAACGCCATATTTACATCTTATTCAAGCTGTAGCTACAACGTTAAGCTCGCCAACTAACTATTTCACGTTTTGTTTCATATTGCTGGCCATTTGTTTTGCAATATAATGCCTTTTAACCCTTTCCTGCACAATCCCTTGTTTTCACGTCCCTGTGATTTTATACTTGAGAAAATATAGTGAGAAAAGAAAAAATTGCTTGTTACAAGCAATTTCTTCTTTTCCAACAATATTTTCTAACCTATAAGTTGCTTACTTATCGTATTGCACCACTTTTAAATTTCGTCTGCATTTTCTTTCAAATTGGACTGGTCTAAATTTTTGAAAAACAGGAAAGGGTTAAATCGAAGTGGAACTCCCTGTCGGATTCAGATGGAGCGGTCAGTGGAGTCAGTGTGTTTGGGCCAGCGAACCGTCAATTGTTTGTAGGTTATGTTTAATGCAAGTATTGTTATTATGTTGAAAGTATATTTTGTTATTGTTTTTCTCTGTAATTCTTATATACTCGAGACCAGTTACTAACATTTTGAAACTTTTGTAAATTTGGTATCTTTTAACCAAAGAGAGAGCAAAGAAATTATAATGATAAAAACTAAACGTTGCCAACTTTTCCTCCTTTTCCCTCAATGTTTGCCAAAGTATTTTTTTTTCTTTCAGCACGCCAAATTTCGAGATTGAGTGGTAACAGGTGCAGCCTGGACCACACACTTTGCATTCACAATTTTCGCTGAGCTTGCTAGAGAAATAATGAGTCAGTTGGTCCCCACTTCATTCACGCACAGCGAAGACTCTGGCCAGGTTGCCCGAAATGGCAGGCCGATTCGGATCTATATTTTGCGTAAATTTGATTTTTTCCAGAATTTTCAGGCCTGATCTGTCTGATGGAAAATTTGTCTTTTGGTTCATAGTCACTCCAGAAACCTTTCTCTCTGTTGCCAGGCGTCTGGCGGAGATGGGGCTACGACAAGCATATGTTTAACTAGCTGATGGTTCACCAACCGGTTACGTCAGTTTAAACTCATTTAGCCGGGATTCGAATTTTTGACCTCTCGCTCAAGACCGAAGCGGTGAATTTTCCATTTGACGGCAGACAGAATCGCGCGTTTTTCATGACGTCGCTATAAGGAAAATGGCGGATATAATTATTTTATATGTAAAACTGACGGTTGGGTGCTTATGTCTAGTTTGTGCAAAACCCGATGAAAAACAATATTACAACCCTGATTACGGAGGTATGGATTAATTTATTCTGTGACACTTCGCTAGTAGACTGATCAGAAATCACACTATATTTATAACATATTCTTAAAAGATGTTAAAATGGTGACCATGATACACGAGAATAAAGAAGAGCATGCAGGAAAGATATTAGAAAGTACTTTTCCTCCGAGAGAATAAAAGAACCTATAAACGACCTACCTTAACCCTTTCCTGCTTCATGAAATTTTAGAATGGTCCAATTTGAAAGAGGATGCAGGGTTGCAGACGACAATGAAAATTGGATGCAATTTGAAATCTGACCATCCTATGTGGTAGAAAATATTGTGGAAAAAAAGGAGAAAATGCTTGTTACCTTAATTTTTTTAAAGCTTTTCATGAGCGTTGTAAATGACTCAGATCAGCCAGCGTTGCATCACCGTATGATAGTTTTTCGACTCCGTATATCTTTACAAAATGCGGGAAAAAATCCCACCAAATATTTAAATATCTTGGCAGACAACATTTGAGAATAGAAGTAAAAAATCTGACAATACCCAAGTTTTAAGATAATCGAGTCGACAAAATCAAGCTTTTTCCATCTGTTAAAATCAAAACACAAAGAGACGCAAATATAAAATCTACGTAAAACCAACATTGGAAAATTCATCCATACGCAAAGAGTGGTCAACTCCCGGAATAGTTACAGATTGTCCAATGACATTGTAAATAGCAAAAATGTAAATAATGTTAAAGCGCTTAAAGCGTTTTTTGGAAAAACAACCTAGAAAAGTTTCCACGCGAATATTGTGGGCTCAGGATTAACCCATTCCCACTCAAGCCCCCCTTTTTAAGCCCCTCAATTAAAGAGCTTTTGAAATCATTATGGAAATGAAGAAATTGCTTGTTTCAAGCAATTTCTTCATTATCCACAATGTTATCTACCCAAAATGACGAAAAAAATTAAAGTCCTTCAACTTAAAACTATCGTCTGCAACTTCTTTCAATTTTGATCAGTCTAAAATGTTTTTGTGTGGGAAAAGGTTAAGAGGAGGATACATTAAAACCTTTCGTGGTAGCCTAGTTATTTAATTTTGTAACAGGAAAATCGGTGAAAATTCGGCAATGATAGAAATCCAACCCCTGTTGGTAAGTTTGAACACCCTTGCCGAAATCCTGGATTCGCCACTTGTGTGTAACCCATTTCTGCTCAATTCGATGGTCCAGTGCGAAACAGTTGTAACTGCGTATAAACATATAAGCAGTTACAACTGTTTCGCGCTGAACCATCGAATTACACTTTTTGAAGAAAAATGAAAAAAGCTTAAGAAAACCGTGATTGTGGAAAATAAAGAAATTCCTTGTAACAAGCAATTTCTTCATATTATTATCATTATCTTCATCAATAATTTCTTTCCAAAAATAAAAAGAATATCGAAATTTTATCAAATGAATTTTGTCGTCTGGAACTTCTTTTAATTTGTCCCAGTCTAAAGTTTTGTCGTCCGGTAATAGTTTTAAAAGACAACGAGGATTTTGGAGCATAGCGCCTTTGACGCATAGATAACGGGAGAAGCCAATGCTCTAAATGCACTTCCTTTATTGTCGGTGATGTCTATAGTCAGTTCGTTTGAAATTTCATGGACAAACCTGGATCCCAAAAATCTACAACGAAGCAAAAGTCTATCCTTATCAGGCTGTGCAAGAAATGTAGTCTGACCAGGGTCGAGACTTTATGTTGAAAGGGGTGCATTTGCTCAGATCAGATATAGGCTACGGAAACCTCGGAATCTGTCCAGAATTCGATACCGATCAAACGAAGATGTACTCTTCGACCAATATGATATCTCGACAAACTTGAATAAACTGAAGAAAATCTTTAGGCCTGCATTGCACGACACAATGACTGATCCAAATTGTAAGAAGTTGCAGAATACAATTTTAAGTTTGTGAATTTTTAAGAATTTTTCTGTTTGGGCAGAAAACATTGTGGATAATGAAGAAATTTCCTGGAACAAGCAATTTCTTAATTTTCAACAATGTTTTCTGAAGTTTTTTTTCTTGGGGTGCGTTAAAAGTGAGATTGTGTTCGAATTTGTTTATCCATTCCGACACAATGACGCTTTTTGACGCCCACCCCAACCAAGAAAAAAATTGTGGAAATCCCTTTGAAAAATGAAGAAACTCCTGGTTATGGTTACAAGCAATTTCTTCATTATCCACAATGTTTTCTAACACAAAAGGCAAAAAATTAAAATTTCACCAACTGAAAGTTGTTGCCAACAAGGTTGAATTTGGCCCAGTCCAAAATTTTGTTGTCTCGTAATGGATTAAAGGAAAGAAAATTATCGACTTATTTTGCGCACAGCTGTATTTTATGTATATTTTATTGAAATTTTGGGTTGGTTTTCGATGAATATCTACTTCAGTCAACACACGTCGATTCCCATTGCAAACTTATTACCGGCTTTGAAAGAAAACCGGAGGTGCGTTCTTTTCGTAGATATGAAAAATCCCGCTAAATAAGATTTTTGGGACGTCTTAATGAACGGTTTTTGTTATTTTTGAGTGAAAATATTCGACGTCGTCAAGGCTACTCGTTAAAGCTAATGCTTACTACGCTTAGATTCCTCATTTTTAAGACTTATTTAGCAGCTTAATAATCTTCATCTTAAGAACGCTTTATCTTAGAGATCTAAATAGGAATCGTAAGGATCTCGACGAAAAGAACGCACATCAGGCTTCCTGGCTTAAATAGATTTTAATGTTGCTTTAGATTATTATTATTTCATGATTGGTTTATAGTTCTCTTTTTTTTTCGTTTCTATGGAGACACGATACCTACAGTTCATTAAACGAATCAGCAAAGCTGTAATAAGAATGGTTGATGGATCGCGTTTGTCAATCGAAAAATCGATAGTCCAATCAAATCTTACATTTTAGATAGGTTGACATGAACGAAAGCGGGGCATACGTTTTTGATAATTTCACTGGATAGGCGGTGAGTTTATCAAATGATAATCTACCGTTATTTCTTGATAATCAACCTGAAAGCATTAAAGAACATGAAAGAATAATACATACACGAAAAATTATCTGCAGCTTCTTTTTAATTAAGACCGGTCTAAAATTTTGTCTTCTGGTCACGGGTTAATGACCGAGTTGAATTACCGTACCCAAGAATAGAACGAGTAAATTTATTTGCCCAATAACTTATGCTTGGTCGTAAATTTAACCCTTTCCTATTTTGCATAATTTTAGACCTGTCCAAAATCAAAGGTCTTGCATGCAGACGAAACTTCAAATTGGATTTCATTTGAAAAATAACCATTCAGTAGGGTAGAAAATATTGTTGAAAAAGAAGTAAATTGCTTGTTACAAGCAATTTACTTCTTTTTCAACAATATTTTCTCAATTATAAACCCGTAGAGACGTAAATACCAGGGATTGAACAGGAAAGGGTTAAAATAATGCCGACTGGTCTTTTTATGTTCAATTTCTTTAATTCACCCGACCTCTGACCTCCGACAGGAAGTCCGATTTAGATAACGGCGTTATTTTTACAAAAAAATATATTGCCAGAAACATAGTTGTTCGGCGGCCTAGATATGTACTTTCAGCTTGATTAATCAGTAGGTACGACCTTTAAGACGCCAAACTAACATAAATGAATTTTGTTGGTGTTCAAAGGTCACTGCCATTCTAAATAGATGACTTTATTGCTCTATCGATTTTTATGCCCCCGCACCGATAAGATCGGGGGCATATTTTTTTACCCATGTTCGACTGTCTGTCTGTCCGTCTGTCTGTCTGTCTGCAAAACTTAACCTGCCAACTAAACATTTTCCTATAACTTCAACCCTGATTAAGTTACAATGCTATTGTTTGGTATGCAGATAGGTATCAGCAAGGCGCAACTGGGGAAGGTCATTTCATCAAGGTCAAGGTCAAAATTTTAACCCTTTTCCCTAAAACGTTACTCAAAAACTTAACCTGTCAACTAAACATTTTCCTATAACTTCATCCCTAATTAGGTTACAATACTAATATTTGGATGTAGATAGGACTCAACAAGGCACAACTGGGGAAGGTCATTCCATCAAGGTAAAGGTCAAAATATTAACCATTTTCCCTAAAACAAAAAAAAAATACCCGTTTCTAAAGAATTCCTGTTTCGGGGGCACGGTGTTTCACAAACGCATCTTGTTAGCTAGCAAAGCGACAGCTTTGATAGCTTAAGTTAACAGACGAAATTTTGAGGTCGTCTCAAAGTTCAACGAGTGCAAACTACCACTGGAGGCTTAACCACTAAATCCGTTAAATGCCTACGCCATTAAAAGTAGTTCTTAATGTATTTCAGGAATATTGCAAACTCTATTCAAATTGTAGTTTACTGTGTCAAACGCACGCTATTTAACCCATTCCCAGTCAATTCCGCTTTTAAAGCATTTTGAAAAAGGCTTTAGAAAACATTGTTGACAATGAAGAAATTGCTTGTACAAGCAATTTCTTCAATGTCCATAATGTTTTCTACCCAACAAGGGAAAGTTTTCTAAATTCGACCATGCTTTGCTAGCTTACAGTGCTTTCAGCACTTTGATTTTTTATTGGTATCGAAGATCTGTCAATGCATTTGCTTTTTCAAGGCTATTCGCAGTAAAAGTATTTCCAACCGAAACTTCTTTCTGTTTTCCCTATTCTCAGCCCATATCTACCTTCTTCTATTCTTGCTGTAGATTTTCGTTTTTACAGAACGTTGTGCCTACCCGCCAAAGGTCGAAAATGGATATATAGCGAAGGTGGAAAATCTGCGAGGAGCTCGTGTGGCCTGGTTCAAGTGTAACGATGGGTTCAAGCTCGGGGCCGCCGATTTAAGGGTCTGTCAACAAGGTCGAATGTGGAGCAACAAAGGTTCCATCAAGTGTACTAAAAGTAGGTATAAATGAACTGCATGTAAAACTATGGAGTACTGTTTGGGTCATAAGTTCATGATGTCGTACACGCTAAAAGGAACGTGCACATGTGTAGAAATATAGACCTGTGCATATGTAAAATGTTAGAATGTGCGCTCAAATATTGAACCATTCCTACAAAATGACATTTTTGACGCCATTCAAGAAGAACAATTGAGAAAACATTGGCGAAAATGAAGAAATTGCTTGATTATACATAGAAGGTCCATTTTCCTCCGACGGGTAACATATTTGACCAATCGAAACTGGCCCGACCCCTTAACTCAAACAGGGAGTTCCGCTTCGATTTTTAGCGGCGTTATTATGCAAAATTTATGGCCAGTAGCATGTAACAAAAAAAGTAAAATGTTTGGCTGTAGTTACGACGTTTAAGTCGCCAAACCAGCAATAAAGGTAAACAAAAATGGCGGCCAATGTCAGAGTCGATAAGCTCAGGTCCGGGCTAAATAAATGATTTGATTAGTCGATTTATTACTTGATTGACAGTCGCCATAGGTCAATTATAGGTCTATAAAGAATTTTGAAGTAGAGGTCATAAAATACCGTATTTATTAAACGAGTCATCTATAACAGATAAAACGAGGCTTTGCCGAGTTTTTATTTATTTTAGATTACGAGTTTAATAAATTCGGTATTTTATGAACACGAATTCGATATCTTATTTGTAATATGACGTAAATGAATAAATCGATAAATTCCTGCACTTCATTCCGCGAAACTTATAGCGCCCTTTGTAAAATGACGTCGTTGTGTGACGCCATTTTCACGGTAACGAAAACCCTCACAAAAGGTTCGGCTCATTTACATAGATATTACACTAGTGTAATAATATCACCCATGTAATATCAAAAATGGTACTCGGGTTTGTTATACTCCCGAGTCGTAGGTCATATTATAAAACGTATTTTTTTACCTGTAGTAAAAGTAGAGGTGAAACAAAAGCTGAAGAATCTGGCCACAGACGTGAAAGACGTCGAGGGAACTCTTACAGGAAAACTGATCACGGCTGGTATTTTTGTCGTAGTGATTATTATACTACTGTTGATGGTCCACATTGGTCGAGTCGTAGCCACGAGGTAAGGGGTTGATTAATTGATTGAATGATTGGTTATTTGGATTTTAACGCCTCTTTTAACAGTATTTTAGTCATATCCCGGCGATTACAACCTTTCCAAGCTGCTCATCCCAGTTAGGTTTACGATTATTTACCATTGTTTGTCGGGTATTTGCCGCGACCGGGGATCGAACCCTGGAACTCATGCTTGAGAGTACGACGCGCTACCACTGCGCCATGGCCGCGTCTTAAGGTAAGGATTGGAGAGTTTGAATTCCTGTCGAAAGTAGCGATTTGTTTTCTCTGTCCAAACATGAGTTTTGTAACTTAACCCATCCCTACACAATGACGCTTTTTGACGCACAGAAAAGCGCATTGGAAAACATTTCTTCATTATCCACATTTTTTTTCTACTCAAAAAGACATATGATCTTGAAATTCCATCAACTATAAATTTTCGTCTGCAACTATTTTGAATTTGGATCAGTCTAAAAATTGTCGTCTGGTAATCGGTTAAAATGCTCTATCTGATCATTATTTTTATTCAAGCTCTAGACAAGACGTTAAATATCGTCAGCAAATCATTCTATCTTGGGTATCATATTACTGACCATGTATGGTGCAAAATAACGCCTTTATAAATCTTAGTCGAAGTTCCTGTCGCTCAGTAGGCGGAGCAAGCGACCTGTCAATTTCTATGCCCTAGCATCGATACATGGGGTCAAGGTTACATTTTGTGCAAAACAGTTGCTCCATCCACAATAACGTTTGAATGCATAGAAATAGGGCACATACGGTATATCTTATGTAGAGCTATTTTATTACTAAAGTGGTCAAGCACTTCTATTGGTACAAAGTCAAAGGTCAGTTATTCAAATGAAATGTCAAGGTCATTTGTACCGAAAACTTCAATTGCAGGGGGTCATTGGCGGTTAACAAACATATCTTCTTATCTTTTAAAAATATCGGAAAATCAACGCGTTATCGTCACATTTTGCAGAAAGTCAATGAAGACAAAATATGATGACGTCATCAAATCAGGAGAGCGCCCGAGACAGGAAGTTCCCTCTGTGTTGACAGTCAGTAACGACCTTTTGAAATCGTCGCTGTGCTGTCAACAGTCCAAACTTCCCAAGAAGTTTACCCCTAAAAAGGAAAAGAAAAAGAAGAAAAAGTCGAAGGATAAAGGTACATGTATTTGAGTATGCACACATGGAATATTCACGAAAATGGCTGGCTGGTGACCTATACGTTGCAACTTTGCATTGAATAAGCTGTAGTAACGATGTTTTTCCTATTCCCAAACAATCCTTTTTTTACTCCCCTGGAGAAAAAAAACCTTGGAAAACATAATGAAGAAGTTGATTGTAACAAACACTTTTTTTCACTGTCCACAATTTTTCTGCCGAAAAAGGAAATAAATAAAAAGATGAATCCCACCAACTTTGAATTGTCGTCTGCTTTTCAATTTGGACCAGTCTAGAAACATGTTGTGTGGGAATGGGTTAAGTCGCCAAACCAACACAAATGCTTCTCGTAAATGTCGGACAAGGTCAGAGTTCAAAGTTAACTTGGCGTCTAATTAAACGTTTTGATTGGTCGATTAATTCTTTGATTGACAGTGGTGATTGGCCAGCCTGGATAATCATAAAGTGCATCCAGAATAAGTAACTATCTAAACAACGCCGAGTAAATCAGATCAGCCTATGCATCCGAACTGTCGGATCCGAGTCTTTACCTGACGCACATCATATGCACGTGGAATTTTTAAAAGTTCTGATCAAGGCAAATCTTTTCAAATTGGTAGATATCCTTAGCCTTTGTCATGCTGATCCCAGAATATTCCGGTTTTGGCAGGAGGTGAAGACCAAGATCAAAGTGCAGTCTGATCTTTGTCTACAGCCCCTTCTTGTACTTTTCCTGTCAGAGCTCTTTATGAAATTGATTTTTAAAAGAAATGGTGATTTTTAACAAGTTCTATCAGTGCTTTCAGCCCTTTGATTTTACAGCAAATCAGTAAGGTAATTTATTCAGCATGACAAGGGTTTTTTTTCAACTATTTTTTTTATTTTCAGACGCTCATTAAGCGTAATGGGTCACTTGTTTTCAGACGCTCATTAAGCGCAATTGGTCATTTTTTTTTCAGGCGCTCAATAAGCGTAATGGGTAACTTTTTTCGTCATTTGAAAAAAGATCCAGATGACGCATTTTTTAAACTGAACTATTGAAAACAAACAAACAAACAAATGAATCCGGGGAGAATAAATCACATCTCAATACTAGAGTTTGCCCAACCTACATATTCGAAGAGGTCTAAAATAGGACTATGTAAACTATTTGGGTCTAAATTATTTTTTGGTAGTATTTTGACAATTATTTCGCATGGCTGGTACATTTCGTCATTTCTCACACCAGTAAACAATCAACAACAATCGATTTTAGCCACAAACTGCCCATCTGCATGTGGCAATGAATTTTGTCAAATGTCGGAACTAATGTTGACTGAAATCGGTATTTCTAACTTTAGATCTTAACCCCTGTCATGCTGAACCCGGAATATTCCTGTTTTGGCAGGAGATGAAGACCAAGATCAGCCTGCACAAAAGTGCAGTCTGATCTTGGTCTAAACCTCCTGCTTGTAATTTTCCCGACAGAGATATTTATGAAATTGATTTCTAAAAGAAACATTGATTTTTGAACAACAAGTTCTATCAGTGCTTTCAGCCCTTTGATTTTAAAGCAATTTTGTAAAGTAATTCATAACATAACATAACATAACATAACATATAGTTTATTCATCTGACTTGAACGTGTTCGTTCATCGTCAAAACATGAGAATTTACATACAAAACATATAAAACTACAAACATGTGGCAATGGCGGAAATGCAATACAAAACTAGATCGAAAATATGGCATATATAAAAAGAAAAAAGTCGGGAAGTGAAAAAGGTTTGTGAAAACAGTTAGTTTGAGATGTGGTAGAATTTACAGTCATCATGGATGTGGTCCGGCTATTAGTATGTTTATTCCTGTCCTAGTACAACTGCCTTGGTAAAAAGTCTCATAAATTTTTGCTTAATTATAATAACAAATACCTTTATTCTATAAACTGGGGTCAAAAATAGTTCAAAGTTAAAATAGATATAGCATGACAAGGGTTAACTGACATTACCTAGCACGTCGCAAACAATCTAATTATCAAATTTTATGAACTTGATTTAGCCATTTATTTGTTGTACGAAAGGACCAACGCATGGTACGAAATAACCATCGTATAGCACGAAATAACCATATTGGAACGAAATGGTTATGGAACAAAATGACTGTATACATTTCGAACCCACGACCCCACGATAGAAAGCAAGGCGTGTAACCGATTGACGCAACATGGTTAGACCAATCAGTCCATAGAAACAAAATTCATTGACGGGTCGATAGACAATCGTTTTTTTTAAATTGACAACAAGGTTAAGCTGTCAATCAAAGAATCAATCGACCAATCAAACCGGAAGTGAACTACAACAATGGTTTACATCTATATGGGGCATTTTTTGTCAGTCTATCGACGTAAACGTCGTACCTACAACTTATTAACCCTTGTCATGCTGAACCCGGAATATTCCGGTTTTGGCAGGAGATGTAGACCAAGATCAGCCTGCACATAAGTGCAGTCTGATCTTGGTCTACACCTCCTGCCTGTCCCCTTTCAGCCAGAGTTGTTTAAATAATCAATTTTCAAAGGGAATATTGACTCTCATTAAGGCTTTCCAGTGCTGTCAGTCCTTTGATTTTAAAGCAATAATGTATAGGATTTTAAATTAGCATGACAAGGGTTAAAACTATAGATACGACATGTAGGTCGCCAACCAACCGTTTAACTGTTCTGTTGTATTTTACTGACCATAAATTTTGAAAATAAAGACGTTTAACCCATTCCCACACAAGCCCTCCTTTTTACGCCCCCAAAGAAAAAAGCTTCGGAAAACATTGTGGAAAATGAAGAAATTGCTTGTTACAAGCAATTTCTTCATTTTTCACAATGATTTCTATACAAAAAGACGAAAGAATGAAAAATTTTATCATCTTGAAATTGTCATCTGCAGATTCTTCCAATTTGGACCGTCTAAAATTTTGCTGTGTGGGAATGGGTTAATATCTAAATTGTACTTCCTGTAGGAGGTCAGTCGATTTTACTAGCAATCCGTCAATTCTGGTTGACCTGTGCTATGATCTCTTTTTCTTCTGTTTCTACTAAATTTCCATATTGCTGTTTTCCGCTTGACATGTCTATTTTTTTTTATAAACTAGATCCAGATGACGTTAATATGAACAGAACTGTTGAAAACAACAAACCCCGAAGGACGAAATCGCATCTTTATTCAAGAGTCGCCCATTCTTCCGATTCGAAAAGGCCTTACAGAGGACAATATATTCCTTTGGTCTATTGAAACACTCAAGACGACCATCAATGGATATGTGCTAAATAAATGCCGGAGTTGAACATGTTTCCTCTGGTCCAAACGATATTGGTCATTCGACTTTGATTGGTCATTCGATTTTTTAGATACCGCCGAAGGTGGACGTATATAGGTATCATCTTCTCCGTCTGTCCGTCCGTCCACTCCGACGGACGTCGTCCAGCGAGCGACCCTTGCGTCCGTCTATATGTCCTCATCTTGTTCACACAATATACTCCTACGATTATCAACCTATTTGAATGTTATTTTCATATAATATACCGAGTCACCCGACCTTGCGCAAATTTTCGTCGTTTTGTCATTTCATGCTGCGTTACAGAAAGGGGGACCTTATGCAAATTTTCATATTAACGCAACCCCTCCTTCATATTTAGCCAAATTTGCATCATTTTTTACGGAATGTTCCTATTTATCTGGCCTTGTACATATTATTAGGTGTCAACCGATTTCGGCTGCGTCACAGAAAAAGGGACATTGATGTTGCGCCGTATATTGTGACTATGATACTCTTGTTTATTGAGGAAGGAGTCCCGTCGTTTCTATACGGTACTAGTTTGACGCTGATTTAATGGAGACAATGAGCTGAAAAGCCGTGCATTCTGGATAGCAAAGCGCTCGCGAGCGTTTTTATCTTTTCCTAAGTTGAACCGTGTGCTTCCTCCGGGCGCGCTGTAAACTATGGCGCAATGAATGGGTCAAATCTTATTATTACCGGCACACGCATAAAATGAAGGTTCTTTTTATTTATGAGCGTGCTAGCTCAAGTTTTGAGCATGCATACGAAATTTTACGCATGCACGCTTACATATGTATCATTTACGCATGCACGCGTTCTCTTTGGCATGCACGACTTAAACTTGACTTTGTAGCCAACCGGCACGCTGTACTAAACATCCGGCGAGTATCTCAACGAGCTAAAAACAAAAAATGGCGTACAACTTAACTTTTATCGCTTAAGTAAACTGAAGTTACGGCATTTAAGTAAAGGAATTGCTAGACATTAATGTCAGCAAATGTCGGAGTTCAAATTTCACTTTCGATCCATATTATCATTCTAATTCTAACGTTACCATGACTTTTATCATTACCAAAAACATGGGACTGATAATGAATCCACATATTTTACGTTACTGTATTATTAAAGTACGTTTTCTTTACTGAGTTGTTGCTCTGATTTGGGTTCAGTGATGTTGCATAAGAATTTTTTTGAAAGCTCTCGCGGTACGTTCAAAATATTCAGCTCGCTCCAAAAGCCTTCTGTTAAAAGTGCTTTCTTATCATAACCACGTCACGTAATGTCAAAATCCCTCAACGTTTAATAAGAAGCACTAAATGTACTGCCGAGACAAACCCACGATGTTAAAAGACACTAGGCAAAATACCATAAAAATCTCACGTAATGTTATAGCAATATCACGTAATAGCATAACCACGCCACGTAATATCATAAACTATCATCAAATGTCATTACCACGTCACATTATGTCATAACCACGCTACGTAATGTCAAAATCTCTGAACGTTAAATAAGAAGCACAATACGTTAAGCCAAAACACAGACGCGCGATGCTAAAAGACAATGCCCGTAATATCATAACTAAGCAACGAAATATCATAATCACGTCAAGTAATGTCATAACCACGCTACGTAATGTCAAAATCTTTAAACGTTAAATAAGAAGAACACTATGTTATGCCAAGATACAGAGACCAGAGGTGCGTTCTTTTCGTCGAGATGAAAAATCCTGCTAAATAAGATTTTTGAGACATTTCAAGAGCGATTTTTGTTATTTTGTGTGAAAATATTCGACGTCGTCAAGGCTACTCGTTTAAGCCAATGCGGAGCACGCTTAAATTTCTCATTAAGAATTCTTAAGAATCTTATTTAGCCGCTTAAAAATCTTAATCTAAAGAAGGCCTTATCTTTAAAATGTAAATAAGAATCTTAAGAATCTCGACGAAAAGAACGTGCCTCTGATGTTAAAAGACACTCCCCTTATTAATATCTAACCACGTCACGTAATGTCAAAATTCCTTAACTTTTAGTAAGAAGTACAACACGTAATGCCAAGACGAAAACAGGTGATGTTAAAAGACGCTAACCGTAATATCAAACCATGTCAAGTATAATGCCAAAATCCCTCAACTTTTAATAAGTAGTACGACACGTTATGCCAAGACAAAAATACGTGACGTAAAAAGACGCTGCCCGTAATATCATATTATATCATGCCACGTAATCATGCTACAAAATGTCATGAAAATGATAATGAGACAACCTTTTAACCCTTTACTGTACAATCACTGGATTTTACGTCCTTGTGATTTTATACTTGAGAAATCACTGTGGGAAAGAAGAAATTGCTTGGTAACAAGCAGTTTCTTCTTTTTCTACATTTTTTTCTACTTTACTGAATGGTTATTTTACAAAATAAATCCATTATAAATTGTCGTCTGCAAAACCTTTGAAATTGGACAGGTCTAAAAAAAAAATAAAACAGGAAAGGGTTAACCCATTACAAGATGCAAAATTTTAGAGAGGCTCAAATTGAAAGGAGTTGCAGACGACAGTTTAAAGTTTATAAAATTTTAGATTTTTTTTTTTTTTTTTTTTTTAGTATTTCCAGGGAGAAAACATTGTGGATACAAGCAATTTCTTCATTTTCCACAATGTTTCAGGATTGTTTTTCTTGAGAGGCGTCCAAAAGCGTCATTGTGTGGGAATGAGTTAACGTAATGTAAATACCACACCACGTAATGTCACAACTATTCCACGTTATTTTACCGTCACGCCAAGTAATGCCAGTGCCACGCCACGTTATGTAATGTACAGTACTTGAGGATGCGTCAAAAAGCCGGTTGGTGTTGGAATGAGTTAATTGAATAAGAGGCGTATGAGGGCCTTAAACGCTCTACTGGCTATCAAGTTTTCCCTTGGTTTAATCTAATATCTAAGGAACTTGATTGCTTAAAGAAGAATGCATAAAAATGAAAATAACAAATTGGACTTTATCCCCATATTACTTTGAGCAACAGTTCTTAAGGTACCTTTTCCTGTGTTTTCTGACAGATCGGCTCCATTTTCATAAGGAACCATCCTTATGACTCTACAATAAACTGTAAGATTTTCAAGGGGATTGAATAATAATTGTAAATTTATCACATTAAAAAAAAAAATTTGAGTGAAATTTTCCCCGTGTTTTCCCACGCATCTACTCAATATCCCAAAGGACCCCCCCCCCAGCCTCAAGACAATACAATTATGATGTTTCAAGAGAATCAGAGAATAATTAAGGATTTTATTGCTTAAACAAGAATAATTTGGGTGAAATCCAAAATGCCCCCATCCCCACCCCAACCCCGAGTTTTCAGGTGGATCCACTTGATTTAGGAGAGTAATCTTCCTTATGACTCTACAACCATCCTGTTAAAGTCTCAAGAAAATTAGATTATAACTATGGACTTTTTTCTTAAACGAGAACATTTTGAGCGAAATCCATAAAGCCCATATTTTTTTGATGTATCCACCCCATTTAGGAGAAAGGAACTTTCCTTATGACACTAAAATCATCATATGAAAGTTTCAATGGAATCGGACAATAATAATAGACTTTATCGCTGAAATGAAAATATTTTGAGTAAAAATCCACAAGGCCCATTTCCCCGTATTTTTGACGGGTTGTCTTGATTTCGGGTAGCAAGCTTCCTTATTAGACTATTTTATCATGTTAAAGTTTCAAGAGAATCTGATAACAATTGTTGACTTTATCGCGTAAACGAAAATATTGTAACGACCCTGGGGTACGGTGGTAGGGTAAATTGGACAGATTGCCGACCCAGGTCGCCGAACGGGGTAGATACCTTTCCGGTAACAGGAACTATGGTAGAGTGAATGACTTAACAACACCAGATATCCATTATAACGACATTATCTAATTAACGAAATAGGCGAATACACTTGCTTTTTCACACCCATCGGAAGTATGACACGCGACTGTTGTGCAAATAAACACTGTAACAAAAGGATAATTCGCGTTGCCCTTTACCCATGGAGATCGCGAGTGTGCCCTAAACGTCGAGACCTGGCTCAGTACCATGAAGGGTACCCGCCCAACCCTAACGGAGTACGCTCACTCCTTGCGTGACCTTTATCATATCCAATGTACTGCAAGGCTTGTCTCCTCACAGTGACGCCCACAACTCTACGCCTTGAAGTACCTCGGGTATCCACCTCCCCCGACGCAAAATAACGAACTAATATAATGTTTGAAAAACCAGTAAATGCGCGCTTTAAGTGCAGAAACGATTAATTCTTTGGGTTTAAGATACTAACTTCATGTTGATTTTAACAATTTGATTGTTTAAGATACAAGCGAAGCTGCGTTTAAACGGAATAGTAAGTTTGGTTTATCATTTTCTCTCACGTCACCAACTTAAGGTTGTGGACCGGAACCGATAAGTCGCTAGAGTGCCAAACGAACCTCTATTTATAGGCTTCGGTTGGATGGTTGTCAAGAGCTTCCAGGAATTATCACGCTTGATTTGTCCGCTGATCACGGTTTCCACGCAGGAGAATCTGTCCAGGAAAAGCACCAACCAAGCACGACTATCAAGAAAATACAGATCTGTGACTGGCTAGACGCATAAACTGTAACGTAAGGATAAAATCCGAGCACCCATGGACCGAATGAAAGTAATGAAGGCTCGCAATTTCAAGTTTACAAAATGTTTCAAGATTAAGATTCGCGATTCATAAGAGATATGATCACAAACACTGAGTATATTCTGTCATGGAAGTGCAAAGAACATTCACCACCACCCAATTGTGTAAATCAGGCCATAAAAATGGCGGATGACAGAATGTAAACAACGCTAACGAATGGTAATTCTTTCTTCATTTTGGACGTTTAGCATGGTTGAATATCAACCAGTAATAGTGTTAAAGACTTAAAATGCACATATAACTAGGTTTATTCGTGTTCATACTTCCGAATAGGAAAACAAAGGGCACATGCCTGACGTCACATTAAATGATCAATTAGTCTTGCATCAGATCGAGCCGTTTTTGATTATGACAAATTAACCCGACAAAGCCAAGCCAGGTATTCTTCAATATTTTAAGTGAAGATCTGTAAGGCCCCTTTTCCCGTGTTTCCGATGCCACAAGTATTCCCTGCATCCTGTGAAAGTTGCAAGAGTACTAGATAATGATTATGGATTTCATTGCTTAAACGAGAATAATTTGAGTGAAAATCCAAATTGCGCCATTTTCCCGTGTTTTCAGATGGATCAACTTGATTTCGGAGAGAAACTTTCTTTGTGACCCTACAACCATCCCGCGGAAGTTTCAAGAAAATCAGATAATAATCCTGGACTTTATTTTTTAAGAGAGAACATCTGAGCGAAAATCTATAAAGCCCTTCCCCCGAGTTTTATGATGTATCCACTCCATTTTCGAAAGGAACTTTCCTTATGAGACTAAAATCATCATATGAAAGTCTCAAAATAATACGACAATAATAAAAGAGTTTATCGCTTAGATGAGAATAAATTTTCAGCGAAACCCCTTAAGGCCCCTTTTCCCATGATTTCGGACGGATCCTCATGATTTCGGGGAGCAATTTTCCTTATGAGCCTACAATCATCATATGAAAGTTACACGAGAAATTGAGTACTTTATCGAGTAGACGAGAATATTTTGAGTGAAAATCTGTAAAGCCCCTTTTCCAGTGTTTCCGATACCACAAGTATTCCCTGCACCTTTGAAGGGAATCCGATAAAAACTGTGGACCTCATAGTAATTACGAGGTATTTTCATTTAACCCATTTCCACACAATCCTTCATTTTACGCCCCTCAAACGATTTAGAACACATTGTGGTAAATGAATGACTTCCATCAAGCAATTTCCTCATTATCCACAATGTTTTCTATCAAAGAAGACAAAGAAATTAAAATTCCTTCAACTTGAAATTGTCTTATGCAACTTTTTTGTGAGTGGATGTTTTTTTCAACAAGTGACCGTTTAAACTTAATTAACCCAGACCACAACATATTTTCTACATTTATCAAAAGATTTTTGATATTTTTGAAAAATTATTGAACGAGTTTTAGTGTCATGGGAAAATTGTGTTTGGTAACACTCAAGGTCAAGATCACAGCTGAAGGTAAAGCGGGAAAATTGACCTGGTCCAGAGTATAGTAGCACATTGACTAGTACTAGTGTCACGCAAAACTTTATTTTGACTGGCGAGCCTGTCCTAATCTCGTCCAATATCGGAGAGCAGCGTAGATGGGACAGGTTCGCCAGTCTAAACTTTATTTTGATACACAAAATGTCGTAAAGGTTACAGGGAACTATTCCGTTTTCCGTAGGCGACCATTATAAGAAAATTGCACATAGCTCATCCCCAAAACTTGCAAGGGAGTCAAACCATATATCAAATTCAAGAACAATCACTCATCCTTCAAAATAATTGAATTGTGATATGGCATGATCCCTTTTATCAATGACTTATGACGTCATTTTTAAGATAACCCTCTTCGCGCAGCTAGTTTTACTGCATTCTCCGAAAAATACCCCAGGGTATAGAAACCGCCCCTCAAGAGGCGAAATACATTAAAATGTTATCCTTTTCGTTCCTAAGTTATTAACAGAGTATCAATTTATCGGATCAAATCGTTAGATTTCGTCTTGATATTATATGGACCAATCAGAGGTCTCTTTGATCTTTGTTTACATCACCCCTTAGACAAAATGTGACAGATGGCGGGAAACTGTATTAGTTCCCTGTAACCTAAACATGAACACACTATGTGCTAGTGCTGATGGAGAATGTCTCCCAGGCTATCAGTAACTGTAGGTTTGAAAGTAACTAGGGTAAATCAATCATGCAATTACATTTCATTTCCTGAAATTACCTCCCTTGCGTCTCACAACTTTGAGCTCCGACATTGGCCGCCATTTCTTCGAATCATTTTTTTGTTGGTTTGGCGACTTAGCCGTCGTAACTACAGTTTATTCAAGCTGTAGTTACGACGTTCAGGTCGCCAACCAAACAATCTTTACTTTTTGTAACATGCAACTGGCCATTAATTCTAAGCAACGAATCCGTTTGATATCGAAGTGGAACTTTCTGTTTGTATCAATAGGATGGGCCAACGGAGTAACTTGGCGGGGCCAGCGATTAGTCATTATCAGTGAGACTGGGGACCGAGGCTCGTACTGATGCTGCTATTTCCTGATCTAAAAATAATGTTACAAATAACATAAATATGTCACGTCAAACGGCAAACAACGTAACAACAGCTTATTCAAGCTCTAGGTCGAACAGCGAGTAACAAATAGTTTCCATCGCATTTAGCCAGACTTGTAATTAGCGACGATAACAAAATAGCAACATGGCCTCAAGTTTACTGTCTGTCTTAGCGTAGTCTGTCTTAACCGGAGTAATAGCTTGAAGCTATTTCAAGACGACAAGATCTCGACGGGTCCAAATTAAAAGATATTGTAGACTACATTTTTCATTAACTGTTAAAATTCTTTGTCTTCCTTTTATGGCAACATTGTGTTAATGAAGAAACTGTTTGTGCAAAGCAATTTCTTCTTTTTTTCTAGGTAATGTGTTTTTCTAATATGGAAAGCCTGTTTTAAAAAGGATGACAATCTGGTACATTTTTGAAAACCAATAACAACTTTCTATACACTGTTTGTTAATAACGAACAGCAGTGTTCAAACAGTCATTGAATTGAGAATTTCTTCCTCTGCATTAAAATTTATTTTCGAGATACCAACTAACACGTTTATGTATAATAATCAATTGTCGTAATACCAATTAACACCTCTGTGTATTACAGTTTTTCATCGAAATACCAAAGGTGAAAAATGCTACCTTGTTTCAAGAGTATTCCTGCCTGTCGAATCGGTGAGGTCTAAAATAGGAAAATATTAGTATCTAGCCTATCAAATCACTATGGTAACTATTTTCAAGGTGCCAAAATTATAGCTTATTACAGTCGCTTGGATTTAAGTTAAAATTTGCTATGGACTTGGTACAATTTCGCAGTCTGCGACTTTTAGGTTCACGTTATCTTGTCGTAACAATACGGTACATGATATATTTCAAATTTAGAAACCTCCCCCCTGTCGATTAAATGAGGTATTAACCCTTTCCTGGATAAACCCGGGATTTTACGTCACTGTGATGTTATAATTGAGAAAACATTGTGGAAAAAGGAGAAATTGCTTATAATAAGCAATTTCTCCTTTTCCCACAATGTATTCTACCACATAGGATGGTTTTATTTGGAATTGCATCAAATTTTCATTGTCGGTTGCATCCTCTTTCAATTTGGACCAGTCTAAATCAAAAACCAGGAAAGGCTTAACATGTAGTGCCATGTGTTATCATTCACCCTATCAAAAGGTATTTAGGTAAAGTCCCCATTTCGACAGGCAGCCGAAAGAAAATATTTAGGAAAAAAAAAGTAGCGAAAGACAATTGATGGATCGCTGGTTACGCTAACTGAACTCCAACAGGAAGTCCCACAGCGTTATCGACCCTTTCCCGTTTTTGGAAATTTTAGACTAGTCCAAATTGAAAGAGGTTGCGACAATGAAAACTGGATGCTATTTGAAATGAAACCATCCTATGTGGTAGAAAATATTGTGGAAAAAGGAGAAATTGCTTGTTACAAGCAATTTCTTCTTTTTCCACAATGTTTTCTCGAGTATGAAATCACAGGAACGTAAAATCACGTATTTGAACGGGAAATGGTTAAACGGTGTTATTCGTTACCGAACCTATGGCCAGTAACATGTAACGAAAAGTGAAATGATTGCTTTACGACCTAAAGGTCGAATCTACAGCTTGAATTAGCTGTAGTTATGGCGTTCAAGCCGACAAAGCTACAAAAATGCTGCAATAAATGTCGTCCAAATGTGGTGTTAAAGTTCACTTCCGGTGTAAATGTATGATTTTGATTGGTTCATTTATACCCACGATCCGTCAATTCTTCTTTTCCCATGATGCTTTTCTAAAAACAAATCAACAAACAAAAAAGGATATCTGGTATAAAACATTGAAATCGACAAATTTCAAAGTTTATTTAAAAATAACATATAACCATCCATGGCCTACAATAAATTACATAACTTCGCTTGTCGACAAAACATCATAACTACAGCTTTATTTCAGCTGCAGTTACGATGTTTCGGTCGCTAAACATCGATAGCATACAACTAATATTACCCGGAAGGAATAAACGACGCGAGAGATATGGCAAAAAAACCTTCCAATTAGTTAAGGTTTTTAAGAGGAAGTAATTTCTGAGTAGCTGAATTGTAAAAAAGAGCACACCATTTTTCTTTGCTCGGTTGATGGTTGATTTAACCCTTTTCCCCGCACAATTCCTAATTTATAAGTCCCTGTGATTATATACTTGAAAAAAAAATCATTGTGGAAAAAGAAGAAATGCTTGTAACCAGCAATTTCTTTTTTTTTTTCAACAATGTTTTCTACCATACTGGTTGTCTACATTTTAAATTGTACTTTATTTAAAACGTCGCTTGTTACCCTTTTGATTTTGGCCAAAGTCTAAATTTTAAAGAAAAAGACAGAATAGGGTTAAGAAAGGCAACAAAAAATATTTACATATATACAAATGTAGAAAGCGATAACCACAACTCTCCAACAGTAAAAATCAAATTAAAAAACAAATGTAAAGCAGTGAAAATCTGAGAATATTTAATGCTCAATATATACAAAAACAAAAAGATACTTATAATATGCTCTATATCTATATATGAGCCTACGCGTGACATTTCCAACCATTTCGCACGTGCGTGACTCGCACACATGTAAAATATACAACATATTTGACTTTTCATCTGCAAATTCCTTTTTGTTTGAACTAGTTTAAATTGGATTTTTTTTATAAGAACTAAGGGAGTTGTTGATATCCATCGACATCATTGATACCAAAATGTTCGAATATTGAAATTGCATTTGGATTTATACCCATAGGTTTGGCATTTAAGTCGACATATTTCCGAACAATACGTCGTATGTTTGATCTTCTTTGGATGGCAGTCTGTCTCTCCTTGCCTTTAGACGAACAGAAAGCGTTAATTGTTACTGGTATAGCGCAGATCAGCATGATTGTTACAGCTTGAATGATGACATTCAGCTCTGCGTATTTATCGAAATACCAGACAAGAAATACAGACAAGCTAACAAGCATTATAGAAGTCGCACACTTCAGAAAGGTTAGCAGTAACTGAACACGCCGTGGTCTTGTTTGAATAACAACAAACTCAAAGAATTTTCTAGATATGAAAAATGCTTGTTTCGTCTTTCGAGCCCTGATGACATTTTTGTCAGACTGTGGTAACTTTTTGGCGACACTAATCGTTGTTTCCAAAAGGGAGGAGTAAAATTTGCTGAAGCCCCTGATGCTTTCAAGAAAATAGTACAGGGAAGAACAAGCAAATATGATCAGTCCATAGGACTCTTTTGGGTAGCGAATGATACCCGAGTAGGTGAATAATGCGACTCTTGACAAGAACAAAAAGGATTCTAGAAATATTGAACAGAATAAAAAATATGCGATGACAAAGAGAATAGTGTAAGTCATAGAAAACGTAATTCTCAAGAAGCGATAAAATATTCCACGGTGGTTAACGGTCAAAAAGTTAAATGTCTTTGTAAGGCCCTTCGTACAAATGTAGCTGAAGTTAATGATAGGACAGGTACAGAATATTACCGCTAGGACCATTTCAGTAATACATACAAATAACAGGATAAGAGAGGGTATCATTAGAAATATTGCTCGACAAACTTGGTGCCAAGTCACTAGATAAGTTGTCCAGACTCTTCGAAAACGGCCTCTAAAGATCAGAAAAGACAGGTGCCAGAAGTCAAAGTTCAGGAGCATGAAAAGGTGACTTTGCAGGTATTTAGAAATCTTGTCATAGCCTTGTTTGCTTGAAATTTCCACAGAACCAAGGATTTCCTTTACCTCGATTGGCAAAAATAACGGAGAGTCCGCCCTCTTTTGGTCTGATATACCGAGAAGAAAGTGTTCACCACAGTCTCTGGGTGGCACAAGGCTTATCCACGTCACAACAACATAAAAAGCCATCGCAATGTAAGGACCTTTTAAAAATGGCAAGAAATTAGGAGTATCTATTGACTCATGGAAACCGGCCGCGACAGAACGAAAGCCAAGCGGTACTGATCTACGAATGCACGATTTAACATAAGATTTAAGGTAAACCTGATCCAGAATAACTTCAATAAAGACGATAGTGAGAACTAAAATCGGGAAAGACAACCGGACAAGTCGCGATACAGTAACTCTACTAAGAGGACAAAGTGATCTGACTGGACCGAGCATTGTCCCTGTCACAGAAATCGGGTGTGGATCTGTTTCACAACTCACGAATTTTTCCTTGATTTTATCGTCAAGTATAGTCAAGCTGACATCAAATCCATCCACACTCTCGTCACCGTGTTCACTTCCAGAATCATTATTTACATCAATGGTTGCATCAAGTCTTGTTAGTTGACGCGACGTTTCTTCTTCTAATGGATACTGTTTAACCATAGTTGAAGCAAATAACATAACCATAAAGGGAGAATACACAAACAAGATCATCCCAAGAACGCATGGTAACACCAACCATTCAAAATGATTGTTAAATATTCTTTTATGACATTTCTGCAACTCGCTTGAATTGTTACGGTTGAGATAATGTCTGTTATAGGTACAACAAACTCGCCTCGTTAATATGAACGGACAGAACACGTTGTTACAAAGAGTTCTCCACCCTAAATCACGCAATGGGACTTTTTCTGTATAACACCAGTAAATTTCCCTTATCCTTTCAAGTTTATTAAATATGATATGCCTTGCCATTTCTGCTAGTGCAGCCCCTATCAGATTGTTTGTTGTATTTCTGCCTGCTACTAGAATCGTTCTTTTGCCTCCTGTCAGAGTCGAAGTGCAATTGTCAGCGTGTAGTGTCATTGGTTTCGGTTCAAGTTCGGCATCTATTTTCAATAAACCAAACGACCAGACCAATGCTTCCTCTGGCCAGTCCAAATATTGTCTTGAACCATCCTTTCCATCGAAATACCAGGTCCAGACTTCAGGATTTATTATGGCTGAATCATTTTTTTCTACGAATGTTATGTTTTCGAAAGAGAGTTTAAGCGGCACTCTCACGTGCCTGTTTTCTAAGATCGCCCTTTTAAAATGGCTTCGTTTGTGATCATCCGCGATTGTAAGGCGACATGACGCAAGCGGAGGTGCTTCAAAAAAATTCAGATCTTTTTTTGGATTTGCATACTTTTTCCGGTTATTTTTTTCACTAGTTCCTGTGGACACTGAAGCAATACTGTTGACATCCTTCGACACATTCCAACCATCTACATATAAACTAGCTGAAAAATAGCTGTGCAACACTATTAAAGTTAAACAAATTTTTTCTGGTAACATTGTACAAAAGTATTGTTTCGTTGATAACCCAAGATGAAAATGTATGTTTTCTATAACAATGGCGTTTTATAAACCCGTCAGTTATAAGGCTAAGCATTTTAGATTATCCGTTGTGCTTTATTATTTGTTTCAATTGACTACCCCCGATCGAGATTTTTCATGGATTGTCACTTGATAATTTACACAGCAACCAGTGAAATGAGCATAATGATGAAGCCATAGATCTAGTCCAGTTTTATTTCAATTCGCCCTGCTGAACGCCAACTTAGCGGGAACTAACCTTGAGAGCATAGAAAAGGGGTGGGCAGAAAGGGGGCAAAGTATTTACTTGAGACCCTAGTGGAACCTATATTGTAAATATGGATCAATATTGGACCCATATAGGATCATAAAAATTCTAAGAAAAATATCCCAAACGAATAAAAGGACAAAATTTCAAAATTCAAATCTTTGTCGACGCATTTTTTTCTCAAATAGATATTCTTATGGCCTATAGAATATGGAAACCAATAGAGTAAATTGATCAATCGCGGCTGTCTAGCAAGGAATCAGCTGACCAATCAAATAATTCATTTAACCCGGACCTGAGCTTTCATCTCCAACACTGGCCGCCATTTTTGTTTACCTTTTTTGTTGGTTTGGCGACTTGAACGTCGTAACTGCAGCTTATTCAAGCTGTAGTTACGACATTTAGGTCTCCAACCAATCATTTTGCTACATGCTATTAACCATGAAATTTGCAAAATGACACCATTACAAATCGAAGCAGAACTTCCTATCGGAGCTACTGGGCGGGGCATAGGGAGTCAGTGGGCGGGGCCAGCGATTGGTCATTTGGCCGTGTCATTTCAAGATGGTATCCAATAAAAGTTTCCCGCATGGGTCCTAAATAGATCCCGCTTGCATAGCCCATCCGGGTCACAGATTGGCAACCCATATTGAACCAATATAGGTTCCTGCATATTTTTGCACGTTGGGGAGCTACCGATCACATCAAAGTCTTGCCATTTAATTCACGTGAAAAATGACGCGATTTAAGAAATTTTCGACACTTTTCTTTTTGTCCCTCTTTCTTTTTCTTAACCCTTGTCATGCTGATCCCGGACTATTCCTGCTTTAGCAGGAGGCATAGACAAAGATCAGTCTACACCACCTGCATTCTTTTGATTAAACCAGGATTTTTCCATAAGATTAATTTCCAATAAATATATTAGCCCTGAAAAGCATATCTACAGAGCCACTAGTCCTTTGATTTTCTTGCATTTCTGATTTTTATTCAGCACGACAAGGGTTAAGATGAATTGACTCCGGACTGTTTACAAACGAAATATTGCCACGTATGTTACTTAGTAAAGCTTAAAAGAGCGTTTCTTTCTCCGGGATAACTTTGTTTTTAATGGACTGTGGAAATGAGAGACCATGTTGGTCTACTTATTAACGGGCCGCTTGTCCTCTGTAGTCCGACAGGACTACAACTCTGATATTAAACGCCATTACATGTATTCTGTAAACTTTATGGCTAGTAACATGTAACAAAAAATAAAAATGGTTGGTTATTGACCTATATGTCGTAACTACAGCATAAATAACCTGTCGTTACGACGTCTAAGTCAGCAAACCAAAATATGCTTCACAAAAATCGCGACCAATGGCGGAGTTCAAAGTTCACTTCCGGTCTAAACGAATGGTTTAATTGGTCTATCGTTTTTTTTTTTTTTTTTTTTTTTTTTGCTTTTTTTGTTGTTTTTTTTTTTTTTTTTTTTTTTTTTTATTGGCACTTGCGATACGTCAATTTTTCACCCAACCAGGTAAGCTCTATCAATAGTACATTATACATTATCTTACGAGCACTGCACGAAATTTAGACAATGACTATAAAATTACCATAACTTTTATAAATACCCAGCTCTAATGACTTAAAAAAAATACTGGAGAAAGTGGCCGCGGGCATATCACAGTTGTTAGCGCGTCGGATTCTCAAACATGAGGTCCAGGGTTCGATCCCCGGTCGCAGTAAATATATTTTCGACGTTTGTCACCTACCAATCGGTGGATAATCGTAAACCTACTAGAGAGCCGGAGGCTTGGAAAGGATGTAGTGGTAGTGAGAAATACCAGGGATCCATTAGGTGCTCCAGCCGCTACGACATAACTGAAATACTGTCACATGTTGCGTTAAAACTCATCAATCAACCAGCCTGGAAAAAAGGGGTAATTTTCTGGGTTTTCTTGGGCCAAAATCTCATGCAGTGTAGGTTACACCAAGAGAGATGTTTCTGATCTTTCCATTCAGAGCTCGGGAGGTGCTTTGGACAACAAGATGACCGCATGCGGATGCCAACGCGTAGCTGTTCAAATACTTAACAGTTGGTACAATTTCTAAGTAGTAAAAGGGGTATAACTCGTTAAAAATGCATTTAGAGTTACGCCCCCACCTTGTTCGTATAGATAGTGATAGTGAACATATATTCCGAGTTTCAAGCGAATGTGTCTAGTAATACCAGAGATATTACAAAATGTCAAAGCGATGGCGATGTAGACACTGACACAGACGCCGACCTGGCCTCGGCAATACTTTATTTTTTTTTCCCCGAAAACAGCCGAGATAAAATTGTAAACTGTTGATAATAGAAGTACACTTTTAAGAATGTATAAACACGAAATATTTTTTTGTTGGCCTTATTTGGTTTTTCCCTATTCGCTTTATAAAGGGCAGAAATATGATCTATCAAAAAAAATGTATTCAATGACAGGTGAAAAATGAAGGGTCTTCCCCGCCTATATACCCAATATGTAAATATCTACTTTGTAACCATCGGTTTTCGCTACCCAAAAGTATTATCCCTAAAACATTGTGGGAAAAGAAGAAATTGCTTTCCAAAAGCAATTTCTTTTTTTTCCACAATGTTTTATATCCGATTCTATCGTATTTTTCTTAAAAAGAATATTCAATTTTGTGTGAGGCCTGCAATACCATTAGTTTTGACAAGTCAATTCTTTTTTCTTCTGGTAAAACTTAGATTGAAAATTAAAATCATCAACCCGAGATTATTCAAGTTCTGTCGTACTCAGTTGGGTTCGATCCCCGGCGGCGGCACATATCCTTTACGACATTTATCTCTCACCAACGAGTGGATAATCGCATATCTAAGTGGGATAGCAGCTGGAGGCTAGGAAAGGATGTAGAGGTAGTACTGGTGTGAGAAATACCAGGAATTCATTGTTAGGTGCTCCAGCCGCCGCGATATGACTGAAATACTGTTTAAAACGGCGTTTAACCCCATTCAATTAACAATCGTACTCGGTTGAGAATTTACTCAAAGATCGAGTTGGTATTAATGATTTATTTCTGCTTAGATCATATGGTAATTTCATTTCATGAAAATAAATAACAATATTTGTAGGTTGTTACCTATTTTAATATACAATCAAAATCAAACCAAGATATTTATTTAAACTTGAAGTTTGAGTCCGAAAAAAATAATCTCGGGCCCTCGGTCATCTCTTGAAAAAAAAACTACACCAATCGACGGATAGACGCTTTTAATCGATAAATCGAAGAACTAATCAAATCATTCATTCCGATCGAAAGTGAATGTTGTCCCCCCACATTTTTGTTGTTTTGGTGACGTAAATTATTCAAACTGTAGTTACGGCCTTCAAGTCGCCAGCTAAATATTTACTTTTTTAGTATTATAGTTCTGATTTGTATTTTAATAAAAATATCGTTTAAATCACCAATCAAATCGCAATGTTGGAGGCAAGTGGGCGGGGTCAGCTATCCGTCTATTGTAAAGGTGAAAATGATCTGATTGCGATGCTTAACCCTATCCTGTTCATGTTCAATCCCTGGTTTTTAGCTCCACTGGTTGAAGACAGCGAGCTATTGTCATGGCGTTGTGTCCGCCATGCGTCCGTCCATCCATGCGTCGATAAACTTTTACTTAAAAAATCTTCTCCTCAGAAAGTACTGAACAGAATTAAACCAAATTTCGAAGAAATGATCCTTGACTGACCCTTTATCAGTTTCCTTCGAAGAATTTTGATCGGATGAAAAATATGGCTTTAATGGGCAGGGTTAATTTCCATATAAGGTGAAACCTTTAAAAATCTTCTTCTCAGAAACCAGAGGATGGATTTCTACCAAATTTAATAGAAATTGTCATTGGGTGACCTTTTAACAGATTCCCTCAAAGCATTTTGATAGGATGATAAACTTGGCTTTAATCGACTCAGCTCATTTCCATATATGGTGAAACCCTTAAAAATCTTCTTGGAAACAAAGTGTTAGATGTCAATCAAACTTTACAGGAATGTTCCTTGGCTGACCCTTTATCAGTTTCCTTCAAAGAACTTTGATCGGATGAAAAACATAGCTTTAATGGGCAGGGATAATTTCCATATATGGCGAAACCTTAAAAAAATCTTCTTCTCAGAAACCATTGGTTGGATTTCTATCAAATTTTACAAGAATGTTCCTTGGGCGACCCTTTATCAGATTCCTTCAAAGTTTCTTGTTTGGATGATAGATATGGCTAAAATGGACGGGGCTTATTTCCATATTTGGTGAAAGCTTTGAAAATCTCTTTCTCAGAAACAAGTGGATGGATTTCAACCAAATTTTACAGAAATCATCCTGAGGTAACAATTTTATTAGATTTCTTCAAAGAATTTGATCGGATGATATACATGGCTTTAATGGGCTCAGCTCATTTCCGTATATAGAGTAAGTTTTGAAAATCTTCTAAATAGAAACCAGCGAATGGATTTCAACCAAATTTCACAGGAATGATCCTCAGAACCCCCCTTCTTAGTTTCCTTCAAAGATTTTTTAAAAAGATTAAATCAATGGCTTTAATGGGCGGGGCTAATTTCCATATATGGTGAAAGCTTTGTAAATCTTTTTCTCAGATACCAGTCGATTGATTTCAGCCAAACTTCACTGGATTTAACCTCTGGTGAGTCTATTTCAGATTTCATCAATTAATTCTGATTGGTCGGAAACAAAGCCTGAAAACAACACTTGCTTAATCAGGCCTGTGGAGCGATACAGGCGCTCAAGCGCCTCTAGTTTACGTCGATGTGACTTTGTAATTGAGAATCATTGCAAAAAAAGAAGAAATTGATTGTAACAAGCAATTTCTTCTTTTTCCACAATGTTTCTACCCTACTAAATAGATATTTTTCCAAGTTAAATCCATTTTAAATTTCGTCTGCAAAACCTTTGAATTCAGACGGGTCCAAAATTTTGCAGGACAGGAAAGGGTTAATTCTAGGCTCACTGTATACCGACCGTTTAACTTACCAAATACTTGTGAAAAATCACGTGAAACCGGACTACATGTATCTGTGAGGAAAATGTCATTTGTAGTCAGACTGAGCTGAATATGCCAAATGAAAGATTTAAGTGGCGATTCCACTGAAAACGGCAAAGGAAGATCATCTAGGAATTAAGTGTGCATATTAACCAATTCCCACACAACAAAACTTTAGACTGGGCCAAATTGAAAGAAACTGCAGACCACAATTTTAAAATTCCTTGTATTTTTGGATAGGGAAAATTGTGGATAATGAAGAAGTTGCTTGGTCCAAGCAATTTTTCATTTTCCACAATGTTTTCAAAAGTGATTTTCTTGAGGGGCGTGTGTGGGAATGGGTGAAATCACAGTGAATAAAGCTCGAAAGAAGTCATGTATCACCGTTTGGTGGCAAAATTATCGTAGCTTCAGTTTTATCTAAGCTGTACTCGTGAGATTTTGGTCACCCATCCACGATAGAGTCTGTACCTGATCAAAAGAATTTCCGTATAAATAGTAGAGACAATTTACCAATCGCGGCTGTCAATCAAATAACAAGTTAACCAATGAAACCTTTCATTGAGACCAGAAATGTGTTTTGAACCATGACATTGGCCGCCATTTTGACAACCTAGTTGTTGGTTTGGCGACTTGTAACTACAGCTGATTCAAGATGTAGTTACGACGTTTAGGTCGCAAACCAACTATTCTACTTTCTTGTTACATGCTCTACTGGCCATAAATTCTACAAGAAAACGCCGTTTACTATCGAAGCGGGACTCCCGTCGGAGTATATAAATGTGGCCGATGGAGCTAGTGGGCGGGGCCAGAGATTGTTCAATTCCCACTTGACATATAGAAAATTTTATAGATTCCATTTTCTGATAAGCTTCCAGAGTTTATGCGTTTTGGCCTGAGTTGATCAATGTGCCGTTGTTTGAAAACACGTACACACCCACACGAGATGGCAGGTATACGGCAAAAGATATAGTTTAGAAAGAAATAAGATTTAGTAAGGGGTCAACCTCAGATAGAATTTCGAATATCAACACATGGCAAGGTAGAATAGCCAGTCTAGAATGACCATATCTGTAATACCATTCCTACATAATGACGCATTGGGAGAAAAATAATTAAAATAAACATTGTGAAAAATGAAGAAATTGCTTGTAGCGAGCAGTTTTTTTCATTTTACGCAATGTTTTCTAACCAGGGAGTTGAAAAAAATTAAAATTTCATAATTTTTCAATAGTCGTCTGCAAATCCTTTCAATTTGGACCAGTCTAAAATTTTGTCGTCTGGTAATGGGTTAATGGCGGGACGTATCGACTCCAGTCAGCTAGCCTGCGCCGTCTGTCCAGTGACAGTACTTTTCGCACGTCCAAGATGTTACTTTATCGCATGACAGGCCATATATATTTGAGCGCGTGCTTGACATTCCCAACCATTACACATGTGCGCCAAGTAAAGACTCAGATCAGCCTGTGCATCCGCACAGTCTGATCAGAGTCTTCACTCTGCGCTCGGTAGAAAGATACTGACCCAAAGATTCTTTAAACAATCAGCGAATATTCTAATTGCCCCAAATGGCTGTCAAGGGTCCTCAATGTGTGCAAGTCACGCACATGCGAAATTGTTGGAAATGTCACGCACAGGCTCATTTTTGATTGGTTGATGTCTCCAAGCGGAAGTATTTTTAGTGCAGTTATATCGGCCAAGGAATCGAGTTACAAAGAAAATAAGGGAAAGTTGAATTTATTTCCTAATGACGAGATCTGAATTTCTATAGGGCTGTCGATCTATAGATGTTGGTATTCATGCATTTGTGGTGAGCATTGTAGTATCTAATTGGAAAAGTTTCAACTTTGATTAGAATTTCCAAATTTGTTTATTCGGGACCCGTCAAACAAAATTGTACCTCCCGAAAAACGAACCCAACCCCTCCCCAAAACAACGACCCCCGCCCTGGGTCAGGGTTGACATTTTAAAATGGTACCCTGCTTTGCACGCGCACGTGTAGTGAAAAGCGGATTCTAACCCTTTCCCGTTTTCCGAACTTAAGACCAGTCCAAATTCAAAGATTTTGCAGACAAAAATTTTAGACTGGGTTTTATTTTCTAAAATAACCATTCAGTAGAGTAGAAAATATTGTGAAAAAAGAAGAAATAGCTTGCTAACTCGACGTAAACTCAAGGGATTGAACAAGAAAGTGTTAAGGAATTAACGTTAGTTAATATTTTTTCATACTGAGTGCAGCCCTAGTCACACTAGAGTCAAAACTATTCATATTTCGTGTATATTTTCTGAATACAGAATGGCCATTCTACCTCACAATAAGTTTATTTTCGAAACACTATCCCTGATCGACTTCTTATGGGTCTGGTCTTTGATTAACCCATTCCCACACAATGACGCTTTTAAACACCCCTCAATATAAAGCTTTGGAAGCATTGTACTAAATGAAGAAATTGCTTGTCACAAGCAATTTATTCATTATCCACAAAGCTTTCTTCCCCAAAAGACAAAGATTTTAAAATATTTTCATTAACCTAAAACTGTAGCCTGCAATTCTTTGAATTTGGACTGGTCTAAAATCTCATTGTGTGGGAATGGGTTAATGGTGTTTTCTCGTAGTTCAATTCGCGGGACATTGATTGACTGCGTTGATTTTGACGCCACTTATAACAGTATTTCAGTCATATCGCGGCGGTTATTTTTCAACCCATTACTTCCACTACATCCTTTCCGAGCCTCCTGCTGCTCATTCCAAGATTATCCACCCATTGGTGGAAGACAAATTTTGGAAAGGATATTTGCGGCGACCGGGGATCGAACCCGGGGCCGTATGACTAAGAGTCCTACGCGCTATCGCTGCGCTATGGTAGCGGCCTTGCCGGACAGGCCACACCTGTTGTGGCAATAAAGTAGTTTTCGTACAGTTGAATCAATCAAGTACAAGTAAAGTAGTTTTCGTATAGTTGAATTAATCAAGTACAAGTAAAGTAGTTTTCGTATAGTTGAATTAATCAAGTACAAGTAAAGTAGTTTTCGTATAGTTAAATTAATCAAGTACAAGTAAAGTAGTTTTCGTATAGTTGAATTAATCAAGTACAAGTAAAGTAGTTTTCGTATAGTTGAATTAATCAAGTACAAGTAAAGTAGTTTTCGTATAGTTGAATTAATCAAGTACAAGTAAAGTAGTTTTCGTATAGTAGAATTAAGCAAATTCAAGTAAAGTAGTTTTCGTATAGTTGAATTAATCAAGTACAACACGACAATATTCTAGACTAGCCCAATTTAAAAGAATATGCAGATATTTCAAAATGCACTTAAATTCGAAGATAAGCTCCAAATTATAAAATAATTAGAAAGCATTGTGAGAAAAGAAATGCTTGTTACAAGTGTTTGCGTGTGTGTTTTAGAATTTAGAGCGATCACTACAGTTTATTTCAACCATTTGACCAACGGTTTATGAGCAACTCCAGGGATTGTTAGATATGCAGATGGTTTAACCCATTACCTGAAGACAAAAATTTGGACTGGTCCAAATTGAGAGAATTTGCAAGTGACAGTTTTTTTGAGAGGGGTTTGTTGTTGTTGTTGTTGCTGCTGCTTCTGTCATTATTTGTTGCTGATGATGAAATTTCGAAAATATCTGTGTTTGTGGGAAGAAAACATTGTGGGAAACGATTTCTTCGTTTTTCACAATGTTTATTTAAGCTTTTGTTTCTTGTGGGTGTCAAAAAGCGTCATTTTGTGGGAATGGCTTAACTACTGTTAAAAGTCAACTGAATTAAATGGGTAGTCGTGGATCTTTTTTTTTAAATATTCGAGGTGTTTATATTATTTAAGGTATTTGTGTCAAAACTTAATTTTATTCATTCAGACATTAAAATCGTTTCAATGAAGAACAGTACAATAGTTTTCTCGTTGCTATTTTATACCTTTAGGTACGCAGTTGATGAAAATATGAATCTTTAATGTCTTAACCCTTTCCCGTTTTTCAAAATTTTAGACCTGTCCAATTTCAAAGGATTAGCAGACAAAAAATTTAATAGGATTTAATTTGGAAAATAACCATTGAGTTGAAAATGTTGTAGAAAAAGAAGAAATTGCTTGAGAACAAGTATTAAGATGAATTAAGTTTATCAACCTATTTAAAGCATTACCAAAAGACAATATTTTAGACTGGTCCAATTTGAAAGAAGTTGTAGACGACGATTTCAAGTTTATGAAATTTTAGATTCTTTAACTTTCTGAATAGAAAATATCCGTTCATTGCCCGCTACTAAACGTTTGATTGATTGAATAGGGATTAACGCCGCTTTTAGCAGTATTTCAGTCATATCGCGGCGGCTGGAGCACCTAACAATGGATTCCTGGTATTTCTCACACCAGAAATACCACTACATCCTTTCCTAGCCTCCAGCTGCTATCCCGCTTATGTTTACGATTATCCACCTATTGGTGAGAGACAAATGTCGGAAAGGATATGTGCCGCCGCCGGGGATCGAATCCATGACATCTCATGATTGAAGATAAGGAGTCTGGCGCGCTACCGACTGCGCTTTGACGGCGGCCCGCTCCTAAACGTCTTCTACGACCAAAACACTGATGACGTCACAAGGGTGCCATGTATTTCATGTGCGAAATGACGCGCTTTTAGGTATTTATCCCCCCCCCCCTCAATAAAAAAAAAAAGGACAAAGATCCTATTTTTCAACTTTGCATTAAAGAAATAGAATAATCGTTTGTTGTTCAGAGTAAGATCGACTTATCTTTCATTTCGTGGACAACTAAATCATATTTTCACTCGTGGCTCCACCATTCGTGAAAATATTATTAATATTGTTCAATAAATGAAAGATAAATCGATCTGACACTGAAATAAATAATTCGTCGCTGCAAGTGCCGAGCAGCCCCGAATTATCCTCTTTATATTACGATAGAATGGCCCTTCTAATTTTATGAAATCGACTTTTCTCACTCTATATTATACCCTTAATATTTCTCTCGCTTTTATTAATGATTTATATGCACTTTGTCTTTGATTTATCCCTTTGCAGTTTCTTCAAGTTTGGACGAGTCAAAACCGTTCTTGATTGGTAATGAGATATAAGGTTTTAAAAAGATTGCTGATAAACAAGTTCAAGATTAGGGTGCACGCAAACAAATACATGTATCAATATTTTAAAACAATGGCATTTGAACAAATATATTTGTCCATACCGGCACGAATCCGCAAAGTGTCTTTAATGGCAATTAAAGTGCTTAACAATTATGATATATTATATGTAACAAGTACAGAACGACACAGAGAGAGACGGATAGAGGGGAAAAGAGTGAGGACTAGTCAGATAAAACATATATGTATAGTGATAGAGAGAGATAAAAGGAGTAGACAGACCGAGAGAGAGAATAGACAGAGCGGGAAATAAAAGAGACATAGAGAGAGAGAGAGGGGGGGAGGGCAGAGAGAGACACAATCACAGACAGAGAGATTGGGGAGGAAGACAGTGAGAGAGAAATAGAAATAGAGAAAAAGAGAGAAAGTGAGGGAGAAGCAGAATTCAGAGTAACAATTCATTTCATGGATTCGGCTGTCAGCAGGCTCTTATATACCGATGACCTCGTTTATTTCAATTCTTCTGTTTTCACACTGTCATTTTCTAGTGATCCAATGCTAACTGTTGAAGCGGCAGTCAATGTTCAACTATTGGGAGTATCCAATTCATTTATTTTGGGAACTTCAATTAAAACCGGATTTTCATCCTCTCGGCTCTGCCCAATATCGTTTTTGATAGGGCTACATTTGTTCCGCATTCCGTCTTGTATTTTCTCACACGTACCTACATTTTTTTCCTTCTCTATTTCGGATTCTGTTACGCCCCCAAGTGCTATATCTTGGTTGATTTCACTTTTTAACTTTTCGTCCAGTATACTGTTTCTTTTCTCTAGAAAAATGTTCATACAATCCGATTCTTTTATTGAACCAGTGTCAATGCTTACCACAAATTCTCGTGGAGACATATGCTCTGATTCATTTATAAACCCATCTTTGTTATTTTCAGGTGAACAATTGTAGTTATTGTTTTTGCCCTTGAAAGATGTGGGATAGGGCGGACTTACATCGGACAATTTAGGTGTACAAAACATAACTTTATTGTCAGTTTCTTGATCTCTGTAAGCAGAATGCGTTATATGATCATCAGTACGTAAACGTTCCAAATAGCTGGACGATTCTGGAACTTTACCTCTCATATCAATATCCACATTATTGTCCTCATCACACAGGTCCGTCTGATTACCACAATTATCTTGTAATATTTCTCCATGAAAATCGGAATTAGTAAACTTCGGTAAATACCACAGATATTTACTTCGTTGGTTCATTGGAATGTACCTCGAGTCTAGATCCACCGTTGTTTTATAAATGCCATAAGTTAGTCCATACTCTATGTCAGACTGGCTAAAATTATCAGAAATGTTTCTCAAAGAAAAATTGTTATTGTTGATAATAGATTTACCTTCTACGCCATTTTCAACTTCTTTGTCTGTGAGCATGTAGTTACCTATCTGATGATCGTGTTTATCATTTAGTCCACGAATTTCTATGACATCAATATCTTTATCAAATACATTTGTGAGCCACTTTGTATTTGATACTTGACTCTTATCATCCAGAGAGTCTCTTGTTGACCATGCAATACCATTACTATTTCTATTCCCATGTCCTTGTGACTCATACTGATATGTCTTGTAAATCTTGTCCCTCTTACATCTAACTCCTTCATCAATCCTAGTCTTATATCTCGACGCCTTTCGTCTTGAGCTGACAGATCTGCTGCCTTCTTGCTCATTAGGGTATATCCTTCTCTGCCTTGTACCCGGCTTTCTCAGCGCTTCCGTATATTTCGCGGCCATACATATCGGTTCCCGCGTCGTAGCTGCACTCGTCTGATGGTTCACTGTTTGTTTAACAGTTCTTGGTCCGTACTCCGAGAGTCTTCGTCTGACCTCTCCAGTATGTTTTTCCTTGGCAGCCATACCTCTTAGTTGCTGCTTCGTAGCTGCACTCGTCTGATGGTTCACTGTTTGATTGTCAGTTCTTGGTCTGCAATCCGAGGATCTTCGTCTGGGCTCTCCAGTATATTTGTCCTTGGCAGCGATATATCTTGGTTCCTGTGTCGTTGCTGCACTGACCCGAAGGTTCACTTTTTGCTTGTTAGTTCTAAATCTACACATCGAAGGTCTTTTTCTGTATTTATACGAAGCATTATCATTCCAATAGCTAGTCAGGGAATTATCATTTATATCGTTGTTATCCATAAAGAAGTTTTCTGGAGGTGCAGGTAGGTCATCCTCTAGAGTTTCATCTTTCACTAAAAAAAAGAAGTGTCATATGATACCGTGTAATTATCGGTCTTGTCTATACTATAACCTATTAGCAGATGACAGTTTTTTAGAATGGTCTAAATTCAAAGACGTTGTAGACGACAGATTGAAGTCAGTGAAATTTTGAAACATTTGTCTTTTAGGGTAGAAAACAAAAATGAAGAAATTCCATGTATATTTGTCATTCGGACAAATCATGTGACAGTTTCTCGTGTTTAAATTAACTAGATGCTTGTCCCAGGACAACTGCTGTCGAGCCCGCAAAGTTTTGACCATCAACTTGACATTGACCATCAATTTTCGTGTTTGACATTGAGCTTTGGCCTTGAACTTGAAGCTATCCAAAAAATCTTTCAAATGGCACATCTACTCATGATGGAGAATAATAGTGCCAATTTATTTTGAAATTCATCCATAATTGTAGGAGAAATGCTCTTGACAAGCACAATTTTAGTGTTTGACCGTGAGCTGTGACTTTGACATTAGAACTATCCCAAAAATTTCTTCAAATGGCACATCTACTCACGAAGGAAAATAATTGTGCCAAGTTATTTTGAAATCCATCCATAAATGTCGGAGTAATTGACAAACACAATTTTAGTGTTTGACCTTGAGCTGTGACCTTGACATTAAAACTAATCCAAAAATTCTTTCAAATGGCACATCTACTCATAATGGAGACTAATTGTGCCAAGTTATTTGAAATCCATCCATAAATGTCGGAGAATTGTCCGGACGAATTCCGCGGACGGACTATCTGACGGACTAACGCACATACATCGACTTGTCGTAGTGACAATTACGTCTCGCTCACCGCAAGCGGGCTCGACAAAAATGAAAATCTTCGTCTTTGAGGGTAAAAACATTGTGGGAAGTGAAGGAAATTGCTCATTAACAGCTCTTTTAAGATGTTTCTTTAGGGTCGTAGAAAAGAAGGGTTGTGTGAGAATGGGTTGTGCAAGATGATATTTAAAAATGCAATGCAATTGACCAACCGCTGGCCCCGTCCATTGAGTAAGCTGTAGCTACGACTTTTAAGTCGCCAAATAAGAAGTAAAAGGCCTAACAAGTTACGTTTAAGTCGCCAAACCAACAAAAATGGTGAACAAAAATGGGGACAAATATCGCCATTCAAAACTCATTTCTGATCTCAACGAATGATTTACATTGTCGACTGGTTATTTGAATGGCACCGCGATTTGTCAATTAAGCATTATATTTTAAAATTTACACTAACATCCAAATTCATTAAAACTTTAAGTAACAAAGAAAAGCACCAGTTATTTTATAATCATCATCTTTTTTGTAAAAAAAAAAATGAAACTAGAATTGTCGCAAAGCAGACTTTTACCCTAAACCAGTATTTTGTCACTCAAGTAACATAATTGATCTTTGGCCTACTCTAACCAAAACAATAGGGGACCTCATTGGGTCATTGATAAAATTCGTGTATAGTCTCAAAGTCCTGTATAAAAAGGCTCATGGGCTAGAGCATAGAAACGTTGTGGGGTTTTTTTTACCTTGACCTTTGACCTGCATGACCCAGAATCACTTGGGCACTTCCTTAGATCATTGACATGTTGAAACCATAATACCCCCTCTACTTCGTAGGTGGGAGTATAATAAGAATATAATAACAACCTAGCGGGCTAGTTCCGTCCACTTCGGGCACAGCACCTCTCTTTTTTCCAGCCTTTCTAGATGCCTTGCCGTTTATCATATGGTAAGATCCATGTCTAGATGATCGCACGCTCGTTTTGGAGGAACTTTTGACACGGTCGCCTGAAAATATATACCCATTGTCACGTGAACCTATTTTTGACTATCTTTCTCACAATCAGAGCATTTATTCTTTGAATACACATTATGTAGTTACGACGTTTAAGTCGGTAAACGAACAAAAATGTTTGAAATGAATGTCGGAGCTCAACTTTCACTTCTGGTCTAAATGAGTGATTTGGATGGTTTATCAATTTTCGGATTGGCAAAAGAAAGTGTTCTATTATAAGAGAAACATAAATAGTAACAATTATACCTTGAAACATACCTTGCGGATGCTAATACTTAGCTGTTAAAGTGCTCAATATTCGGTAACTTCTAGTTCGAAAAGGGGAGCACTATTGTTCAAAAAAGGCATTTAGTAGAGTTATCCCACTTGTTTCCAAAGAGATTGCACTTTTGATAGTGAACATATATTCCGTATGTGAATATATTCAGTAATACCAGAGATATTACAAAAGTTTTCGGACTACGATGACACTGACGACATCAGGGCTTTAGCAATACCTCGGGTTTTCTCCGAAAACAGCCGAGTAAAAATTATTCGAATATATTGTTTGCTTAGGTGCTTCCATACATTGAGTTGCGTGTGCGAAAAATTTGACTTTGTTGTGCATCGATACTTTGTTGTTACCTTTATAAAGAACACGTTTATACAGTTGATCTTGCTCGAACGACCACCTCTATTAAGCGACCAAAATCGAAATTCCCTTTTCAAAATCAGAAGCTCTTATAAGGAAGTGGCCACATTTCTTTAAAAAAATATCATACCTAAATCCAATGTTGACGGAACTCATTAGAAAAGACGATTCTAATGAGCAACAGCAACACAGGATTTAAAAAGTACTTTGTAATAGTTAATGTTTGCAATTGAACAATCCTGCATATTTTTTGAAAAAAAAATGCATTTTAAAGGACCATTCTCCTGAGTGACCACTTTTTGGGTCATCCTATTAGTGGTCACTTAATACAAGATTTACTGTATAAGATAAATGATTAATTTTAATCGCAATGAGAGAGAATACTGTCACAAAACCAGATTTTCAACTGCTTCTTCAAAATCCATCAAGAATGTTAGGAGTTTATTCTCACAAAAAGTCTCCTTTTTCTATGACGAGGAAATGAACCACAAAACGCTGATAGTTTGCACAAGGTCACATGAAGACAAACATTTGGTGAAAATTTCACCAAAAGCCGTCTATTTTGAGTAGTTGTGCACACAAGATAAAGTTAACAACCGCCCTGCCGACAGGCCGCACGCCAAACTGCCCTAAGCATTCACCAATCTATAGCTCAAGTTAACCCTTTCCTGTTTTCAAATTTTAGACTTGACCAAATTCAAAGAGGATGCAGACGACAATTAAAAGTGAATGCAATTTGAAAAGTAACCAACATGCAGGGTAGAAAATATTGGTACTAGCAATTCCTTCTTTTCCAGCAATGTTTCTCAAGTATAAAATCACAGGGACGTAAAAACCAGGGATTGTACAGGAAAGGGTTAACAGACAAAAAATTGAGGTCTTCTCAAAGTTCGAAGAGTGAAAACTGCCACTGGAGGCTTAACAACTAAATACATTGAATGCATACGCCGTAAAAAGTAGGTCTTGTTTATTACAGAAACACTACAAACTCTGGTGCAGGCTCTTCTCCTAGTAAGTTTTAGTTCACTTGGGCACATAATGTTAAAATTACTCTGATCAGAGTCTTCAAGGAAGTTGCCGACGACAATTTCAAATTGTTGAAAATTCTGAAATATTGGATAAAAAAAACAATGTGGAAAATGAAGAAATTGATTACAACAAGCAATTTCTTCATTTTCCTCACTGTTTGCCAAAATTAACTTCTTAAGGGGTTTAAAAAAGTAGGGATTGTGTTTATAAACTCCTCGTTTATTTGTCATGGTAACCTTTATCAAAGAAGATTACTAAACAAAACCATGCTTTGCTAGCTTACAGTACTTTCAGTACTTTGATTCCTATGTAAAAGTTGGTAGAAAATTATAACATTATATACCTTTACTCTGACGAGAAGAGCCCACACTCGACCCACTTCTAGATTTCTGTGGTCTAAATGTGGAAGGGAGACCAGATTTACCACAACAACAACATTTCTTCAGTAAACCATTACTGACTTCACACAGACCTGGCACGGCACGAGTAGGTAACAGTCCTTCCTCTAAAACTTCTTTGTGCTTTTTTAAAAGTTTGCGTCTGAAATTTTAATAAAATTGAAAAAATAGCTAAAATAAAACCCATTTAATTTTCGAGTTCGCAATTAATTACCAATTTATCTAATTATTTGCGTGGATCATGAAGAATATTTTTTCTTTTGATTGGATGTCTCGTCGGTCATGAGTCAACATTGCCAAAGCCCATCCTCTTTTAAGCGACCACTTTCATTAAGCGGCCATTATAAAAAAAATCTCCTTTCAAACGCGAAAGCTGTGAAAAAGTGGAGATATTTGCTGAAAAATAGCTTAACTAAACCCTACGCTGTTTGAATTAATTAGAAACGTCATAATGAGACAGTTCTAATGAGTTCCAACAACATATAGAGAGAATTATACAAAAACTGATTTTGCAAGCGTATCAATCCTTCATATATGCTGTAAAAAGGAAACCTATCGACCAATTTTTGACAGTCACTTAGGCGGTCGCTCTCTTCAAGTCTTACAGTACTCTGTAACTAATTTCTCAACACCGTATCATTACCTAAAAAGGCTGAATCCACGTGAGTATGTGAGGTTTTGTTGTTGTTGTTGTTGTTTGTTTGTTTGTTTTATAATTATGTCCAACATCGACGCTTGAAAATATCACTCGCAAATTTTCTTTTTTTAAAGAAAGGAGTAGTTTCATATAATCGGTGATCATCTATGAAGATTTATTAAAGCGTCGCGAACACATGGCTTACGAGTGTGATGTGACCGATCGGCAATTGGAATTTTTGACGATCTCATTGAATTTGGAGGAATCAGTGAATCTCTAGGTTTAATGTTTTGTCGAAAGGCTGTAAAACTAAACCAATCGCAACAATTATATTGAATATGAACAAACACCTAGCCAAGATTATTGAGTGGCAGTAAGGTCGCATCGCGATATGGTTGTAACATTATCAGAAATCAGAGTGAGTACTGTCTTTTTGCTTTGTTTTTCCAAACTGCATGTGCTCATTCTGCAGAGTGGCAAACCAAATTGCGATCTGACCGCGATTAAGTTGCAGAGCGATTTCAAGCATGCGTAGATCGAACATAAACCCCAGCATACATTTTCCGTTTAGACGACAATAATCATTTGATGATATTTTAAAATTATTTTTCTTTTTGGATAGAAAATATTGCGGATGATGTAAAAATTGCTTGATACAAGCAATTTCTTCATTTTCCACGATTTTTTCCTAATTCTTTTTTATTTGTGGGCGTAAAAAAAGGTTTTTGTGTAGGAATGGGTTTAGATGGCGTTTATGTTTTCCAGAATAAACCTTAGAATTCTATTGATTTATTAAAAAAATAAAGTACATGTATATAAAAATATAGAATATCAAATTAGTGTCCATAAAATACCAAGTTCTTTAAACTCGTCAGTTACAACAAATAAAGACTCGGCACTGCCTTAATTTTATCTCTTTATAGACGACTTATATAATAAATTTGGTATTTATGACCACTCATTGAGTAATCTCATATTACCTGCTTTTGAGCTACCATCATAGCGCATCTGGTAGCCTATCAGACTCCCAATCTTCAATCATGGGTGTCATGGGTTCGATTCCCGGCGGCGGCACATATTCTTTCCAACATTTATCCCTCACCAATTGGTGGATAATTGTAAACCTATGTGGAATGGCAGCTGGAGGCTAGGAAAGGGTGTTATGGTGGTACTAGTGCGATATATACATTGTTGGGTGCTCCAGCCGCCGCGATATGACTGAAAATTGGTAAAAGCAGCGTTAAACTCCAATCAAACAAAACAAACTAGCTACCTGGTTTTGGAAACTCGGAGACAGTGACAGATCAGAAATAAGAAGGCAATAACCACAATTATCACTACTGCGATAAACTTCTTCCCGTTAGGGGCCTTCTCCACGTTCGTGATATCTTCTGAAAGCTTCTTTAAACTTCCTTGGAGGTTGAATTTCCCTCGCTTTTCTGTAAAATTGGTGTGGTAACAAAAAATGGAAACAAAAGCCGCCGAAGATACCTCTTTGGATAAAACGCTATTTTGTACACTACAACAGTTATTGACAGTGTCTTCTACCCTATATTAATGGTTGTCATATTTAGAAAGCCTATATAAATACATCTAAAGATTAAATCGATGGTTCAGCGTGAAACAGTTGTAACTGCCCATAAACAAAAGGCAGTTACAACAGTTTTGCGCTGAACCATCGATATGGCCATAAACTTTGGGCGAATAGAATACAACTAATAACTACAAAATATCAGTGAAAAATACACTTAAAATATCAGTGAAAAATACACTTTATCATAAAGCAAGGTTACAATATATACGAAGCCCTCCTCCCCCTTTCCTGTAACAAAATTTGTGTAGATGAATCACAAATGGTCTATTGTCTTGACTTTTGATTATTTACTCAAACAAAATAAAATTAAATTGCATTAAATTCTGACCAGTAAATTGGAAATGTGATTCAATATCTAGAGAAATAGGGAAACAGATGTCTGTGAATTGTTTATACAATAAGTTTGGTTTATTTTTTTGGGGGGGGGGGGGAAGTATCAAATTTGGCCGAAGGGTTGTGGAAAAATGGCTTCAGACGGACTGACAGAAAAAGGCGTAAAGCTATAATACATTAGAATAAGGCATTAATCGCATAGTTTTGTGAAAAAAAATACAATTTATATTGAAATCCACCCAGGAGTGTAGAAAGTAGAAAACTTTCACTTTTCACTTTGAGCTTGAACCAATTGCGACATTTACATTGAAATCGTTTATCATATGAAGGAGTTCAGGTCCTGACAAAATTTTGACCTTCAGTCGTGACATTGACTTTGGATCTAGCCATACAAAAGTTTTAAAAAGACACCCACTTATAATGGAGTAAATATTGTGAAAATTTATATCGAAGTTGATCCACAATTATAGAAGTTAAATAAAGAAGTAAGGTGTTGACAAAATGACACTCAACTGTAGTATTTTGTCAGCGATAAATCCGAAACAGAATCTAACCCATTCCAATACAATCCCAAATTTTACGCAAATCACTGGGACGTAGAAACCTTGGGTTGAACAGGAAAGAGATAATCACCGCAAATGGAATATGACACATGTTCAATTAGCTGACTATGAGCAAAATAATTCGATTTCTTACCGTCTACGACACAAGTCGGTACATCACCAGACCACTGGCCATCTAGCTGACAAATGTGGGTGGCAATCCCGTTCAGCTTGTACCCGTCTTTACAGGTGTAGGTGATCTTCGAGCCATGGTGGTATTTCAACATAGACTTGAAATGGGCGTTGGTGACAGAGGGTGGTTTTTGACAGGCAGCTTACGAAAAGAGAGATAACATGAAAACTATCAGTAAAGTTGGTAAATACCCCCGCCCCTATATTTCACGTCACAGGGGTATAAATCTTCAATGTCAATTTAGTGCAATAACTATGTAATCATTCGGTCAACACTCATGCCAAACGTACGTATTTGAATCATTAGCAAAAGTTTTGTAATCCACAATGCTAACTAGTTTTTAATGTCAAATCACGAGTGAAAAGAAATTGAATCTTAACTATCTTCAACTCGTAATGAACACTTCTGCCAAGCGAATCTGACTGAAACTGTAGGAAGATTTGTCCGGACAAGCATTTTAAGGTAAATAACTTTAAAAAAAATATGCGTCTTGTATATGTCTATGGTTCAGCGCGCAACAGTTGTAACTGCCTATAAATATATAGGTAGTTACAACTGTTTCGCGCTTAACCATCGGTATACAGCTCCTAGTGAACACTTCTGCTAAGTATCAAGTCAATTAATCTAAATATGAGGAGTTGTACGGACAGGATTTAGTACTTCTTGATAGAATTTTCACAAAATGTGACTTTAACATCTAAAACTTCTAATGAACACTTCTGCTATGTATCAAGTGAATTGGACAGAAACAGAAGGAGGAGTTGTCTGGACAAGATTTTGCAGCCGTACCGACCTAGTAACCAATCAACATGCCGATTCCAGTGTATCCCCACAAACTACGTTTGCAGAGGTATAACAAAATAACATGCAGGTATCGGGTTTTCACGTTCTATTCAAGATGATGCTCACGAAAGCCCTCCACTGGAGTAGATCGGAGTGTTTATGAAAAGTATTATTATCACAAGTTTTTATTTTCATTCTTCAACTTAAATATGAAGAAGGAGTAGATGACCTTAATACGAGGTCAGGTAACTTTTTCTGTCATACCAGCCAACCTTGGTTTGCCTGTGATAACAAGCAATTTCTCCCTTTCCCACAATATGTTCTACAATATAGGATGGTTTCATCAAATTTTCACTGTCGTCTACATCTTCTTTCAATTTGGACCGGTCTAAAACAACAAAACAAAACAAAAAGAACAACAATGGGAAAGTGTTAATATCTGAGTGGAATTGCCTGGCCAGATATCCTTAAATAATCCTTATATCGATGTGTCAGTGTGAAACAGTTGTAACTGCCTATAAACATAACTGCTGCTACAGCTGTTTCGCGCTGACCATCGATTTATTGATAAGTAAAATAAGGCCCCAAAGTATTACCTGATTTTCTTGCAGATGTTTGTGTTTTAGCCGTCTGTGATGCCTTCTTAATATGTTGCTTGGTCTTTACATTCGGTTTTCTCATAACACTCGTTGGTAGTTTTCTATTCTTAACCAACATAGCAGAAGTTTTTCCTTTTTTCACATGTTTTGGCCTATGGAGAACTTTGACTGGCTTTTTAGCCACAATGACAGGTGATCCAGTAATTATATTGGGCCTTGATTTGTGCTTAATTTCAGATTTCTTTTTATTTTGTTTCTGTTTTCGTATTAAAGATGCACCTGGCTTTCTTATCCTGTGCATACCCGGTTTACTCTTTAAGCCTCCCGGTCTCCTTCTACGCATACCCGGTTTTCCCTTTAATCTTCCCGGTCTCATCCTAGGCATACCTGGTTTTCCCTTTAATCCTCCAGGTCTCAGAGTACGCATACCCGGTTTTCCCTGTAAGCTTCCCGGTCTAATCCTACGCATTCCTGGTTTTCCCTTTAAACCACCCGGTCTCATCCTACGCATACCAGGTCTTCCCGGTCTCTTTCTTCGCAATCCCTGTTTCCCCTTTAAACCTCCAGGTCTCCTACGCATTCCTGGTCTCCCCCTCAACCCCCCGGGTCTTCTGCGTATTCCTGGTCTCCCCTTTAAACCCCCAGGTCTCCTACGCATTCCAGGTCTTCTCCTTAAACCCCCGGGTCTTCTACGCATACCCGGCCTCCCCTTTACCCCCCCTGGTCTCCGCCTACGCATTCCCTGTCTCCCATTTAAACCTCCTGGCCTCCTTCTACGCATTCCTCGTCTTCCATGTAAACCTCCCGGCTTTCCAGGACCTCCAGGTCGTATGTGGTGTATCCTTGGTCTTCCGCCAGGTTTTCTTGTAACCCCTTTAAAAAGAAAATTGCAAATAGAGTTGAAGCTGACTCTTTGCGTACATATTTGTAGATAGCTTAAACAAGGCATTATTCTCATCGTGTGTGGTTGTCCAAGGACCTTTGTGGAACCCGCACACACTTAACCCATTCCAAGGAATGTGTTTTAGAAAATGATTAAAAAAATGAGAAATCGCTTTTAACAAGCAATTTCTTCATATATCTTCATCGGTTTCTTTCCCCGAAATAATAGATGTGTGATTTTCCTTCAACTAGAAACTGTCTTCTGCAACTCCTTTAAAGTTTAAAAATGATTTATCTGGTAATCGGTTATATTCAAGCGCAATCTTTTTCATGGCAAATCTGAGTAGTGTTACAAAAGTAACATATCCTCTCGATGAATAACAACTGTCCGATTACTTATTGAAATCTCTCGGCCTTTTAGATGAAATGTTACCTACACACATGACCTTTCTTAACCCTTGTCATGCTGTATAAATTTCGTTACTGAATTGCTGTAAAATCAAAGGGCTGAAAGCACTGATAGAACTTGTTGTTCAAAAATCAATACATCATATTGTATTTCTTTTAGAAATCAGTTTAGAAAGTCAACTCTGCCAGAAAAAGTACAAGCAGGAGGTGTAGACCAAGATCAGACTGCACTTATGTGCAGGCTGATCGTTGTCTACATCTCCTGCAAAACCGGAATATTCCGGGTTCAGCGTGACAAGGGTTAACTATGTGACCTTGCTCCTTGGACCAGGATCGAGATTCCCTCAAGTCCGACGGTCCGAGACCACCCGATTTCAAGGCGGACCAGCTGAAATTCCAAGTAACAGACCCGTCTGACAGGTTGATATTTTTGAGTTGGAGTAATATGTATTTGCGTATTGTCATAACTGAAACCTTTCTCTGAACTAGATCTACCTGCTTACATCAAAAAGCAATGAGCATCCCGAGACTAATTAAATGATCAGTTTAGACATATCGAAAGTAGAAAGTATTCAACGTGAAATCTGGTCGTTTCACATGTGCATGTTAGCTGCAATATCGTAGCCCTAATTCTGATAATATTTTGGCGAGGGCTACGACACCCGCCCTCTTTGCTCAGTGTTTTCTTATGAGTGAATATCTACGGACCAGGACCAATTTCAGATCGGACCAATTTGTGATCTATCATTACGTCACGTTGTTTACTACTATCATGCTGTCAACACAGGCGCTCGTAAAAAAATCAAAGTATTCTATTTTGCCTACCATAATAAAATTTTATCATCAACGTAAACATTTTAAAATTTTCCATCTAATAATTAACACTTGAATTATTTTCATACAATTTTGTTCATAACCGTTTTGTTTCCAAAAAAATACTGTCTTGCAAATATAGTGACCTAAATTTACATTGGCTGTGTTTAGGTTGGAAGGGCAAGGTCTCGTGGGAGCTCGCTATCAAAAAACAAAAATAGCTGACATTTGATTCAAAACTGCCGAAAAGCTCGGATTTTTCGGTGCTCTAGCAATTCGTGACTTAAATGCATTAAATACCCGACTTTTTGCAGATTGATATTTATTGATTTGGATATTTATATGGTCAAGTTCCATTAAGGCATTAATCTTGGTTTTGTACTATTTACATAACTTCCAATGATAGACCTCAAAGCTCTACAACAAGGAGCAAAAAGGGCGGGTGAAGTACCCCTCGCCAACATATCAGAAACAGAAACAGCGCTACGATATCGCAGCTAATGCGCATGTATGCAAGAAACCGAAACTAGACTGGTAGCTTACAATTGCATCATAACCAGATAGAAGTTACCAAGTTACGATAGGCGACAATAGGGTATCAAATCAGAGGACAGTAAATCAATTCTAAAACTGTCGATCTCAAGCCATGATCCTAATTCAAGCATTTAAGACAACAACATAATTGTTTCGTCGTGCATCGCCACTGATTAAACATGATCGTCGCACACATGGGCAACAGTCGGCGCTAAAGGAATTTTTTGACATCTAACCTTTTCATTTTCTTTGTGTAAAATTATGACATCATCAATCTAAAGGATTTGGTGCTAACTTTCACGAGATGTGAATTATGATTGATATTTACGGAAGTCATTTCATTCACCGGTGTTAAAAATCAATTTGATAATAATTGAAAACCCGGTTAGGAGAAATATTTGTTCTCAACAAGATTTTAATTTGTTATCAAAACTTAGGTAGCATAATTTTATAATCGATAAATCATGTTATTCTAGTTTTCTATCTTAATTTCATATATAGAAAAACCAAGAGACAACTTTTCAAGGCCTCTACGATCTTTTCCAAAAGTAATCTTGTTTCCACAAACTAAAATTCTCTTATCTTATTCTGGTAATTACTCCATTTAATAATCATATAAATCGGATCAATTTTCATGTGATAACATTGTTGTACGCAACTCTAACCTTTACCTTTTACTCATTACAACTGTACAGTACATAAACTCGCATTAGGCTTCATTTGGGCATCCTCTCTCCAATTTCCTAACCCTTGTGACAGAAGGAGGAATTACCTATCATAAGAAATTTATTTCTTCATATTTTTTTATCCCATTTGTTCTTTTTTTCATGTTTCAACTAGGCCAATTGTAGAACCCGAAGAGTCTCATATGGCCCTTATTTTTCAATTTAGACCAACGTGATTTGTTGTTGGCAGCATCTTTCAACTATAACTAGTCTAAAATTTTGCTGTTTGGGAATGTGGCACATTTCATTGTAATGTATACAATAAAACTTGTTGAGCATAGACCTTTATACAGACATCATATATAAGTTAGTGTGATACAGTAGCTTATGTACGCAAAAGGAAATATGCTTATAAATTATTTGTCAGTCAAGCTCCCATCAATCAAGCACTAATCAGGCATTTTATCCTATAAACCACCCAACCTATTGCATTAGGAGGAATTACTTAAAGCAAGTAAATTACCTTTTCTTAAATATTTCCTATTAATTGGTAATTTTTCTTTTCAATTCATATCCCTTTTCCAACTAGGCCGACTAGGGGACCTGTAAAGTTTGGGGGGGACCTGCTGATTTTTAGCTACTAGTCCTATGGACCTGCAGGAATTTGAGATGAGTGTAGACCTCAGAATGGTCTTTCTAAACGATGTGACCTTGACCTTTGATTAAGTGAATAATTGTTTCAACTCATAAACTAAATGTCGTAGGTCAAAGTTCAAATGATTTATCAGATTGTACGATTGATTCTTTGATTGACGGTTGCGATTGGTCTGTTAGTATTATTGCCTGTCGAATATACAGGCTATGGCAGATTTTGCAACAATAAAGAAGAAAATCTGTTTGCACTCTAGGCTAGCAATGTCGCACCTACCTCTATTCGGAAATCTTCGTCTTGTTCTTGATGGCGCTTTGGAGGGCAGATCTACTAGGGGAACAGAAGTTGTTTGTAAAGCTGACCCGGCCACAGTCGTAGATGAGGTGAAATTATTAGCGACCATCTGATGAACCTTCCGGAATGTTTCAAACATCTTGCTTAACATACCAGGGACATGGACGAATTTCTTCTGTCGGGGGTTTCCCTCTTTTCTATGCAGAATGGCGTTATGGTTGGTTGTCGAGGGACTGATCTTGGTCGTGATTGTATGGTTTTTGAAGAATTGTTTTAGAATATCACCTTGATGAGAATGGTGTGATTCTGGTGTTGTTGGCTTTATTTTGTCCACTGTATTTGCTGTAAAGAAATCGACTATTCGGTTAGAACTAAAAGTATTGTTCCTAACTTTTCATTTCTTTTAAAAAACAACCAAAAATCAACGATCTTTAAACAAAGTTATTTGGAGTTCCAACAATATTTTTGGCGTTGTTTAATCGACTAAGAATTTAGACTGGTCCAAATTCAAGGAGGTTGCAGATGACAAAACAAAGTTGGTCTAAATTTAAAAATATAGGGACAATATGAGAAATAATAATTGTGAGAAAAGAAGAAATTGCATGTGACAAGCAATTTCTCCTTTCCTCACAACCTTTTCAATAGGCATATTTCTTCAATACGTACAGATGTGGAATTGTGAAGAAATGAGATATTTAAAAACAGCGTCTAATCTTTCCCCGTGTGGCAACGTGGAGAAATGGTAGATAAAGGTAATAAATTGTATATCAAAATAACAAATGTTTCGATTATTGGTCATTTTGATGAAAATATTGCTATGATCCGCGGGAGTAGTTACCAAAATTGTGTCGAATATATAATAATTAGCCGATCGCGATGGTCACTCAACCAATCAAATTATTCATTCAGACCAGAAGTGAGCTTTGAACTTCGACATTGGTCGACATCTCTGAGATGCGTTTTTTTTTTATAAGGCGACTTAAACATCGTAACAGCAGCTTATTCAAGTTGTAGTTATTCAAACTATAGTTACAGCGTTTAGGTCGCTAACGAACCACTTTACTTTTTTGTGACATGGTTCTCTGCATACAAAAATAACGCCGTTAAACATCAAGCGGAACTTCCTGTTGGAGTCACTGGGCGGGGTCAGAGAGGAGTCAGTGGGTGGTGCTATTGACCGTACAACGATAGAAACTACTGTACTCTTGCACTAGTAGTGCGTGTTTGTATCTGTATGTCGCCTGCTTACAGCTTTCTTAGACCTTGTTTTTTGTTGTTTTGTTTTTAATGGTAGACTGATCTAAATTGAAAGAGATTGCAGACGACAATGAAAATTGGATGCAATTCGAAATTAAACCATCCTATATAGTAGAAGGAAAAGGAGAAATGGCTTGTTTCACAGAATTTCTTCTTTTTCCATATATTTTCTATAGTGTAAAACAACAGTGATGTTAACTCCCGGCCTTGTTCGGGAAATAGTTTTAAAAGGACTACTTTTTTTCTAAATTTTAATCCATTCCTAACCCCCTTTACCCTAAACAATAAAGCTTTCGAAAGAATTATCAAGCTTGTATCCGATATGCTTTCATGATTTCATCAACTTAAGATTGTCGTCTACAACGACAAATCTAAAATCGTGCGCTAAGTGGTTAATGGCATATCGAAATATCGCGTCCAGTCAACCCATTCCCAATCAAAGATGCTTTTTACGCTCCACAAAAGAAAGGGAGTTTTAGAAAGCATAGTGGACAAATAAGAAATTGCTTATTAAAAGCTGTAGATCATTGGAGATAAGGGCACCAAGATCTTTTTGCTCCGTAACTGTTTCCAAATCAAATCCATTCAGGGTGTATATGAACTCTATAGCAGATCGAATTTTCAAAACGACACAGCTGGATGAATTAAAATTCAGTAGCCATAACTTTGACCATGCAGATAATGTGTTTTAGTCATCTTGCAAAAGTCGGCAGTCAGAACGAGAAGTTATTTGACGATAAAGTTTTGTATCGTCTGCAAACAGCTTAGCTGTTGCAGCCACAGAGGATGGTAAGTCATTAACAAATAGGACAAATGCAATAGGTCTTAAAATAGAGCCTTGAGGGACTCCACTTAAAACACTGGTCCAGTCCGAGATGCCGTTCCTTAGAACTACCCCTTGTCTTCTACATTTCAAAAGGCTTCATATAAGTAAGTGAGTAAGTAAATATTTTATTTAAGTGACATGTGTATACATACAGTAAACTACAATTATTAACAAATGAAAGATGAATAACACCCGGCCAAATGGGCCTGTATGTCACCGATTCTTAAAAGTTACTAGATGGTCAAAAATGGTTAAACTATACTTTTTGCAGATGGTATAAAGAATGCTGTAGATTAGCATTTTGTGCCACATCTCTATTAATCCCTAACAACAGTAGGGTTAATTACTCTTAACATTAATGCAGCACTACTGTAATACTTGATTTATACTCACTGAGACTAGAGAGCCATATTATATCTAATAAAGGTGTAGCTTTGCACATTTACACCGTCTAGTCTGAAATATGGATAAATTACCTTCCGGGAATGCATTCGAGTAGTCCAAGGTACAAGTGACTGTAAGAAATGCTAAAATGATACATGTTTCTCTTTTTCTGCGACCTGTGTCAGCCATATTGTTCTATTTTGCGTCATAACCGAAATTACGTAATCGCGTGACGTCATGACGATGAACTGCCAAATTTTATATCTTTAGTGCGTCCTGCCAAGCAGTATAATTTCAAAAAAGATGCACATGGTGGATCTGTTTGTTGTTGTTGTTGTTGTTTTTTTGTTTTTTTCTTTAACTTTTCACACAATGATTTTGGACTGCTCCTTAAATTTTATGGGAGTCGTCTTTAGACCTTATTGTCATCTCCTTAATAAATTCGAACGGATCATGGATAGATCAGGTTTTGACGCTCCTTTCTCTTTTTGCCCTTCTGTTTCTGTCTAAACTAAACCCCCTCCCTCTCATTGTTTGGTAAGGTATTTCATGCTTAACCCATTACCAGACGCCAAAATATAGACTGGTCCAAATTAAAAGTGGTTTACGATAGATTGAAAGCGTTTGTTCTAAACAAGAGGGCCATAGGGCCTTATCGGTCACCTGAGTCCAAGAGCACAAAACAAATAAAAGTCTTCCAGATTATGCTATACTAAATATCAAAGCTCTAAGCCTTTTAGTTTCGGAGAAGAAGATTTTTAAAAGTTTTCACTAAACAAGCCTGTGTTACACTTGGTACATCTTAGAACGGGCTAATCTGACCCTTAGGCCAAAATTTATACAATCTTAATGGAGGTCCACCAGGTGATGCTACATACATAAAAAATATTAAAGCTCTAAGACCTTTATTTTGGGAGAAGAAGATTTTTAAATTTTCATTATATAAGCAATATGTAAAATTTGTGACATCAGGGCTAATCATGACCCTAGGGTCATAATTCATACAATATTGATAGAGATCCACAAGATGATGCTACATACCAAATATAAAGCCCTAGGCCTATCTGTTTGAGAGAAGAAGATTTTTAAAGTTTTCACTATATATGCCTATGTTAAATTGGTGACATCCGGGAATCGGCTAATTTTAATCCCGAGGCAATAAGTTGTACAATCTTGGTAGAGGTCAACAAGACGATGTTGTATACCAAAGTTCTAAGTTATAGGCCTATCTGTTTGAGAGAAGAAGATTTTTTTAAAGTTTTCACTATATAAGCCTATGTTAAATTTGTGACATCCGGGAATTGGTCGATTTTAATCCCGAGGCAATAATTTTTACAATCTTGATAGAGGTACACCAGATGATGCTGTATACCAAATATCAAAGTTCTAGGCCCTCCTGTTTGAATGAGGAAGATTTTTACAAATTACACTATATAAGCCCTTTGTTAAACTTGTGACGTCCGGGAATGGGCTAATTCTGTCTCTGGGGCCATGATTTATACAATCTTGATAGAAATTCACCAGATGATGCTACATACCAAATATAAAAGCTCTAGGCCCTCTAGATTTTTGAAATTTTCACTATATAAGCCTTTGTTAAACTTTTGACGTCCGGGAACGAGCTAAGTTTGACCCTAGGATTATAATTTATACAATATTCATAGAGGTCCACTAGATGATGCCACACGCCAAATATCAGAGCTGTAGGTCTTTTGGTTTGGTAGAAAAAGATTTTCAAAGTTGTCACTATGTAAGCTTATGTACCCCATCCATCTTTACACCCCCCCCTTTTAGCACGGCCATTTCGTGACAGCTTGTTTTTTCATGTACAAACTTGATAGTCCTTGCGCTAAAGACTCTAAATACCAAATGTGAATCTAATCTGACAGCCGGTTCATAAAAGAAGATTTCCAAAGATGTACCCTTTTGGCCCCCTATGTAGCACCAAGGGGAGATAACTCCATGACGTGTGCAAATTTGAAGCGCCTTCTCATAAGAATGCTTCCTGCAAAGTTTGGTTGCAATCCATCTAAGGGTTCTTAAGAAGTAGTAGAAAATGTAAAAAGTTAACGAACGACGCACAACGCACGGCGACGGACAGAACACGATCACAAAAGGTCACCATGACCTTCGGTCAGGTGAAGCCGCGCATGGAAGATAACCCTGCATTGCACAATTTTAGACCTGTCTGAATTCAAAGGTTTTGCAGACGATGTTTCTTAATCGAAAATTAATCAAGCAGTAGGGTATAAATATCGTGGAAAAAAAGAAATAGCTTGTTACAAGCAATATCTTCTTTTTCCACAATATTTTCTTAATTATGAAAAAACAGAGGCGTAAAACCAGGGAATGTAGAGTGAAGGGTTAAAATAAAAAGGGAGTAAATACTTGACACAAGTGATTTCTCGTTTTCTATCATGTTTTTCAATCCGTCTCACTTCAGCCTGTCAAAATGCGGGATAGTGTGGTAAAGGGTTAAGCTTCAGCTACAAGTTCAACGGACCGTCTCTAAGAAATTGAGACTAAATGTCTTAATGTGAAATATTTTTTTCAAAATGTAGGCCCTTATACAACGAACAAAAACACCTTTGGAATTCTGAGAAAATTGGAAAAAAGATCGATAAATTGAGGAAATCTGAGAAAATATTATAGCATCCAACAGAATAGGTAGCAACATCAACAAGCAATTTCTTCGTTTTCAACAGTGTTTTCCAAAGTTTTTTTCTTAATTGTTTTGGGGCGTCCAAAAGTGTCAGTGTGTGTGAATGGTTTAAAACATAGTGGAAAAAGAAAATCTTGCCCCTCGAATCTTGAGGCCCTGGTGTTCAGGTGAACTCTCTAGATCTTCACAGAGCGACGCATATACGCCAGAATAGGGCTCATAAGTGAAAAAACTGCATATTTATAATATTTTGCTAATTCAATGGCAGAAAATCCAAAACGACTTGAGTATTCGTTTGTTTGAATGAGGTTTAACGCCGCGCTTAACAATTAACTCATATCGCGGCGGCTGGAGAACCTAACAATGGATCCTTGGTATATCTCGCACCAGCGCCACCATTACATCCTTTCCTAGACTCCAGCTGCTATCCCACTTAGGTTTACGATTATCCACACATTGGTGAGAGACAAATGTCGGAAAGGATATGTGCCACTGCCGGGGATCGATCCAATGACACCCCATGATTCAAACAAATGTTTCTCCAGCGCACAACTAGACATCTCAGAGATTGATTGTGGCAAGTTTAAGCGCATTCCAACTGAAAATGTAGGAGGAGAAGCGCTCACCAAAAATACTGTAATTTTAACCCATTCCCACACAATCCTTCTTTTTTACGCGTCTAAAGACAAAAGCTTTGAAAAACATCGTGTAAAATGAAGAATTTGCTCAAATCAAGCATTTTTTCATTATCCGCAATATTTTCTGTCCAAAAAGACTAGAAAACTTTTACTTCCACCAACTTGAAATTATCGTCTTGAGCTTCTTTCAATTTGGACCAGTCTAAAATTTTATTGTTTGGAATGGGTTAAGCTATGCTACTAAATCAGGGGCACAAAATTCCTAAACGGCTTGAGGGATCAAAATAACTTTTGTGGCAAGCACAACTAAGCATCATAAGAGATTCATTGTTACAAGTTACTATTCATCCCAAAGGAATAGCAAAAATTGCTAACGGACAGACGGACGAGCGAACGACCGGGCAATAACATAATACAAACCGAGCTTAATTACAGGAAAATAAAGGATATTAAATACAAATCTATAAGATTTATTTCAAACATAAAAGGGGTTCAGACTATGCAATATAAGTCTATAAGCTTTACTTCTAACAAATGTTTGGGCTTTAATACAACAATCAGCAACAAAACATAAACTGTCCCCATTCTTGAGGACTTTATGTTTAGGTGAACTAAAACTGAAAAGAACGTCAATTTATAAGATTTATCTTGCACTTTAATACAACAAGCAACCAAAAACATATATTGCCCAATCCCCCTCTTAAGGATCTGTGTAGAGCTTAACTAAAAGGAAGAAAATAGAACCTTCAATACGATTTATTTCAAACACATTTTTAGGCCTTCAACACAAAAAAGTGATAATGAAACATACCAAAAGATTCTTCCTTCAATCTTAAAAAAAATTCACCCAGACCCATCAAATTTTAAAAAAAATCCAAGATGCCAATTGACCAATCACGGCTGTCAGTCAAAGAATCTATAAACCAATCAAATCAACCATTTAGACTGGAATTGAACTTTGAACACCAACATCGTGTCCGCATACAAAGTTCAATTCTGTTCTTATCAATTGATTTACATTGATCGACAACTTTTTGGGCTAGATGACTATAGAATACTAACTACAGCTTATCAAAGATAGAGTAACGATATTTAGGTCACTTACCAGCCATTTCTAACATTTTCGTTATATGTAACTGACCAAAAAATAACGCTGCTGTGATTTTATACTTGCGAAAATATTGTGGGAAAAGCAGAAATTGCTTGCAACAAGCAATTTCTGCTTTTCCCACATTATTTTCTACTGCAAAGGATGGTTTCTTTTTAAAATGCGTCCAATTTTCATTGTCGTCTGCAACCTCTGTAAATTTGGACCATTCCGAAATTTCAATACTAGAGGCGCTTGAGCGCCCGATTCGCTTCATCGGCCTGAATTTACTTGTCTTTCCTGAGAAATTTGGTTGAAAACCATCCTGCAGATTGTAGCTTTTCACTGTTTACCATATATGGAAATAAGCCGAATCCATTAAAGCAATGATTACAGCCAATAAATTCCTTTTTTAGCAATCTAATAAGGGGTCACCAAAGGTTCATTCCGGTGAACTTTTGTTGAAATCCATCAAATGGTTTCTGAGAAGAAGATTTTCAAAGCTTTCACCATATATGAAAATAATTCCCCGTCCATTAAAGCCATGTTTTCTGTCCTATCAAAATTCTCTGAAGGTATTTGATGAAGGATCACCCAAGGATCAATCCATTGAAATTTGGTTGAAATCCATCCATTGATATCTGAGAAGAAGATTTTAAAAGTTTTCACCATATATGGAAATAAGCCCCGCCCATTAAAGCCATATTTTTCTTCCGATCTTAATTCTTTGAAGGAATCTGATAAGGGGGCACCCAAGGACGAATCCTGTAAAATTTGGTTGAAATTCGTCAATTGGTTTCTGAAAGGAAATTTATTAAAGCTTTCACCATATATGGATATTTGTCCTGCCCATTCAAGCCATATTTTTCATCCGATCTTAATTCTTTGAGAGAATCTGATACAGGATCACCCAATGAGCATTCCTGTAAAATTTGGTTGAAATCTATCGATTGGATTCTGAAAAGAAATTTTTAAAGGTTTCACCATAAATGGAAATTAGCCCTACCCATTAAAGCCATGTTTTTTCATCCGATCAAAATCCTTTGAAGTAATCTGATAAAAGGTCTCCCAAGGATCATTTCTGTGAAATTTGGTTGAATTCTGTTCAATACTTTCTGAGGAGAAGATTTTTAAAGTAAAAGTTTACGGACGAACGGACGGACACATCGCCATGACAATAGCTAGCTGGCTTTCAGCCAGTGGAGCTAAAAAAGGGAAAGGATTAATATCCCAGTGAAACTTCCTTTTAGGACGGGGGCAGGGAATTGCCAATAACGCAGGTAACCCCCCATTGCTTCTTTATCAACAGTGTTAAAAAGAATATTTCTATATATGACAATCACTAGACTTTAAAAAAATTTAGTCATCATACAGTATGGAATTTAATCTGTTAGTTTGTTCTCAAACTACAGTTATACCTTCATTATCTTTAAGAGTATTTCTATATGAAACACTTGAAATGGGTGAAATCAATTACAGTCAAACCTCTGTAAGACAATTACCCCTGGCACTTATACAAAGTGGCTTTCTTGAGCAGGTGACTGTCCTATCAAGGTTAACATATCAGATGGATCATTTAGTCTTTTGAAATAAAATGATCCATCTCTATGGCACTTATACAAAGTGGCTTTCTTGAACAGATGGCTGTCCTATCAAGGTTAACATATCAGAGGGATCATTTAGTCTTTTGAAATAAAATGATCTATCTCATATTTGTCTTTTGAGATGAAATGATCTATCTTATATTTGGACCATGAATATTACAGTTAGAAGAAGTCAAAACATCTGCAGAATTATATTAACCCATTAACACACAGCAAAATTTTAGATTGGTCCAAATTAGAAGACTGGTCCGAAATGAAAGAAGCTGCAGACGACAAAATAAGGGTTTTTTTTTAACAACTTTCTAGATAGAAAGATTGTGGAAAATGAAGAAATAGCTTGTAACGGGCAATTTCTTCATTTTCGACAATGTTTTACGAACTATTTTTCTTGAGGGGCGTCAAAAAGCACCCTTGTGTGGGACTTGGTTAAAATCAAACGGCTGAAAGTACTTCAAGCACAAATTTTGAATTTATATATATGTTGAACAAAAACACCGCGTTCAGATGCGGACTGTTAAATTGCTTAATAGCAGCTAAAAATTCAAGTGAACATGTTAATTCCAGTGATATCATTAGTTATGCGGTTTCTTGCTTGGGTATTTGACCATTTATTCCCTGATTGAGAAAAAGATACAAACCTAGGAAGAGCGAGTGTTGACATCATTTTCTCCTACTGGGTATAATCGTCATACACCCCGGCAAGAAACTCATTAAAAGTTTTGACACTACGAGGGACGGTAAGAAGGTATTCAAATCTTTCTACTCTTTTCAAAATATTCTACACCAACGTATACGCGCTTTTGCCATCTTCGTGGGAGCTTTTGTTTTCCCGCTGCGAACCATGACGTAGACCTATGTTTTAGGTACTTTATTACAGCAGATATCAAAGCCACCCTGGTCTTATATTTCTTTCCAGCAAGCAATTTTTTCAACAAATATAAGTCCGGGGCGAGGCCTGGGCTATAAGGAGGGTGAGACAACAACTGCCATTTGGAAGAGTTGTTAACCTACACTGTAGCTGCGGCGGTATGGAAGGGGGCGTTATCATGAAGGAGGACATTTTTCTGTGCTAACCTAGGACGCATTTGCTTGAGTCTTTCCCTGAGATTTTTCAGAATTACTTCAGAATAGTACTTGGCAATGACAGTTTGCCCTTTTGACATGAATTGAGTAAGTATCATTCCTTGTAAATCCAAAAAGGCAACAAGCATGACTTTGCCAGCCGAAGGAGACAGCTTAAACTTTTAAGGAGGTGGGGAACCAGTTCGTTTCCGCTGCTTTGACGGAGCTCTTGTCTCAGGTTCGGAAAAATGAACCCACATCTCATCTCCAGTGATAATGCGGTTAAAAATCTTCTCCTTCACGATTTAAACGACTTAAATGTTCTTTTGCATTGGTTACTCTGGTTGTCTTTTGATCTGCGGACAGCTATCTAGGCACGCATCTGGCACATACCTTACTCATTCCTAGGTGTTCGTGTAAAATATTGTGCGCTCATGCCTTACCAATGCTCAACTATAGTTGGCTACCTCCTCCAAAGTTACATGACAATCCTTGTTTACAAATACTTCAACATTTGCTACAATTGTTTGGGTCAACGCCTCAACTCGCCGCCCAGTCCTAGGACTGTCACACTTGTTCTGCCTTCACGAAAATCAGAAACCCAGTAGAAGGTTGAGCGTGATAGACATTAATCAGAAAATCTTTTTTTTTTTTTTTTTTTGAAGATGAGGCAGGGCTTTTCATCTCTTGCAACCTGAAACTCTATTACAGACCGTTGTTCCTCTAACAACGAGTCCATGATAGACAAACACCTATCATATATTAGACCGGTACCGCCGTCGACTTACACAAAGCCGACAGTGATACTAGTCTAATCATATAACAGAATGCTAATTAGTGTGTAAACACAACTTTTCATTGAAAACAAGTGCATGTCGAATTGCGATGCAATACATGAGTCCCCCACCGAAATAAAAAAATGTTTTTTACAATTAAACTTTTCCCAAACAAGAACTGGTTTTGACGTCTCTAAGAGTAAGCTTTAGACAACATTAAGAGAAACAGGAAAATGCTGATAATTAAAATTTCTTTATTTAATAACATTTGTCTGCAGCGGCTATAAATTTGGCAAAGTCTACATTTTTTGCCCTTTGGGAAAAGGTTAACCAAATTGGACGAAGGTAGACAAGATTCAAAAGACAATAAAGGTGAAAATAACTTTGGGCAATAACTCAAGAAGTGGGCTGGCAGATTAGCAGTTCTTGAAAATGACACTTCTCAACGTTATGATCTATGAGTGTTTAAAGCTTGAAGTTGCTAGCACTTATGGTTTAGGAGATATGGTCTTGACAAAAATTTAAAGGTAAAAACAACAAAGGTCAATAACTCATAAAATGGACGTGGCAGAGTAACAGTTATTGTACATGACACTTCTCCACATCTATAAGTGTATAAAGTTTGAAGGTGGTGGACTAATAAACTGACCACGTTATTTGTGAATGAATGTAGTTTTCATCAATATATAATCTATGTATATAGCTGCAATCAGATAGAGAGGAGCATGAAAAGTCTGGATATTTACTCATACAAAGTTTGGAAATAAATTGTCATCACATAGCTATGATAGGATCAATTTAAACCAAAATATCTATTCCCCCTAAGTCGCCTTAATCAAAGTTTGTGACCTTATGTATTCCACAAAATAGGTTGACAATTTCAAGAATGGAGAAATTGTTCACAAACATACTATGTAATCATTTTATTTGTTGAAAAGTCAGGTGTACTTTAGGAATTATTCAAATAATGTTAGCTAAAGCATATCTGTATTTATGAGATTAACCCTTTCCCGTTTTTAGAAATTTTAGATTAGTCCATATACAAAGGTTTTGCAGACAACAAGTTTAAGTTGAACTTATTTGAAAAATAATCATTCAGTAGGGAAAGAAATAATGTGGAAAAAGAAGGAATTGCTTGCAATTTCCACAATGTTTTCTCAAGCATAAAACACATGGACGTAAAAACCAGGGATTAAACAGGAAAGGGTTAATGGAGATGTGGAGTTACATTCGAGATCATCGCTCCATGAAGTTCATGGCCAAACACTCACTACACTAGTGAGAGGCCTCTGTTCAAATCCTAGTAGAGAGGGTCTTACAATTATGACAATCAGCTTGATTTACATTATAAAGATAATTTTGATTTCGAAATAGTTCGACGGAATTTTGACAGGGATTTCCTGTCACCAGCAAATTTTGCTAACAAAATATGATCTTTGTTCATTGGACCTTTAACTTTCACATGTATACCGCATTCCTTTTAAAAACATTATGGAAAGAAGATGTGTTTGTGAAACACAATTCCCCACAATAGGACTAAACAAGTGACCTTGGTATGTGACCTTGACCTTATCACATGACCTTGACCTTGACATGAGGAGATGCGTATTATGGAGCTGTATCATCATGACAAATATGAGCATTGTATCTTGAATAGGCTGGTAGTAATTGGCAATGTTAAGTTTTTTGGTTAAGTTTTGCAGACAGACAGAAAGACGGACATCAGTAAAACAATATGCCCCCGATCTTTTGATGCGGGGGCATAAAAATGTAAAATGTGTCCCTTATTTATAAGATCTTTCTATACAAAATTTAATGGACATATCAATGATTACTCAATTTGCTGTGTGAAATCTCAGTTTTTCAACTGACAAAGTTAGAGTCGACAGGCCACCATTAAAAATTTTGTTGATTAAATTCTTTTGTTGAAATCAGCCCAGTGGTTTGGGAGGAGATGTCGTTTTAAAAATCCTTCTTCATTTCTATATAAGCGCCATCCTCCCTGGGGCTCCGCCCCTGGGGGCCCCCAGGGTGATGATTTTAAAAATTCTGAAAGAGGTCAATGTACTGATTCTTCATGCAAAGTATCAAGACTTTAGGCCCTCTCGGTTAGGAAGAGAATAATTTTTAAGTTTTTATTAAAATTTCATTTTTGTTGCCATGGGTGATAATTTTAGCAATTCTGAAAGAGGTCATTGTACTGATGTTTCATACCAAATATCAAGGCTCTACGTCTTCTTGGTCAGGAGGAGATAATTCTTAGGTTTTCACTAAAATTTCAGTTTTGTTGCCATGGCAACCATAGTTTTTAAACTGATTTCAATTCTTTTATCAATTCTTAAAGGGCACTACCCAAGGATCATTCCTGCAGAATTTGGTTGAAATCTGCCCAGCGGTTTTGCAGAAGATATAATTTTAAAAATCCTTCTTTATTTCTATATAAGCCCCATCCTACCTGGGGCTCCGCCCCTGGGGACACGAGGGTGATGATTTTAGCAATTCTGAAAGAGGTCATTGTACTGATGCTTCATGCCAAATATCAAGGCTCTACACTTTCTGGGTCAGGAGGAGATAATTTTTAAAGTTTTCATTAGAATTTCAGTTTTGTTGCCATGGCAACCAGAGTTTTTAACAGATTTCAATTCTTTTAGCAATTTTTTAATGGCACCACCCAAGGAACATCCCTGCCAATTTTGTTTGAAATCTGCCCAGTGGTTTGGGAGGGGATGTCATTTTAAGATTGTTGACACACAACAGACGGCGCACACCGGACAGAGGACGATCAAAATACCTGAGCAAATTGTGCTCAGGTGAGCTAAAAAATGTAGTGTCAAATTGCAGCTCAGTGAAGTGCTACAGTGACTTTAAGTCAGGCGTTTATCAACCAACCAAATTGCCACAATTTTTTTTGTAGTTTAATGATATTAACGTTTTAAGATGCTGACAACAACAACCTGGCTATGGTTAAATACCCCAGGCTTTCTCTGAAAACAAACTAACTAAAACAGCCTTATAAACAAATCTAGCATAAAAGAGACAAGAAAATGATGTAAACTTAAATCAGACTGCACATGATTTATTATGTGCAGGTTAATTTTTGTCTATACTTCCTGCCAAAGCAGGAATTAGACTTAAAGTGGACTATTAGACAGTTTGCTGCTTGAGCAAGTTTAATCCATTACCACACAATGTCTCTTTTAGACGTCCATCTAGAAAAATTCTTTGAAAAACATTGAGGTAAATGAAGAAATTGCTTGTTACAAGAAACTTCTTCATTACCCACAAAGTAAAAAAAAAAATCCAAAATTTCATAAGCTTTAAATTGTCGTCTGCAACTCCTTTCAATTTGGACCAATTTTACCGACTGGTAATTGGTTAACTGTCCTTTTTTTAACCAATTCCCACACAGAGAAATCTTAGACCTGTCCAAATTGAAAGAAGTTGCAGACGACAATTTCAAGTTGATGGGATTTTAAATTGTTTTGTCTTTTTGGACAGAAAACATTGCTTGATACAAGCAATTTCTTCATTTTTCACAATGTTTTCCGAAGCTTTTTTCTTGACGGGCATAAAACGGAGGGATTGTGTGGGAATGGGTTAATAGACAAGATCTAAGTCTCCTCCCAAGTAAACATTTCCTCCTCAACGGGTTTCGAGACCCAAGGTCCATATTTGTTCTCTTTAAATTTACACAGCATGGCTTCCCGCGCTTCTTGAAAATCCGATGCCATCAATTTTGAGTCCTTATAATTTTCTGCTGTCAATAAATCTTGCCGACCAAACTTTTCACACACAGACTTGAAGCTATTATACATATTCCGCTTAGAACAGCGAGAAAACATTCCTTTCTCAATACTGAAACAGAAAAAGCCATAGTCCATCAATTACAATGATTGTAAACACAGAAAATGTTTTGTATAAAAAAGAAACAGCTTGTTACAAGAAATTCCTTGTATATACACAATGTTTACCACCCAAAATGACAAAGATTTTTAAAAATTCATTTACAAAAATTTTTGTCTGTAACTTTTTTCAATTTGGACCAGTCTATCATTTTTCTGTCGGGTTATAGGATAAAGTCTTCATAAATACTTTTAAAAGTAGTTAATTACAATGCATATCTTCGGAAATATCACCTTGGCAATTGCTATTTTACCTTGTACAATGCAGAGACATAAAAGGACATACAAGGACATAAAATGTTTTGCTTAAAAACACCTAAAAAGTAAGACCCACTTCTCAAAATGACCTTAGCTGTAACTTTAAATCTTTTTGCTCATTTGAGTTATTACAAAATACCTGTTAATGCAAAAATAAAACCTTTTTAACCCTTTCCTGTTCAAACCCCAGTTTTATGTCCCTGTGATTTTACACTTGAGAAAACATTGTGGGATAAGAAGAAATTGCTTGTAACAAGCAATTTCTTCTTTTCTCACAATATTTTCTACCCTGTAAGTTGGTTACTTTTCAAATTGCTCTAACTATTTGTTGTCATCTGCAACCTCCTTCAAATTGGATCAGTCTAAAGTTTTGAAAAACAGAAAATGGTTAAAGGAATGTGACTACATCAAAACTGAAGCAAACTAACCTTGTATTACACAAGCCTAATGTACCATCTGTAACTTCTGCCGCAGAGTCACCAAAACTCCAGTTTACGCTCACAGCTTTCGTCTTCTGCACCTCTCTCGGAGGGTCGCAGGTTGTAACACGTCCCAACCAAGGATGATTCAGTCTATAATTTGTTGGCAGTAAGTTATCAATATCAGTAGGACCTCGCCCTACACGACAACATACTGCCCGAGACAAATGCCCATGGTCATATAATAAACCTGAAAACATATATTGTGTTTAATACAACTGAAATACATATTAATACCATAAAAGTTAAACTGCAAAATATTTCCTGATTGCATATTCGAATTAATATAAAAACGCATGTTCTTATACACTACAGAAGCAAAGCTTCGAAAAATATTGTGGGGAAAAAATTAAAATGATGGTTTTCTACTTTTTTGACAATATTGTCTTCCTTTCCTTTGGATGAGTCTAAAATTCTATTTTTGTCTGGCACTGGATTAATGTCTTAATGATTAAAAAACAATTGTGCTTTTTAAACAATCTTAATTATCTGCATGGATGCTGGTTAAACTGTTTATATACAACTCTTTTTCAATCACAAGTCAAATCAATAATAATTTCCAGTAAGTGCAAAACTAGTGAATATATTAGAAAAAGTTGATTCTCACATAACTACCCTTGTCTTACCACAATCATAACTTAACCCTTGTCATGCTGAACCCGGAATATTCCGGTTTTGGCAGGAGGTGTAGATCAAGATCAGCCTGCACATAAGTGCAGTCTGATCTTAGTCTACACCTCCTGCTTGTACTTTCCCTGCAAGGGCTGTTTATGAAATATATTTCTATAAGAAATATTGATTTTTGAACAACAAGTTCTATCAGTGCTTCCAAGTTCCAGCCCTTTGATTTTACAGCATTTCAGTAAGATAATTTATACAGCATGACAAGGGTTGAGATATATAATTCATTATTTGAATGGGGTTTAATGCCACTTTTAACAGGATATTGGGTAGTCATATTGCAGTGGTTGGAGACCTAACCATGGATTCCTAGTATTTCTCACACCAGTTCTACCGCTACATCCTTTCTGAGCCTCCAGCTACTCATCCTACTTGGGTTAACGATTATCCAGCCATTGGTGAGAGACAAATGACAGAAAGGATATTTGCATAGGCCAGGGATCAATCCTTGGGCCCCATGACTAGGAGTCCCACGTGCTACCACTGCACTTTGGCTGTGTCCTAAGTGAATCTATGAGAAAAATTAATTCTCACATAACTACCCTTGTCTTGCACATGTGTAAAAACACTCATTAAATCATGTAACCATGATGTCATAAGGATGCAAAATATTGAGGTATCACTTTTTCATGGGATTTTGAAAAGAGGTTTCACCCATATCAGCACAATTCCACTTTTTTATGCCCCACAAGTGAAAATGATGAAATGATGAAAAATCATTTGTTTTCCAATAAGATCAATTCATTTTACATTGAGTGATCAAGAAAAGATATACTCTCATTGGAAATATAGCTTTTGTTGTTCACAAAGTGAAAGATAAATAAACTTTTACTGAAACAAATGAATACCCTGTATATCTTTGTTTGAGACAGTCCTTCATGAAAAGTTATAAGACAATCTTACCCAAAGTTAAAGAGTCCAGATAAATTGGTTCTATAAAATGACTGAGTAATGCCCCCTGCATTCCTACTACATTCCATCTACACACTTTATCTGTACAGGACATTGTTCGTAGCCTTTCACCTCGTTGTATACCATCAAATGTTTGACCTTTGAACCCTGGCTCTATCGGGATGGTACCTTCACCTTAGTGGTTAGAAAATTGAACATTTCATAATACATGTACAATGTACACTGTATATCTAATGAGAAAATATCCATAAATTATATTCCGTCATATTTATGATACAAATCATTTTTTCCTAGTCTAAATTCAAAAGTTTTCGAGTCTGGGAAAACAATTGGGAGAGCATTGATGAAAATGTAGAAATTGCTTGTAACAAGCAATTTCCTCATTTTCAACAATTTTTTCTACCCAGTTGAAAAAAAAAATATGATTTCATCAACTTTAAATCATTGTTTGCAAGTTCTTTCAAATTGGACAAGTCTAAAATTTTGATGCCTGATATTGGGTTAAATACATAGAAATTAAGAGTAAACAGATCAGGTCTTTAATATGAATTTGATATAGGGAGAAATTTGTCTAAGGGATGTTCCAGGTAAAGGGATTCAACTGTACATAAAATATAAGCACCTGCTGCTCATTACTCTTGGCCAAACTATTTACTAACATCCTGATATGAAAGCACAATTGACTAATTACTAGCCCTGCCCTCGTACCCCGTTGGCAACGCCCACTGACTCCGACAGGAAGTTTTGCATCAAAATTTAACAGTGGTTTTTTTTATGTATTTATGAAATTAATGGACAGTAGCCTTTAACAAAATGGTAGAATGGTTTGTTGGTGAACTAAACATTGAATAAGCCGTAGTTACGATTTTTGCTTCAAATAAATGGCAGACAATGTAGGATTTCAAAGTCAACTTCCAGTCTTGTTGAATGATTTCATTGGTCTACTTATTTGATTTGCACTTGCAAATCAGTCAATTAACAGTTTTATATAAAAGATGAAGAGAATATTTTTTGTTTTCATAGAGGTATGAACCGAGAAACATAATCACTATGTATGAATACCCGACGCGGATTCATACATAAGTGTGTTTATGTTTTTCGGTTCATACCTCCATGAAAACAAAAATTATTCTATTCATTTCTTACAATCTAATAGCATCGAGTAAAAAAACAAAAGCTTTACAAATTTTGATACCTTTTTTGTATGGGACTATTTTGTTTAGAAGCATTCAAAATTATTGCGTGCTCAAAATTTTTGTTCATGGAGTTATGAATAAATTTTTTTGACCAATCGGAACACTCATTTTTGATAGATGAAACTAAAAATTAAATTATTCCCCCATTTGTAGAATCTTAAAAGCAAAATTCTATTGAGATACTTACCTCCTTCAACTTTTGTTCTGAGTAGTCCCTGAACATTAGAAGAGAAAACAGGCTCATGGGGTGGTCGTATTCTTGAGTCAACTGGGGTTTTATTGGATTCTGCATCCCTGATTATGGAAACAAGTCATGAAATAAGGAAAATAATGTTTCAATTTTGATATGAGACCTTAAATTGGATTTTTGCCACACAGGAAATTAAGAAAAATTATATGAAGGGAGTATCCAATTCAAGGTTTTGTATCATTGCTACATGTAATATTTACTTCCCTAAAAATTGCCAACACTTGAATTTTAAATCTCTTTAAATTTTCATCTGAAACTTCATTAAATTTATAGATACATATAAATGACAAGATGGTTGTCCCAGGACAACTGCTGTCGAGCCCTCAAAGTTTTGACCATCAACTTGACCTTGACCATCAGTTTTAGTGTTTGACCTTGAGCTTTGACCTTGAACTTGAAGCTATCCAAAAATTCTTTCAAATGGCACATCTACTCATGATAAGGAATAATTGTGCCAATTTATTTTGAAATCCAGCCATAATTGTAGGAGAAATGCTCTTGACAATCACAATTTAAGTGTTTTACCTTGACATTAGAACTACCAAAAAATTCTTTCAAGTGGCACATCTACCCATGATGGAGAATAATTGTGCCAAGATATTTTGAAATCCGTTCTTAAATGTAGGAATTATTGTCCTGACAAATACAATTTTATTGTTTGACCTTGAGCTGTTACCTTGGCATTAGAACTATCCCAAAATTTCTACTCATGATGGAGAATAATTGTGCCAAGTTATTTAAAAATCCATCCATAAATGTAGGAGTAATTGTAATTGTCCAGACAAATTCGGATGGACGGACAGACCAACGCACTAACACACATACACCAGCTTGTCATAGTGATAACTATGTCTCGCTCACCAAAAGCAGGCTAGACAAAAATTGATTGTTGGTCTATATAATAGCCATCCATAGTTGGATTCAGACTTTACTAATGGGATCATGGTTTAGTTTTAAGAAATTCAGACATTTTTCATGAACAACAGTGGTTTACTTGTATTGTCCCCTACCTTGGTGAAAATAAAGCACCATCCCCGCACGGAGCAGTAGATATATACAGATGAAATGTAATTTTAGGTCGGATTTGTAACTTTCCCATCCTTGACCTCTCAAATAACGGGTTGGTCTTGGTAGGATCATAATCCAGTAACTGTTTGTACAAGAATCTGTTTATAAAAAGAATAAATTTTTAAGGAAAAGGAACAACAAGAAATGACAGACAGAATAAACTCTTGTCCCTTATTGTGAAATCAGACTACAGGAAGATGTTCTTTTGAAGCACTAATGCCCCAGTAGCTATTCTTTCATAAATTTGGCCTTGATAATTGGCAGTGAACTTCACAGATGGCCCTAACCTTGCCATTACAAAATACCTTCAAACTTAACAGGCAATTTCTTTTTTTGCAATCAATGTTTTCTACTCTAAAAGCGGTCAACTAAAAATTTTTCTCTGCAACTTCTTTTCAATTAAAATCAGTCATTCCCACACAATGATGCCTTTTAATGCCCCTTAAGCAAAAGGCTTTAAAAACACAATTTCTTCATAATCCACTTTGTTTTTCACCCAAAGAGACAAATAAAAATAAATTTCATCCTGTACAAATTGATGTCTGCAACTTCTTTCAATTTAATTGATTTATTGAAAGGGGTTTGACGCCATTTTAAACAGTATTTCAGTACTATGGCGGAGTCATTTAAGTGAGATGCCTAACATTCAAAATCTCAAATTGATAACAAGAGTTAATTTAAAAAATGAAGAATGACCTTCAACAGACTACAAATTTTAGACTGGTCAAAATTAAAAGAAATTGCAGAGTTGCAGATAGCAATTTCAAATTGATGGAATTTAATCTTTCAAGGCCAAAAAATATTATGAAACTTTAAGAAATTACGTTATTAGCAATTTCTTAATTTTTAACAATATTTACCTAAGTTTTTTGTATAGAGGGTAGTTAAAAGCGAGATTGTGTTGGAATCCTACCTTTTTACACATCCTGCATTTTTTTTTTCAAAAACTGGCAATTAGCTCTCCTTCATTTCCCACAATTATTTCTATTCCAAAAGGAAAAGATTCTTCAAATTTACCCACGAAAAGTTGTGATAAGCTTCTTTGTTGAATCTAGACAAGTCATCTTATAATTTGTTAATTTATGTCGGTATTCAAACAAAACAAAGTTTTTACCTCAGCTAATTATGTACTTTATGAGTCTGTGCAGGTTAAACAAGGTCAATAATGTTTTCAAAAATAATCTATATAAACTCATTACCACACAATTCTTCTTCTCACAGCCCTCATTTAAAAAAGCCATGAAAAATACATTGTGAATGAAAGAAATAGCTTGTATCAAGCAATTTCTTGATTTTTAACAATACATTTCACTTTGAGCAATATTTTCTACCCTAATAAGAAAAACAAAAATTCTTTTACTCAAAACGGATGGCTTCAGTTTCTTCCATTTAGAGCATTTTAACCCTTGCCATGCTGTATAAAACCCCTTACAGAATTGAATTGAAATCAAAAGGCTGAATGCACTTGTTGTTCCATAATCAATGTTTCTTTGAAAATTAATTTCATAACTTCTCTGGCAGGAAAAGTACAAGCAGGAGGTGAAGACCAAGATCAGACTGCACTTATGCGCAGGCTGATCTTTGTCTATACCCCCTGCCCAAACCGGCATATTCTGGGTTCAGCATGACAAGGGTTAAGATGCTTGTTTGGTAACGATTATGCTAAATTCTATCTAATAAGCCAATAAAACATGTTACCTCATAAAGCCTCTTCTTGTAATTATTTCAGCATGTGAGTCATTCACCGTGTTTCCTTGTAGACTCAATTGTTGACCGGTTATGCAACGGTTCCCTGAAATAGTTAAACAGAGACAGTTGAGACCTCAATAGATGTATCAAAAAGAATCAATCTAGGTCAGACTGTACAGATAAAGCACGCTGACCAGGATAAGACTTGTTGCTTTTGACAGATTTTCTTTCCAGAGGAACAAATAAAAGTTACGAGCACTGATTCCCAGTATATGTAAAATAAAAAGGTTATAATCTTCAAGATTTTCTGACTCTAGAAAAGACATTATATCATAACCATTGACTTGGGAATGAAATATGCCTGTTGAATACTTTTTATATTACATGGGTTATATCACTTTACAGTAATAACTATGTAAAAGAACTTAGGTGTTTTTGTTAGCGTGAAAAAGACATCATGTAATGACATCATTTTACAAACCACGTCCAAGAATACCTTAACTCACTAAAGTGCAGGAAGTCTATCCCAAAAATTTATGTCACATCATAAACAGAATATCAAATTCATGCTCATTAAATACTGAATTCATCTAACTGGAAATCTGAAACAGATAAAATTTCGACAAAGCCTTCACTTTCATCCATTTATAGACAACTCATTTGGTAAATTCCTTATTTCACCAAAACTCATTCAGTAACCTCTATTTCACGATTCAACATGTATTATTGACCTGAGCTTGATCCAATCTTCTTTTCAAGTACTTGTTGTATGGAGTTCCAATGAGGCCCTTTTTTGCTTAATGGGTAGAATAAAATTTATAAGAGAGATTTATTAGGAGATTCATACAAGTGATCAATATAAGCAAAAAAAAGTCTGTTTGCACTTAAACTTTGAATTTTATACTCATAATTTCACTCTTTTTGTTGATTTAGCCCCCTTCAAAATCACTTGACGCCAAAAATTTCATGGTCGAGATGTCAAGGACTTCTCAGTTTCAAACACTACCACAAGCCCCGTACTTACCAGTTCCGAGACTAATTAAAACACCAGTATCATCGTCAGATCTTTTCATCACAAGTCCTGCAATCACTTTTCGTCCGGCGAATGACTCTGCTGTGATCTGAGAAACCAAAGCTGTGAATCCTCGGTGAGTTAGAGCTGCTATCTTGTCAAAGTGGGTCATTGTCTCTAGTGATGCCTGAGGCTTGGATCCCTGGAACAATTACAATTTTTTCTATGACTTGAATATCTGTGTACCAATCCATTCCCACACAATGACACTTTTGAACGCCCCAAGAAAACATTTGGGAAAACAAGCAATTTATTCATTTTACACAATGTTTTCTATCCAGAAAAATCTAAAACTTCATGCACTTTAAATTGTTGTCTGCAACTCCTTTCAATTTGGACCAGTCTAAAATTGTGCACTCTGGTAAAGGGTAAAATATGATAACCAGTGGTGTTGAAATACAGATTTTCTCTATTTGTCCCTGAACATGTAAGGCATGAGTTTCTACTTGTCAATAAATAAATTTTGAGAAAAACATAATTCATTAACCACAATGTTTTTACCCTTCAATATAAACTTTATAACTTATAAATATATATGTAGCTACCTTTGAGATCCATTTTGTACCATTCAAAGATTTGACCTGGTATTTATGTATCCCCAGACAAATGGAATGAAACAAGAGCACCGCCTACGGGTGCCTAGGCATGGCTATTGAGAGCTGGATAGTGGACAAAAGAACAAAATGCATCTAGAGTTATCCCCCCTTGATAGTACAGATTGCTCTTTTCATAGTGAACAAGTCTGCCAAGTTTCAAGTGAATGCCTTTAGTAGAACCAGAGATATCACAAAATATCAAAGTGTTCGAACGACAACAACACCAAGGCTATATAGCAATACCGAGTTTTCTGGGAAACAGCCGAGGTAAAAAGTACACATCTGCAAGTAGAAAAGTCCTTGTCAGACAAGTCTGTCATAGAAATTTCACACCCTAGTTATAAGGGATAAAATGTCGAAACTGTCAAGGACACAGATGCCCACCCATAATTACTTGTCATACGACCTTCAGTTGTGACCTTGAAGTTGGTAGTATCGAATACAACTTTACAAATGATACTGGTAATTTTCAAGGGGAACAACTGTACTAAGTTATTTCAAATTCCATTAATTACTGTTGAAGGTATGCTCAAAACAAAAACTGGACACACAAACCAAACCAACCCCCACACACAAGAGCAAATCTTTTAAGATTTGCTTTATAATCAAAGAACTGAAAACACTGGAAGCAGAACTTGAGGATTGATATTCTTTTGAAAATTGATTTCAATAAATAACTCTTCTGAATTAAATGAGACAAACATGTTGAGTAGACGAAAATTAGACTGCACACAGGGGTATGGAATTCACATGCCTGACATGTCTGACATTTGGCTTTTCTACATGCAGACAAGTTCATTTTTCCAGGTCACTTTTCCAAGAACATGCTAATACCAGGGCAAATCTCAATTTATTATCTTAATATTTATACTAATTAGAAGAAAATATTGTTGTTGATGTAGACAAGAGGGCTGTTGGCCCTAGGGCACTCACCTGAGATAAGGCTCTTTTTCATTCACATGCCTATAACCCCCGCTCCTAGGGCTCCGCCCTTGGGGACCCGAGAATCATGATTTTTGCTATTTTGTAAGAAGTCAATATACAGATGCTGTATGCAAAATATCAAGGCTCTATGCCTTCTGGGTCAAGAGGAGAAGATCTTTAAAGATTACTTTATAATTTCATTTTTGTTGCAATGGCAACCAGAGTTTTAAAAGATTTCAATTCAATTATCTATTTTTAAAGGCAACCACCTAGGGAACATTTCTGCTAAATTTGGTTCAAATTGGCCATGTAGTTGGGGAGGAAATTTTGTTAAAAAATTCATCTTTATTTCTATATAAACCCCCAACCCCATGGGGCTCCGCCCCTGGGGACCTGACAGCCATGATTTAAGCTATTTTGAAAGCGATCAATATTCTGATGCTCCTTGCAAAATATCAAGGCTCTATGCCTTTTGGGTCAGGAGGAGAAGATTTTAAAGAATATTTTAAAATTTCACTTTTGTTGCCATGGCAACCAGAGTTTTTAGTGGATTTCAATTCAAACGGAACCACCTAAGGAAAGTTTCTGCCACATTTGGTTCAAATTGGCCTAGAGGTTTAGGAGGAGATGTCATTTATAAATCGTTCTTTATTTCAATATAATCCCCACCCCCTCCCTGTTTTTTTAAAGATTATTTTAAAATTTCACTTTGGTCCCATGGCAACCAGAGTTTTAACAGATTTCAATTCTTTTATCTATTTTTCAAAGGGACCTCCTATGGAACATTTCTGCCAAATTTGGTTCAAATTGGCCCAGGAGTTGGGAGGAGATGATGTTTAAAGAAATTGTTGACGGACAACAGATGGACGCATGACAAAAGGTGACCACAATAGCTCACTTGAGCACTTCTTGCTCAGGTGAGCTAAAAATGCATATGTTCTGGCTGAACTTTCTCAATACCTCCAGCCAAAACAGGAATATGCCTGGCTTAGTATGATATGGATTAAAAATAGTAAACACTTCTTGTAAATACATTTCTTTTTCGATATACCAGTTATAAATTAATACCCCTACATTCAAGTCCACCTTTTTTATAAGTACAATGACCTTTTTGTAGTCATATCTGGGCAATGTAACTATTATTATTAAAATCTATTTTCTGAGCCCTCCCTCCACATTATCCTGCTTTTCATGACCCTAAAGCAAAAGATTTTAAAAAATATTTCTGGAAAATGATGAAATTGTATGTAATGAGCAATTTCTTTGTTTTTCCATAAATGATTTCAATCCTAGCTATCAACACTTTTCTGGTTTTTACATTTTAGACCTGTCAAAATTTACAGGTTTTGTAGACGATAAGTTAAAGTGGATTTAAATTGAAAAATAGCCAATCAGTAAGACAGGAAATATTGCGGAAAGCAATTACTTCCACAATGTTTTCTCTATAATAAAATCACAGAGACGTAAAAAACAGGGATTGATTAGGAAAGGGTTAAATGACTTTTTAAAAGAAATAATGAATTTTTCCGTAACACCTTCCAAATTGTACTAGTCTCGAATTTTGTTGTCCTGTAATGGCATTGCACAGCCTCTAGCTGATACTTACAGCTGCCTCAGAAGCAGTCTCAGCCTGGAACTGACCCTCGGCCACTAGCTGCCTCATGGCTATATCACACGCCTCCTTTCTACCATCTTTCTTGTTTGTGCAGGTCACAGGAGAAAACTGTCTATTGCCAACATATGCTGCCATTGTGAATCTACACAATATATCGATTATGTAAATACTGTTTAGCAAATAAAGTGTTTATATTCTCTCAATTGACATTTCACTGGCCCAACCCATCAACTTGGACAGGAAGTTGACTCAGATATTAATTGGTGTTATTTTGCATTTAACCCATTCCAACACAGCAAAATTTTAGACTGGTCCAAATTGAAAGAAGCTGCAGACAACATTTTCAAGTTGATGGAATTTTGAATTTTTTCGTCTTTTTGGATAGAAAACATAGTGGATAATGAAGAAATTCCTTGATACAAGCAATTTCTTCATTTTCCACAATGTTTTCCAAAGCTTTTTTCTTGAAGGGCGTAAAAAGGAGGGATTGAGTTGGAATGGGTTTAAGTCATTTACATGCAGCAAAAATTATAACGGTTGGTTGGTGACCTTATAGTCATAGCTGCAGCTACATAGATTTATATTTACAAAATCCTACACAATCCTGCTTTTTTTTACACTAAAAAAAAAAGCTGTCGAAAAAATACTATAAACAATTAAGAAATTGTCTAACACAAGCATGATATTTTCTGCCCTGATAGACAAACAATTTGGAAATTTCATCAACTTAAAATTGTTGTCTGCAATAGAACTTTTTTCAATTTGGATCCATCTAAAATTTTGTCGTTTGGTAATGGGTTAAGGAAAACATGCTGAGCAAAAGAGAAGCTTTTTCACTAACTACCAACATTTCTGACCTGTCTAAAATTTTGTTTAGAGACAAAGTAAAACATTGATACATTAATGGTAAACCCATTACCAGACAGCAAATTTTAGACTGGTCCAAATCAAAAGAGTTGCAGACAACAACTTAAAGATTCTAAAATTTCAGATTTTTCATCTTTGTGGGTAGAAAACATTGCCTAAAATGAAAAAATTGCTTGTTGCAAGCAATTTCTTCGTTTTACACAATGGTTTTCTTGAGGGTTGTCAAAAAGAATCTTTGTGTGCCAATGGGTTGAACACTTACGTAGGTCTGTGAGGCGGTCCTCTTTGTCCTATCACCTGAACCCTGGCCTGCATTTTCCTGGACTGGGCATACTCCATCAGTGCACTAACAGCATTTTTATTCAGGGCATTAAAACTTTCATTAGACAAGGCTAGAGAATTGAGACTTGTATTGGGACTACCACCTATCGTATTCACACTTGCTGGTAAACTTTTAAAGTCTGTGTTGATTGGCTGAACAGTCCCTGACTGGTTTTGGTTTACTTGGAGAGACATAGTCTGGTTCCCAAATTGTCCTGACATTAATGATGGAGTGGAAGACTTAATAGACTGGTTTCCGAATTGTTCAGACATCCTATTTGTATTTGAACTCAGTAGAGACTGTTTCCCAAAGTGTCCTGCCATCAATGATGACTTTGAACTGTTCAGAGATTGAGATATCTGATTTCCATCCGATTGCCTCTGTATTGACAGTAAATTATGAGCACTTTGTTGAGAATTTGCCAACAATGGATTGTAAGTTTTTGAAGGTGGTGTATTTGGAGGAGAAATTTCTGTCTTTTTCAAATTTTTGGACAATATTTCCATTGGACTAGGTGGTATGGAAGGTTTTGTGGACACTGTTTTGTTATCCTGACTTGGCCCAGAGCTTTTTGAGTTTATATTCCTCAATACCTGTGTACTAGAGACCTTGTTTGGATAATTGGCATATTTACTAGGGATATTTTTACAGCTCATTGTTTGGTCCTGTACAGGAACTTCTGGCTGTTTAAAACTAGACTGATTAAAAGATGAACTCGGGTTCGTTGGTTTAGTCTGGTATAAGCTTCTTGGTTGACTTCTAATCTCGTCAGGATCTTTGTTCCATAAACCAGAGTTTACATCAGATATTTCTGACATGTCCGTTAATTTCTTATTCGTGTGCACTGAATTGTCTGTGGGAAATAAAGACTGATTGAGGGGATTTCTCATAGACCCCTGGCTTGATGATATACTATTAATTGCAACATTGTGTCTAATTGTAGTAATCCTGACCTGATTGTTTGTTAAACTAGGTTGAAACGAACTTCTATTAAGAGGAGATCTATCTCTTTTGTTGCTCACAGCTTGCTGTGATGACAAAGCCATGGATGAGCCACTAGCAAAACCTGCCCTACTTTTTAACAAGGCCATTGGCGAGGGAGGAGGTCCTGAGAACTTTTTTGTTTGTACAGATGGTCCAATATTTGAAGAAGAAGTCTCTCTCTCATTAGTACCAAATTTGTCTTCAATGTAGTCAATTCCCTCTGGAGTTATTCTCCATAGCTTTGTGCACCCAGAAACAAACCCTAACTCCTGACATTTCCCTAATGCTGTCTCAATATCCACTTTATCTAGACTTGTTCTGTTCACCAACACAAACTCCGCACAACCTGGTAATGTTGACAAAACTTGCAGAATTTTATCACAATGTTCCATATTACAATTTATCGCTTTCAAATTGGATTTACTATCACTATCATTTTCCATAGACTGTGTGGAATTTTCATCATTAAAAATCGCTATCTCATCTCCTAGATCAAGAGCTTCATTTAAAATGTCAGGGGTGCTTGTAGGTGATAACCTGCTATGATTTTCAACACTTAATTGGTCAGATTCTTGTTGGTTATCATTCTTTAACTCAGACAAATCTTGAGTGTTAAGTAATGGTATTTCAGAAGTACACAATCCGTTGTCATCACTTTTGGAAATGGACACGTTTGGAGAGTGAGAACTTGAGACGTTTCTGACAAGCCTTACATCCGAGACTGTTTCTACTTCATTGAGTATACTTTGACTGTTGTTGTCAAAATCCATATTTTGTATCTCTGAATCAGCTTCACTTTGTTTGCTATCAATAATTTGAACCATATCCTCACAACTTTCACTCTTTACAATACCCTCAGATTGAATCTCACCATTATTAATCGATGCTATCACATTACACTCTGTTTCACTATTGCAACTATTTTCCATCTCAACATCTTCTGTAACTTCATACTTAATGCTATTGAAAGTGTTCATACTACTATATTCTCCTGTTTCACTTTCAAATTCAGTCTCCTTTTTCATTAATGGACCATTATATTCATATCCTGCCCCTAAGCCTTCATTCAAGTCTAGATTATTATCTTCAGTTTCACCAGATAGAAGTTCTGTATCTTCCATATCTAGATTTATATCTGTTCTGAAAAGCTTTGTATCTTGAAACACTGGGAAATCCCCACTGTCTGGTACAAACTGTTGACCAGAGGTGCTCGCTTGAGTATCAGAACTGAAGTTTTCAGCTGTATGATCTAGAATAGAAAGAAAATAACTTGAGCTGCAATGTCATCAAAGGTGAAAATTAGCACAAGTCTGATCCCTGTGGTTCTTTAGGAGTGGTAGAAGCTGCTAGACTATGTGTAGACACTGTGTGACTTAACTTTAACCTTTCCTGTTTTGCAAAATTTTAGACCTGTCCAAATTCAGAGGTTTTGTTGGCGAAAATTTAAAGTTTATTTAATTTAGAAATTAACCATTCAGTAGGATAGAAAATATTGTGGAAAAGGAAGAAATTGCTTGTAACAAGCAATTTCTTCTTTTTCTACAATGTTTTCTCAATAATAAAATCACAGAGGTGTTTTCTCAATAATAAAACTCAGAGATTGAACAGGAAAGGGTAAACCTATCACCAGACAACAAAATTTTAGACTGGTTCAATTTGAGAAGAGTTGTAGACAACAATTTTCCACTTTATAAAATTTAAGATTTGTTCAACTTTCTCGTTAGAAAACATTGCGAAAAGGAAAAAAACGCTTGTTGAAAGCAACCTCTTCATTTTTTCTACCCAGCAGTTGAAAATATCTAAAATTTCATAAACTTTAAATTGTTGTCTGCAACTCCTTTAAATTTTGACCAGTCTAAAAAGTTTTTGCAGTCTGGTAATGAGTATTTTCTTCTTTCGCTACAGAGGTTTTTACTGACTGCATATAACTTAGTACATGTAGTGTACTGAAAATGAGCACACAGTATTTCTAAACAAAGGGCAACAACTCCAACAAAAAATGGAACATGACCAAAATAGGAATTGCATATCTTTGCTTGATATTGAGTGTGGGTGTACAATTTGAATCAAATCCATCATTAAGGAGAAACAGTTGGACAAGAAAAAATACAGACCAACCAATAGAACAACCAACCGACCAAGTTCTCTCCTATATAAAGTTTTGGGTAATTATAATTATTGTAACTGAAGATAGATCCAGTGGGGCTGGAATCTTAAAAATAAATATTTAGTAAGGTAGAATGACCCATCACATATAAAGTACATACCATGTCTATTTGACAAAGACCATGTTAAAGACTTTCCACTGTTTTTCATAATAAGTCCTTTCCTTTCAAGCTCATATAGAAATGGGTTGACACTACGCTTGGTCACGCCAACAGCCTTTGCGATTTCCATTGGTTTGGCAGCTTTCTTACTTTCCAAATAGTTCAGTATTTTTGTAGACATCTCATTTGATTCATGGTCTGTGTTTTTTATCTGTAAATAGTTTGAGTAATACCAGTAATAACCCATTCCCAGACAACAAAATTTCAGACTGGTCCAAATTGAAAGAAGTTGCAGACAAAATACAGAATTCTAAAAATGTTAGTATTTTGGGGGTAGAAATTATTGTGGATCATGAAGAAATTGCTTGTAACAAGCAATTTTCTCATTTTCCACAATGTTTTCAAAAGAATTTTTCTTGAGGGGCGTCCAAAAGCGTCATTGAGCGGGAATGGGTTAAAATGCTCTCAACAATATTTGTTGAAATTTTATTTAGATTTTTTTCAATTGAACCAAACTGAAAGATGATGTAAACAGGATTATGAAGTGTCATTTTCTGTCAAACTTGTATTTGAAATGGTATTAATAATAGCAGGCAAATACAAAAGTACAGTCTTTCAGCTACAAGCTGGGTACCGGCTTCCTTTCCCACTAAGCTATAATTATCAATGCTTATAATCATGAGACTGTTTGTCAATTGCTTAATGCTGGTTAAACATTTCCTCAGTCATATCAATCACTGTTCAAGTGCTTCTTTCGAATTGTCAGTTCTTTATTAAACATTTATACCATTTCCACACTTTTTTGACACCCCTCAAGAAGAAAGCTTTTAAAAACACTGTGGAAAATGAAGAAATACCTTTTCACAACTCTTAACCCATATACTTACTAAAATGAAAGAAGATGCGGACGACAATTTCTAATGGGTGAAATTTTGTCCATCTAGGCAGAAAACAATGTGGGAAATGCAGAAATTGCTTGTTGATTTCCAGAATTATTTTCTTGAGGAATTGTAAAGGAATGGGCTAACTATTCTCTTCATTAATTTCCTTTGTGTTAGGATATGGGCGTTAACCCCTGACCCCATATTTCTAATCCTCTGTGCCCCAACTGAATTAACTCTCTTTAACTCTTATAATGCTACATGCATGACCCTTTGGTAGAGCACTTGACTTAAAACCTCAAAATCATGGGTTTGAGTCCTGGGCTGACCATACCAACTAACACAACTAATTGTCTTTCAGATAAGACATTAAACCAAAATATGCACACCTTTGACAGCAGTCTGTAACTGATATCCATTGAATAAACATTGTACTTAGAACTCTTGTGTTCAATAACCATACCAAACAATATAACACTTTGATGTTTCAAAATGCAATGTTGTGTGGCAACAATTTCATAACTTTGCCTGGCACATACATGGAAATTATGACTCATCATTTCTAACAAAATTTTCCATTTCTTGACTTGTTTACCCACTCCAAAACAATCTAATAAAAGCTTTGGAAAACATTGTGTATAATGAAGAAATTATTTGCACAAGGAAATTCTTCATTATCAACAATGTTTCTAAAAAGAGACCAGGATTATTCAAATTTCAGCATTACATATTTTTTGTTTGCTCTTTCTTTCAATTTGGACCTGTCTTAAATTTTGTCATCTGGTAATGGGTTAACAGGCTTGATTTAAACTAGCATTTGGCAGGTGACAATCTTTGAAATGTGGTAGTCTCTTTTAAAATTGATTTCCTCTTTTCTTCGGAAGGCTTTACAATTCAATCACATCAAACTCAGTCATATTGATCGTCGTGTATACGAGAACATTAGGGTACGAATTGAAAATTGTGATTTACAATATGGTTGCCCCATTTCGCTTATTCTTAATAAACTATGCATAAATGAAGTAAATGGTTTCAGACAAGAGCTTAAACACCTGTTCCATCTCTTTGGCTTTCCGTTTACGAGTCATTCTTCCGGCATGAGGGTTGGGCGAAGAGGCATATTCGGGTAATCCCCACACGGGAGGAGAGTCCTGCAGCTTGACGACGAGTGACTGTCTTTCCAGTCTGTAAAGCACTTGGTTTAAAGACTTTTTCGACACACGCAGCGCAAGCACAAGTTTATGTGTGGCCTCAGTTTTCTTATTTCTAAAATGTTTCAACACTCGCTCCCCTAGTTCATCCATTTTTAGTCACGTGACAATAACAAATGGACGGGTTAATCTTCATTATCATTTATAAACGGACACGGTTGGGTGTAAAAGTTGTTGAAAATGAAGCCCAGTCTAATAGAAACCGAAAGTGAAACTAGATTGCAGATTTTGCAACATTTTGCAAAAATTAGATTTATCAATAAAATTTTTCCTCAATAAAACTCCTCAATATACCAAATGTTACTTCGTTAGGCAAAAAACATCAAACATTTTAAAGCTCCGAAGCCATTTTAAAAGTCATCTTCTAATATAGTTTCAATATCACGATAAACAAATGTTATACTATATATACTGAGAAAAGGAGAATGTGCTTTCAAGCTTACCTGCTCATTTTCTCACAACAATTTCCTTGATATTACCCTTAACTTGACGCGTCAAAAATGGACCTACTCGTATGGTAAAGAGTTCACATATAACCAGACGACACAGTGTTAGACTGGTCCAAATTCAGAAAAGTTGCAGATAGCGATTTCAAGTTAGTAGAATTTAAGTTTTTCCGTCTTTTTCGGTAGAAAACATTATGGAAAATGAAGAAAATGCTAGCTGTATGTCAAAAGCTATTTTTCATAAGAAGGTAGGATTATGTACGTGAGAATGGGTTTCACCCATTCCCACACAAGCCTTCCTTTTTACGCCCCTCAAGAAAATAAGCTTAGAAAATATCAAGCAATTTTTCAAACGCCACAATGTTTTCTACCCAACAAGACAAATAATTTTAGAATTTCACCAACCTAAAATTGTCGTCTGCATCTTTTTTCAATTTGGACTGGTCTAAAATGTTCTCGTGTGGGAACGGTTTAACCAAATCAAGTACCACTCCAGACACAACCCTCAAACGTGGCTAACGTAAGTATCTTCGTTCGGTGATCATTAACGTTACAGACCGCTGCCGTTACGGTCATGTTTATCATGAGCTGTAGTGATGATGTTTTGGTTGACCACTGACGATAAATGAGTAAAAGCTATACAGGATCATACGGTCACCAGCTATGAATTAGCAATAACAATTTAGCTTACCTTCATTAAGTCCCAAAGGATAATACCACATATTGTCCTGTAAGGCTATTTAAATATTTTACGGTTGAAAAACTACATGAACAGACAAGAATATCTATTTTTATATACTTGTAAAATCAAGT